>CM041211.1:24734175-25236587 GCA_023065735.1 Coffea humblotiana
TGCAGCTAGTTTATTCATTCATATTTACCGAATAAGCATGAGATTATTGCAGGTTCTTAACATTATTATCCCAAGAAATATTAAGAACAGTTGCAAGTTCCAGTTTAAGCTCAGTTTCTGCAATTTCACAGTTTCTGCACAACACTTTCTTGAACCAAAAGCTAAATTCCTAGCTAAGCTCAACTTATAGCTCATGTTTAACCAATTATACTATCTAAACAGTGAGTTGTTATGGAGAGTGTTACCTTTTCCCCCTTAAGGTTCGTTATTACAGGCTGCTTAAGTTTCTGTCTCGGTTCCTCAGTCCTAATTCCAGCTTCTCTTGCCTTCCTTGCTGTATTCTCTCGTCTTCGTTGGTGTAGTTTTGGTTAGCTGATGGTGAAGCTAGCCAGGCTTTCTCTTTTCTCACCCTCTCTGTTTCCTCTCGGTTGTGATTTATAAAGATTGGATGGAAGAAAAGAAAGACAGAACTACCTAGTCTCCTTTGCTCTCGGTCACTACCTAAACTTAGCAAATAATTGTCTTGTTTCCTCTCAGCCACCGCCCAAGTGTTTTGGCAATTGATTTGCCCAAGTTCCTCTCGGTATCTTATCAGATTATTTCTTCTCTCATTACTGACTTATCCCTCTGTTTAGAAGAGAGAAATGTTACTCGGTGGTCAATTCTTCATTCGGTGCCACAGACTTCAAAGTTCTCCACTCAGTGACCAATTCCCCAGAAATTTCCTCCATTCGGTTCTTATTTAGAAATCTGATGACTTGCTTGCTGGCTGCATGGTGGTTAACTGAAATTCAGGGTTAGTTTTGGTCTTTTAACTTTAGCTTATTTGCTTGCTAAGGGTCTGTAGTTTTATTATCTCATGCATTGATTCCAAATTTCATTTGTTCTAATTTGTATACCCTTGAAAATCCTCTTACATTTATCTAGAAGATTTTTCACACATTTGGTTTTAAAGAAAATTAACTAGACATGTATCTTATTCAACTATATATGTTACGTGTCTAACAATATATGCAAATGACGCGAATTACAATATACATACCATATATTTATTTGATTCATATAAAAAAACTCTTTTACACCATTCTAGGATATTTCTAAATTTTATATAGAAATTCAATTAGGCATTTTAATTTAACCATTTATTCGGTATATGTAATATTTCAAATATCAAAGTAAATAAAATAAAATAAGTTCATGGCATACACATAATTTTCTCGAGTTCTCACACAAATAATCATCAAAATTAAATATAATAAATGAAAATTTAAAAAAATAAAATGAATAAATACAAGGAAAACACACAAAACATGCAATCACATATAAAAGGCACATAGGAGCACATAAGAGGATTCAAAATAATACTAGAATGTATCTCCCTTGAAGCAGTGGTTAATTGAGATTGGATTTGACCTATTTATGGTCCAAAATCAATAAAATGGTCAAGGCACTAATTTAATTAATAAATAAATTATAAAGAAGTGAAAATAAACATGAAATCTACCAATTAAAGCATTTAAATGAAATATAATTAATAATTAAAGAAGATAAACAACTTATATTTAAGAAATCAAAACTATTAGGGACCTAATTGCAAAAATTAATAAAGTTTTTAGGATCAAATTATAATTATTATATACATTAGGAGTCAAAATCAAAGAAAAATAAGTTTAGGGACCAAATTATAATTAAATTAAAACCTAATTGAAAGAAAACTGGCCGTTGAAAGAAAACTGCATGGGCTAATTGAAAGAAACCTAATTGAAAGAAAACCTAATTCAAAGTTTTTAGAACCACAGTAAAAATACTCAGAAAGTACAGGGACCAGATCGCAATTTCTATTATTAGATTTCTTAAGAAAACTGGCCGTTGGGCCATTCTTATTATTTTCTTGGGCCAAAGGCCATTTGGCCCAATGAAAAATCTGAAGAAAACACATAGGCTTGCACATCCTTTTTACCAATCAAGCCCAATCAAAATGCATGGGCCTTATCTCCCAAACCCATATCATAACCCAACTAAAAATAAATCAAAACCCACTATCACAATCCGAGCAAATAACCCTTAACCCAAGAGCTAAACTATTTTACTAAAACCCAACAAGATAATAAATCAACTAAAAATTATTAAATCTTAATTATGTCCTAAAATCTAGAATTATTCAGTCCAAAACCCACTTAAAATATGCAAAAGAGGATTAAAACTTAAAAGGGTAAAATTGATTCGATTTGTTTTTCAAATTTTGGGGCACAGTACAATTAGGTGGAAATTAAGGGATCAAAATGCAAATTTTTTAAATTTTCATGCATCTAGTTCGAAGAGCATTGCTGCAACTTTCTGGGTTCGTCATTCATCAAGACATCACACCAGATGGTTTCTAAGCATACCATGCTTCATTAACACCAAATCTAAACATCTGAACACGACATTATGAAACAAAATCGGGGCTAACAACATGTAAAAGAAAAGGAAAACCACATAGGGAAAAAGAAAAAAACCAACAATAAGTACAGCAACAAGATTTTAACATTTTTTGATATAAATCTGATGATATACGAATAGAACAAGATGAAAAAAATATTACCTTTAGCAAAATAACGGGTTTCACCTTAAAAGAAACGAACCTAAATGTGTGAAAATTGTAGTGGGAGCTCAGTTTTTTTTTTCTTTTGCTTCAAAATTTCTTCAAAGGGCTGATGACTTCACGACTTTGGGCCCAAATTTGATGAACTTAAAGCTGTTTTTTCTAAATGATTTTTGTTCTATTGCACCCCAAGAAAGTGCAGAAGTAAAGAAATCCTCCTAACAACTTGAAATCTGATCCGTATTTGATGAGAAAGTAGGCTGATGGCTCAGCCTGGTTGCATATTTTGTTTTGTAGAAATTTTCTTGTTCTTCCTTTTTTTTTCGTTTTCTCCCTTTTCTCTCCTTTTTTGCCTTTCTGCCGCCTCCCCTTTTTTTATCACTTCCCCTTGGTTGTGTTTTGTTCCATTTATATGAGACAAGGGCCACCAAACCCTCATCTCAAGGGTTCGGATGAAACCCAAGTTTTTGTTGCAATTTTTTGAGCCATTTGATGGCTATCTTCCAGAATATTCTTGATAGAGATTAGGGGGGTGAGGTGACAAAGGTACTGGAGGGCTTGGAGAGAAAGAAAAGGTAAAAAAAAACGAGTTGAAAACGGGATGGAAATGGCAGCTGTAATTTTATGTACTGAAGCTTCGTGCATGGCTTCTGGTACGAAGCAAAAATGAAGATGACGAGCACGAGCAAGGATTTTTTTTTTTTTTACAGAATCTAATTTTGATTTCTTTCTTTTCTTTTTTTTCTAATTTTCTAAATAATGAATTTGAGATGATTTTCTTAAAAAAACGTAAGGAATAAAATAAAATAAAAAATAAGATAAAAATAAAATAAAACAAAAACAAAAATAAAATGAATAGATAAAATAGGAATAAAATAAATGATACAAAATTTTTGGTTTCTACATATGTGATTCCATATAGTAACTAGAATATAGAGGCATAGGAAACTGGATGATAGGGTCTTTTCACTCATTACAAATTTTAAAACCTTGTTACCCTATTTTCTCAAGTGCACGGTTCGTTTTTTGAGTATAGAGATAATAAGTGTTGATCCCATAGGAATTTAGAATATGGCAATTACTTGAGTTTAATTGTTTGCTTTTATTATCTAGACAATCAAAGTTTAAGGAAGTAAAAGCAAAGAAAGTTAATTAGATTGTAAAATCGGTCATGGAATAAGTTAGTTTATGCGATACAACCGGTCATAGAAAATGTTAGTTTACGTGGTACAGCTGGCTATATGACACAAATAATAAATTTAAAAATCGGCCATTAGGTGGTAAAACGAACCATATAGACGGTATATTGCATGAAAGTAAATAAAAATAAAGACAAGTTAGATTAGAATTACTTAAAGATTAAGTGAGAGGATCCTAGGAATTAGAATTCCTTGTTATTTCAAGATTAGAAATTGGTTAAGGTGATTATGCTTATGCTTCCATGAATTGTCAAGGAATAACTTCCAAATACATGCCCTTGTTTCACCAATAGACATTCTTAAGAGAAACCGCATTAGCTAATTCGTCTAAAAATTGCTTTTGCCAATTTTTTTTTTACTCTTTGAATCATTCTTTACCTATATTCATAGAGAAAAGTAAGAAACAAGTTAAATAAACTCAATGAAGTTATTGTATGAATCCAACCAACTATTATTCACTACTTTCGTGAGAATAAAACTAATGTTTAAGAAGTTAGATCTATTTGAAGGCAACTTTCATTGTTCAACAATTATCAAATCATTCATAGTTGATGGCCAAACAACTATAAAACATAAGTACAAGTTTCAAACTAACAAATCATAAGAAAGCATAATCATTCCCTAACTACTTCAAATCAAAACTATAACAAATTCATCTTCACTCTAGGATATGAAAAATAAAAAAACTTAGCTAGACATCATATTAAGAGTATCTAAGTATGAAATAAACTTGTAACAAAGCATGACAATTAAGAACAAGATGCGAAGTTTAGATAGAAGAATTCTTATTCAATATCTTGAGTTTGAATCCTTGAATTCCTTCACAAATTGATCTGTCAAATAAGCTTGATACAAGAGTGTTTTCACCTTACTTTCAAAGCTCTTAAACTAAGAAAGAAACTCTCAATATGAAACTAGAGCTCAACCACTTCTACCTCTACTCTATTTCTCACTACAAGGCGCTACAAGTTGTTAAAATATTATCAAATAAATGAGATAGAAGAGTATTTGTAGATATTTTTGGATGATAAAATGTGCTCATAATGTGGTCATAAAGTTGTTCTTCACTTTTCCAAATCAAGTTTTATGGTTCCAGCCGGATTTTATCAAAAAATTGGTTCACAGAGTAGTGTGAAATGAGTGCAAGCTGCAGAACCAACTTGCAGTTGCTTCTCAGGGATCTGTTAAAATATTATCAAATAAATGAGATACAAGAGTATTTGTAGATATTTTTGCATGATAAAATGTGCTCATAATGTGGTCATAAAGTTGTTCTTCACTTTTCCAAATCAAGTTTTGTGGTTCCAGTCGGATTTTATCAAAAAAATTGGTTCACAGAGTAGTGTGAAATGAGTGCAAGTTGCAGAACCAACTTGCAGTTGCTTCTCAGGGATCCGCGAGGTGGATCCATGAGTATACCTCACGAATCGCCTCGCAGTTCTTCATGTTCTTCAGTTTTGTAGTTTTTACTCAAAATTCAACTTTGCTTTATTTTTGGACCAAATTTAACTGCATTTTTTCTTGATGATAGAAGTCAAAATAGCTCTTGCACAAAACATAAAAGTTGTATTTCTTTGAGTTATCTTTCCAATGCATCAAGAATCATCTTATTTGGAGCTCTGTAAGCTATGAAATGACCAAAATACCCTTGACTGGTCCATGCTGTGTTTCAGCTTTTGATAGAAATTTTTCTGATTGCATTTCAGCTTTTTGACTAGAAAAATCAATGAATTAGATTTCAATGTCTCATAAGAATTTTAGAGATGTGTCTTAGCTTTAAAATGGCTTAAGAATCATTTCAATCTGATACTTGTAGCTCAAGATATTGCCAAAATACCAAGGTGTATTAAAACTGCCAATCTCCTCTTGATTTGAATAAATTCAAAAGATAGCAAAACCTACAAAAACAACACAAATTTGCATATTAACCCACACTTTTGCATGTTTTGATTAAGAAACACTACTTGTGTAAAAAATAACTTATAAAGAAATTCAATTCTTCCATTTTAACTTAAAATACACTAAAAATTTACCCTAAAACCTAGCTAAAAATAGGTAAAATAGATGCTAATCACTGGATATTGAAAACAATTAATATTACAAGAAAAATGCCTTTATAGTTGTGATAGTCTTATACTTATGCCTTAATTTCAGAATACTAGAATCATGTGGTTTAACGAGTAAAACTAGGCTAGTAATGATTCTAATAAGAATTCAAATATGCAATAGTCGTATAAGGCCATAAACATTACTAATAAAATAATAGTATATTGAGTGTCATATGAGACTATATATATCTTGCATGAATCGAACTAAGAAAGTATATGGTCACAACAAATTCTTTACATGAATCTTAATATTTTATTAAGACATGTATCGAATAATCACTCACGAAATTGAGAGTTGTGACCATGCCAAAGAATCAACATATGGCATGATTCATGATAATACAAGGGCTCAAAAATATTGGTCTTGAACCACACCAAATTCAAGTGGTATTAAAATTATCATAAACTTGTGCATGGAATTAACCATTAGTTCTCAATTATTGTCTCAATTATTGAGACAATGGAATCACATATCCTATAGCAAACTAGATTTGATTTGTTTTAATTTTATATGAATTTTTGTAACTTTTATCAGATAGGCAATAAACCATGTAATACAAAATGTACATATACATATACTATGCAGTAGAATATTAATAGAATTACCACTAACTAATGTTGTCAAGCAAAAATTGAATCCACTATGCCTCCTCCCTCCTTGTCTCTATTTCTTATCTGACATATATAGAAAAACTAAAGACTTCTACTCCCATATTGAGCCACGTGGCTGCATTTGGGAATGGTGGCTACTGTAGAAGATGTCTTTTGCCAATAATGCCCTCCAAAATTTGAACCTCTTTTTGATAGAAAACCACTCTGGAGGTCATTGTGGTCTATTTATTCAAAATTAGTACTTTGTCCCGTAATAAACAACAGGCTCTCAAAACAATTCATCACTGTTGAGGCATGTTTCTAACTTTTTGCGTTCTATTGTTCTCCTCTTCTTTTCTCTCTCTGTGTTTCCCGTTCCTTTTCTTTTTGCTTTAGACGAACAAAAGTAGCAGTTGAACTACTCCCGGCACTTGGTCAAGTATTTGACGATTTTTCCCCTAAATTACGCCTATTCTTTTGATTCATACACATAATCTATCTCATCATTCAAGCACGAAAAATATATTTGCAAATTTCATTGTGTCGATTTTCAGCTATATTTTTCCTTCTCCATTTCTCTAGGTTTTGCTTTCTGTTCCTTTGTTCTATAACATGAAAGTGAGAGCAGTTATCCTGCTCTTGTAATTTTGCTCTTCCCCTATGTTGTCTATACATTGAAAGAGTAAATTATTGGATTTTTTTTGGAGATTAAGTTTATTGCTCCTTCACAGAATCATTTATTTTTTGCCCAAAATTATGGCTTCCCATATGATTTTTCACTTCCGTACTCTTCACTATATCCCAACTATGGGATTGTTGCACAAAGAGTCAACTTTGAAGTATAATTTCTACCCTATTGTGTTCATGATGGTTAAAGGATTTAGGTTTGTCCTTTTGTTCTCCTTTTCGTTGGGCAATTGGGAAATTATCAAAAGTGAAAGAAAAATCTCTAACAACTCATAAAGTTTGTGTCTTTATACATTAGGAAGAAATACTGCTCACAAAAAACTTCCGGGTTCTTCCACCTTTTTCTCTGCAACCTTTCCTGCTAAAGGTAATTACTCCTTTTCTTTGTCTAAATTTTTCCCTATGAGTGTTAAACAAATTGGATAATCTATATACTTTTTATTTTGGTTGGCAAATTTCTTCAAGGGTTTTATTGCACTTTGAAAGAATTGGCACAAAAGAGCTTCTAATTTAGGATTCACAAATTTCCATTAAGCAGTTGCTTCAATTTTAGGTCACTGTCTTCTGTTCCTTCACTATATGCTACAATTTTTATGCCTAAGTTTTGTCGTATTTCATCTGTTAGTCATAGTTTTTCAGTTGTAAGTCCATTCGGTTTCACTTATCACTTATCAACTGAATATATGCTTTATATGACTTCTTTTTTTTTCTTACATTTTGCCTTTTAGTATTTAATCAGTCTAATTAGTTAAATATGATAAGTTTAAACAATTAGTTTATAGCCTTGTATATCTTGTTCAGTTGCTTCTATTTACTAGTTTGGACTTCATATACAGAACTTAGCTTTGTTCTTTTTATTAGGTATTATTATTAGTCACGTTTCCTTTCTACTACTTCAATTAGGATGCAAAGAAAAAGGAATGCAAGTAAAAACTTTAGTTTAATAGATGAGTTGTTTGATGAATGTTATAATGCTGAGGCTTTATTCAAAGAGAATCCAAATAGCTCTCATACAATACTACAACGTAAAGAGCTATCACAAAATCTAGCTATTTCTCAAGCCTATTATGCTAACCCAATGGATATTCACTCTAATGCTAACCCAATGCCGCACTCTCCATCCTATCATAGAACTGAATAGAAACATGATTATGAAGAATCATGAAAGTTATAATAGTGGAGTTGAGTCTCTTCCTAAACATATATACTCTCTCAATGTTACATCTATTCCCAAATCAGATGGTTCTCATCTAAGAACCTCACATGAATCAAATCATGGCAAGCCTACATCAACCTCTAATATTGATGAGGTTCATACCAATCCTCAGTGTTCACCTTGCACTAACTTTAAATCTATTCCTTGAATGCATACTTCTCACTTTAAGAGCTATCTTCAATGCAACAATGTTGATCTCAGATCAACCTCAAATATAATAGCCTCCTGTGAACACACTTTCAATGAGAACTATAACTCAACGGTCTTCCGACTTCATGAGATAAGTAGAACACAAAACGCTTCCACTTCTTAGTCATCTCTCCTCTTACTACCATTTCCTACTATTCCTTCTCATCCTCCTTTATATAATATTCAAGAAAGGCACTTGGAGAGAAAGAATTATAGAAGACAAGCATACATAAAGTGAAAATGTAAGAAATTATGTCCACATGTTAGTGCTAGAATGCAACATGTACCAATCAACAGATTCAAAAGGGTAAAGAGATATGCTACTCCTACCAATCCTGCACTGCAATTTGATGTACAATCACTAATGCAAAAAGGTAATTAGTGCTCTATCTAAGATATGCCTATTTGTACTGTCTTTTATAAATGTTCTTAGGCAAGAAGAATGTTTAAAAATTTTAGTATAAATCAATTTACGAAATTGCAGCAATACTAATCAATGAATGTAAATCATATTATAGGTAAAATGTGTTCGACTGGAAGAGATTTACTAAGTTTAATACCTGATTGTCCTGATAAACTACCATTGCAACCACAATGTGAGTATTGTGGAGCAAAGAAATTCTATTTTGAGATGACTAATTTCTATTGTTCTAATGGTGAAGTAGTCCTCTCTTAGAATAAACTCTCTGATATTCTAAAAGAGTTTTTAATTTCATCCTCAGAAGAAGCAAAGCCTTTTAGAGCTATGATTAAAACTTACAACAATCATTTTGGCTTCATTTCTTTTGGCATTAAATATCATAAGAAACTCTGCAGAAGAAACAAGGGAGTTTATACATGTAGAATTCAACGGCAAGTTTACTATTTTTTAAATGACTTGAATTCAACCAATGTTCATGGTGGAAATCTTCAATTATATTTTCATGATCTCGAAATTGAGATAGCCAATCAATTAGTATCTTGCCCAAGATTATCAGAAACTTTAGTTTGGAAACTCGTGCATGTTGGAAAAGAATCCATACGCTAAATGTTTTAGAGCTTTAAGTGGGATGCCTAATCGTGATACTTATCATATTGTCCTAAAGACCATTCCTACTCTTGACCAAAGGATCTATAATAAACCCACAAGCTCACAAGTAACAGTTTTGTGGATTGAAAGTGAAGACAATGGTGACATAAGAAAGCGAGACATTAGAGTGTTGACTCACAGTGGGACCTTGTGATGACCTCACCTCTCCCTAGGGCATACCCAAGGGTTTGGCGGACCGCCTACTCAACTTTTCGCCAAGACTCACTCACTAACTCCAATCCATAACACTAAAATCCTTCAATACAGCATTTACATGCTACAAAATGTCCCAATATTCAAACTAACATGCAAGCCAAAAGAGAAGAATTTAAGTAACTAGTACTATGATATAGTGTGCCGGCCAAATACAAGCCCAAGATTTCCTATTACAAACTAGTACTTTCCTCGTCTCTCTCATCCCCACACCCTATGAAGGAAAATAAATAAAGAGATGAGTTAGAAACCCAATGAGGTTTCAAGAAAAAAATAACAAGCAATCTATCAGGCATTATAACATTCACATGATGGCATGATCATGTCTTCCATGAAACAAGTAATATCTAGATAACTCATTTAACAATGTACAGTAAATAACACACAGACGTAAAGGGATACAATCTGCTCTTAGGAGCAGGTTCTACAGCAACTTGTCCAGGATCCGTTGATACTCTGTCAACCATGAAATTATAATGTCCGTAGATCACTGCTTATCTTCAGTCCCGTTCCTCTGATAATTCCCCCTATACTAGGCCCGAATGCCAAAACAAGAAACACTATCCATGGTTTATCAATCTCTTCAACCAAACTCTTGTTGGTTCGATTCGATCAACTAGCCAATGGGATTTGGGTTTGGAGCCCCAAGTATCAGGATGGCCGATGTGGTAAAGGCACACAATTGATTTTCAAACTAGTCACGAGTGGAGACATTGGAGTAAAGCACACGAGCACCTAACGCTCAAGTATTGCATGTCACGTGTTCAAATCACTTGTCACTTGTAAACATTGCATTCACTTGTTCAGGTTATTTGACCGTCTAGTCTACCCAAACTCACTAAAACTAGTCTCGAATAGGGGTTCCAATGATTAAGGTTGGTCTCGGATAGGGGTTCCAGCAAAGAGTCCAATTCAGCCGATGTGATCAAGCACACTTCAGGCCTACATTCATGCACATTCACATTCAAGTCCACATTCAAGATCATAGAATTCAAGTTCACAGAGGTCGAGTGTGATAAGTACACTTCGAGCAACAAGTCACATGAAGTATCAATCAAGCAAGCCACATAGTCTTAACATGCAGTTGAAACACTCACCAATTGATCACAATTTTTTCACTTCAAACCCTGGTTCGTCCTATTGAACACTCTCGAGTTCTGTGGTCAGATAATACATCAGGACTCTAGCAACTCAAAGCGAATAGAAATAAGAAACTTGGAGTTTCAAATCTTCACTTAGAAGACACATCAATTTGTCGGTTTGTTCAAATCTAAGGGAAAACCCACGTGTATGATAGGTCAATGTCTTCAACAAAATATGGAGCATAAGTAGGTCGATTATAGTCAAGAATTTTGAAGAAAACAAGGCAAGACTCTTGAGGCTCAAAGCTGAAAATTTCCAACTATCAAACATTTTGGGGCAAACATCATTTTTCTTCACTAAACTTCTTTGTTTTAGCTCAAATCCAACATATGTGTGAAGACCAAAGTCTTGTCAAGTACCTTGAGCCAAAATATGTCAAAATCAGCATATAAATTCTAGCAATAAAGCTGAAATTCTCTCTCGCCCTCTCGGTTAACCCTAGCAAAATTTTTTGCAAAGACTTGACAATTTTTCCTCCAAAAATTCTAACTTTTCTTACTTAGATTCATCGTAAAAACATGACAAATCATAGCTAACATGTCAAGAGGCATATGGCTCATGTTCTTAACAAAGAAATCCATCAAAAGATCACTTATAGAAACTCTAACTAGGCTTATATACTTTATGCACCAAAACTGGAATTTTAGAGCATAACTTAAAAAATGTGAAATCCTCCCTAAAATCCTTTCTTTTTCATCAAAATTGCACATATATAAAGTTTTAAACTAAACTAAATAGATTATACACCAAAACTGAAAATTGCAAAATAATCTTCAAAAATCATGAAATCTTCTATACAAGTCCTTCCTTTAATCTCTATAACTTCATAAATCAAATAAACTTAAAGTTAGGAGAAGGAAGAGAAGTTTCCTAGCAAATTACCTAAAAAACCTAAGATGGAAAGTAAATCAAGAGCTTCCTTCCTCCAAGAATTTAACCAAAAGTTTCTTCCCATACTTGCTTCAAATATCTACGGAGTAGATTAGGGTTTTTCTTTGAATTTTCCAAAAATCAAGCAAGAGATCAAGGCTAGAACTTGAGATTTTTTTCTCTCCTTTTCTCTCTCAATATTTCTGCCAAGGCTAAGCAAAATGAAGAGAAATTTTGGTGAAATGGAAGTTTAATGGTGAAAGAAAGTTGTCTTGATCTTGGTCAAAGTTACAAATGGCAACCAAACAACTAATGTCCATCTAGATTCCCAAATATCTCTCTTCATCCAATTACCTTTTAACATCTCTATTCCCACAATTCCTTTTTACACAAAACTCCCTCTAATCTGCCAAATTTATTGCACACACCTTACTAGTTGGTCAGCATAGCATAATGCACTACGAACTTTGACATGCACCAAGTTAAATAAGACAATAAGATAAAAATCATGGCTTAACCAGTAAAGTAACCAAGAATCTAAGGCAAGTAAGTTAAATTAACAAAAACATAGAAAACGAACTTTCGGATCCTCATAAAACCTCAAAGAATATTCAATATTATTATGGCTATTATGATCTGCTTCAATACCCACTAATGTTTTCTTTTGGTGATCTTGGATAGCACCAAGGCATTCCTAAAAGGGAATAAGAGTGCAAATTAAGAAACAGAGGAAGAAAAATCCTCTAACTAAATCTATTTGCCCAATGAATGTATCTAATGCAGATGAATTACTCGAGAATGAAGAGGCTAGTAAGTAAAATACAAACTTATTAATCAGTACTCTTTACCATAAAATTTTATAAATACAATAACTAATAAAAATTTATCTACTCACTTAACACAACAATGAATAATCTTCAGGAAGATCCAAATGTCATTTCCGTATGAGAGTATTATGCTTACAAGCTCCAAATAAGGGATAACAATGAATCGTTGCTCCTTCACTTTGCTAGACTACTACAACAATATGTAGTAGATCAATATGTCAAATTAGAAAGTCAATAACTCGACCTCTTTAGGAATCAACAAGAGGAAATATGAAAGGAAGTTCTTGCAAGGAATCATTGATGTTGTGGCTGCAAATGAGACCCAAGCATCAAAAGTAGGCCAGCGGATCATATTACCATCTTTCATTAAAGGACCAAGGAATATAAGACACAAATGTATGGATGCAATGACTTTGGTCCAAAAATTTGGAAAGCCAGACATCTTTCTAACTATAACATGTAATCCTAATTGGGCAGAAATCAAAGAACATATAATTCACAGTGAAGAAGCATAAAATATACTAGATTTACTTGCCTGAGCATAAAATTAGAGGTCTTAAAAGACGAATTACTCAAAAAATTTGTTTTTGGTGAAGTAGCTGCTTATACCTATGTGATTGAATATAAAAAATGAGGAATACCACATGCTCATTTTTTATTGATATTAAAGTCTAAATATAAACTATATAGTCCAAAAGAATATGATAGAATTGTGTGCGCAGAAATTTCACGTAAAAAAACTAATCCCCATCTATATGAGATAGTAGTGAAACACATACTTCATGGCTCTTGTGGCCCTACTAGTCCCTCAAATGCTTACATGACTAAGAAAGGTGTCTATCGAAATAATTATCCAAAAGATTTTTTTGAAGAGACCATTCAAATAATATATGCCTATTCTCAATATAAAATAACAAACAATGGGGTGAAAGTAACAGTTAAACGTATTGTTTTGGACGATAGATGGGTTGTTCCATATAACTCATATCTATTGGCCAAATTTGGCTGCCATATGAACATTGAAATATGTTCAAAGCAATCAATTATATATGTGTGTGTGTGTGTGTAAAGGTCATGATAAGACAAGATTTTGCCTTGCAGCGTCTATTTTTGATGTTGTGGTGGATAAAATTAAACAATATATGTCAGGCAAGAAGGATTTCTCCACTGAAGCTGTATGGAGAATTTTCAGGTTTCCACAGGTAAGATCAAACCTACAACTATCTATTTATAGTTGCATCTAGAAAACCACCAACCAATAATTTTTAAGAAGCGAACCAATCTTCAAAATGTTGTAGAAAATCTTCATTTTAAGAAAACAATGTTAACAAAAATTTTTCATAAAAATAAGACAAATGAGGATGCATAGAGATTAAACTGTACATAGGCAGAATTTTCAAACAACTTTGTTTGGAAACCAAGCCAAAGATATTGGAAACTGAGAAAAAGAGGAGACTTTGTTGGGTGAATAGTGATTGCACATCCAACAAAAGATGAGAGATACTACTGTAGACTCATCCTATCAAAAGTTTGATGTCCCACTTCATTTAAGGACTTACGAACTTGTAATGGAATCATAGTAGATACTTTTAGAGAAGCAGCACTAATTCGAGACTTACTGCAAGATGACAATAGTCAAGAAATCTATTGCAAGAAGGCTCGCATTTTAAAATGCCTTATGAAATGAGAAGACTTTTCGCCCACACCGTTGGTCTACTCCTGCCCTAATAATCCAAAACAATTATGGAAAAATTCAAAGCACGAATGTTAGAGGATCTTCTAAGATGCTCAACATTAAGCTTTAGAGAAACTGAACATAAATCTCTATAGCAAATAGATGGTTTTCTATAAACAATGGGAAAGAGCGTACGTTCCTACAATTTAGTTCAAATTGATTTCTCTTATAAGAACATGGAAAACCAGACCCGAGAGTTGCAAGTATAAAAAAGCATTCTTGTTACACCTTAAGATTTGAGTGAAATTGACATGCTTAATGAAAAACAATCACTGAACGAATTTATTCAGGAAAAACTAGCACTTTCTTCATAGATGATCTTGGAGGAACATGGAAAACATCTTTATAGGACTTTACTGGCAGATGTGAGAAGCAAGGGCTTTGTTGCACTCGCAATCGCCACTTCAGGAATTGCAGTTTCTAACCTATCTAGTGGTAGAACTGTACACTCTTGATTTAAGATCCCAATTGATATCTCTGAAGTACAACATGTAGAATTTGCAAGCAAACTTCTCTAACAACGTTGATCAGAGAAGCAAAACTAATAATTTGGGATGAAGTACCAATGTACAAGAAAGCAGCAATTGAAGCATTAGATGATTTGTTAAAAGACTTCATGGATTCAACTGACATTTTCGGGGGGAAAAATTGTTGTCTTACAAGGAGATTTTAGACAGGAGCTTCTAGTAGTTAGAAAGGGAACAAAAAACGAAATGATCAGTGCCTGTCTAATCAATTCTCCAATATGGGACAAACTTGAGAAATTAAGCCTAACTGAAAATATGAAAACAAGATTAGATCGTATATTTACAGAATTTTTATTAAAGATTGGAGATGGGACAATACAAATAGAGGCTAAGAATTCAGTAAAAATCCCACCTTCTATCTTAATTCCCCACACTAACGAATCTGATGCACTTCAAAAGCTAATTTATATGGTATACCCTCAAAACACTGATGAATCAGAAATCTCATATTCTTTATTAAATAGAGCAATATTAGCTACAAAAAATTCATTTGTAGATGAGATAAATGATGCTCTCATAGACAAATATCCCAGAGGAGTAGTTGAATACTTGAGTTATGATGAGACATTAAATGAGAATCACCAAACTGAGTACGTTGACTTGCTGAATACATTAACTCCCAGTGGTCTACCACTACAGAGATTAGTATTCAAACCAAATGCACCAATAATTCTCTTGAGAAATCTTGATCGAACTGAGGGATTATGCAATGGTACAAGACTTACAGTAAAATCTCTTAGTAAAAATATCATTCATGCTACTATTTTCTTTGGTGAATTCTCTAGAAAATATGTCTTTATGCATAGAATTCCAATGCAACCACCAGTTGATGGCCGCCAATATCTAGTCCCATATAAAAGGATCCAATTTTTGGGTTTACTTGTGCTTTGCCATGACTATTAACAAAGCACAAGAACATGCCTTAAACTTTGTGGATATATACTTAAAAGGAACCTATTTTTTCCCACGGTCAATTATATGTCGCTCTTTCAAGAGGTAAAAACAGTAGCATTAGTTAGAATACTAATAAAACCAAACTATTTCTTCTTCCCCCCTCCCCACCAGATGGACAGAACAAAAATATAGTCTGTAAAGAAGTACTTTATCATACAGAACCACCACCAAAAAATACATTCATAACTTATATCTCTTAATATTTTTATAGTCTTTTCCTCTGCATGCTGCCCTTTAACTGCTACAATTATTGTTTCTTATTTAAAGTCATCAAATGCTGATTATATTTAATCATAATGTAGTTCAAAATGCCTAGATGCATTTCAACTTTTCTAAACATCAACAAGGAATCGGAGAAATGGACAGTTCTTGTTCAAGTCATTGAAAGGAACTACATTTAGTACACTTGAAAAGCTCCACCTAGAAGAATTCAATAATTTATTCTCACTGATAGTCAAGATGTCACTAACTATTGCACTCTTTTATCACCTATTATAATAAAAAACTATAAACTAGACCTAACTCATTAACATAGATTTAGTCTGCAATCCTATACATCACTTGTATAAATTAGAATGTTCCTATCTGTTCTTACTACTTAACTCATTACTATACCAAATAAATGAGACACAAGATATACACTACACCTAAAAAGTAGTAAATTGGTCAATGGAACAACAAATGTCATACATAAATGCCAACAAAAGTTTAGGTCAACCTTGAAATAACCACCTTGTGAATATGGAATCAACCCAGATTGCAAAAACTATACAAAATCAGCATTAAAAGTTCAGTATCAAGTACAGTTCTTAGTAGCTAAAACTTTTGCATCCTCTCATTATTTAGCGAAAAAATTTAAAAACTTGTTTCTTATATATATGTTTTTCCATTCAGAAGAGTATTGAGCACACTTAAACAACTTTAATTAGTTTTAGTTGTTAGATCTCTAGACAATACATTAACAATATTCTTACCAAACTCACCAGTACATAACTATGATTTCTATTATATGAATGAATGATTCTCCTCTAGCAAATCCTTCATTTTCTACAATCCACTGATACTTGACTAAATTATACATGCTATTTGATTTATAATATCAAGTTTCTATATTTGAGATTTATTTGTCTTCAATATTTAGTTTCCCTTTAGTCTTCACCCTTTTGGAGACTATATTATGCTTAGCATCTCATCTTACTTTAATAAATCATATAGAACATTAATAAGAATTAACAAAATCTACCTTATAAAACAAATTTCAGTTTTCAACAGTTTACTCAAAAAATTCATCAAGCATAGAAAAGTCTTTAGAGGCTAACTAACTTTTCTTCAATTCATATGTGCCAAACCACTCTCTCTCACAACACTAATTTACTTCAATCTTTCGGCTTAGGAATGAGACATAGGATATACTACACACCTACATTATCCTTTATAACTTATAAATAAATTTAATTATTCAAAATTAAAACTATGAACAACAAGGAATATTTAATTATTCAAGATGCAAGCACTACAACAAAAATGACCTTTAACGGAATTTTAAATGTGTTAATATAGATAATTTAAAACTGACACTTTACCTTTCCTCACACCTCAAACGAGTGTCATCCTTTCCAATGTGGGGATAGATTCGTCGCATTCAAATGTGTCAGGGAAAATTATGCTGTTATAGCGTCCCATTTGCCAACAAAAAATTTCTTTTTTTGATAATCGAAAGTGTCATGATAGATGTAGTACCACATTAGGATATCGAATTCTATGAAGGCATTTTGAGTTGTCTTAATATATGATTTTTAAGGACACATAGCCATGTCAATTTATACTGCTTTTGGAGGACATGCCCATGTGTCATTTATATTGCTTTAGAAGCTGAGTTATGCTTACACTTTTAACTGTTAGGAGTTTTTTTTCTTTTTTTTATATAGAAGCAAGCTACAGGTTGTGCTCCCTGCTATATATTCTGTCAATCAAAAACCCAAAGGACTTGTAAAATTATCCCAAAGAACAGAATGCATGTAGTAATTTAAAAGCAAAAGTCAATACTCAAATATAATTTGTTGAACTAAAAGTCAGTAACAAGTACTAACATAGCAAATCCCTAACAAGTACTAAAAGATTCTCATGTGCACAAACTTGAAAAGATTCTCTTGTGCACAAACTTAAAGATTCTTATCCCTAACAAGTTGAAAGAACTTGGCAGTAGTTTCCAAAACTTTCCAATGAAATGAGAGCCTTCAGTCATAACCACGAAGACCCCATCAATCTTCAACTGGTTCCACTTGTGCACAAAGTTTGTGGGGGATCATTAGATCATCATAACTAGCAATAAAATTCCAGAAAAGCCACAATGTAAGTAAGTGATATATTACCAAATGGACAAGGCCAAACAATTGGTCACTTGGACTCATTGCAACTTGTATCTGTATTTCACACCAATTTGGTCCAATAGCTTATCCCCCGACCTCATCCAATGGATTCAGGACTCCGTAAACATTCCTTTGCCACGATTTTTGTTGGGTCAAACAAACTTTTTAGTGAAGCCATATTCCCTACCTAATAAAAGATCCAACAAGTACAATAATCAAAGTTATACCAAATTCCAGATTAACCACTTAAAAATTTAGAAGTTGTAAAGATTTACTCGAATAGATCGTGTAACTCGCGTTGGAGTATGGTTTGAAACATTGTTAGATGATGATGAAGGATAATCACGGCTGTCAATTGTATCGCCCCTTCCATGTTGAACTAAAACCATTTTCTTCAAGTTGGCAATTTCCTCATCTTGTCGTTGAAGCCTTTCCTCCAAACGGACCAATGTTGATTTTTGTTGAATACTTATACGATAACAATGTGTTTCGACTAGGAATGTCTTCCCATAAAATCTGTTGGATTCACACCCTCACTAAATAAGTGAACACGACCATGTTTGTCTTGCCCAACCAGCTGGGCAAATATATCATTCGACCAATTGGATCTTGCGAATCCGATGAAAGCTGATTTTTCAACTCATTACATTTTTCCTACATAATAAAGGAAAACACTTTTTATTGCAAATGTAATGATAACAATGGTAGAATTTATGGGGCTTGTGTCTTGAGGATCCTTACCAAATTCTCAACAACTATAGTACTTGATAGAGTTCCATCGGCATAGGTATAAAACTTAATTGAAACATTTCTACTCTAGTACAAGGTCTTCCCAACCGTTTGGTGTGACGCCCCCACCTCTCCCTAGGGCGAACTCTAAGGTATCAGCGAGATGCCTGCCCAACTCTCGTCAGAACTCACGCATTCGTTCACGCTTAATATAGAGGCACAAAATATCCAACGGACTAAATAAGAAATACATCGAATATACAAGTCTCAACACGTAAAGTAAAAGTTATCATTACAATCTATCAACCGGAAGTAACAAAATTATACTTTAAGCGTCACCAAAAGTTCATACAAAAATACTAGTTTCCACCAAATCGCTAGTCTAGGTCCTCCAATCCATCTCCAAAACCTGTTAAGGAAAACAAACTTAATGGGATGAGCGAACGCTCAGTGAGGCCAAGAAACAAACAAGCAAGCACGTAACACCAATCAATCAATTAACGTGTTTAATAGCAACTTTAAAACATGACAATTCATTCAAGTGCACAAATAGGAATTTAACACACAAGGAGGATACAGAAACTCTCACGAGCTATCTCCACGTCTCGATCAGTTTGCCATCGGAGTTGACCCTCCGCCAACCCA
Source organism: Coffea humblotiana (assembly GCA_023065735.1). NCBI lineage: Eukaryota > Viridiplantae > Streptophyta > Magnoliopsida > Gentianales > Rubiaceae > Coffea > Coffea humblotiana. Next base: position 24,753,831 of record CM041211.1, read on the forward strand.
AATAGTAACACGATTGTAGTGCTCCATTTACTTTCTCCATCCACCTAACACCCATTCAGATCCGTAACCAAACACTCACTGGAAGGGCAATACTACTTTAGTATGCCTAGTGAGATCTCAAAAGATCAAACTATAATATTTGCCAAGGTTCACCAAACATCTCGCCAAACCCTTGCTGACTCGAGTTACGAGATTAGCCAATGGGTTGGGGTGCGCCCCAGAAGTATAAGTGATCGATGAGACATTGCTCCAATCGATTTAGAATTATTTATGGCTCTGAGTCGGTATGAGAGGCACCTCCCACCCGAACCGGATGTGGTATATGCTTTCACTCAAAAAATCGTCATAGCACTAAATCGGTATGAGAGGCACCTCCCACCCTAATAGGGTGTGCTACATGCTTCCGCTCAGTGCTCACCGAGTTAAACATGTTCATATACAAGTACAAATCACATATATTCATTTAACAAGTATCATGTAATCAGGAGAGAGAGAGAGAGAGAGAGAGAGAGAGAGAGGATGAGGGCGATAAAGTACACTCTCGCCTTGGCAAATTCACGTATCATATATAGTACTTGTACACATATCATTTCAAACATATAAGCATTTAACATGCACTTGACACTCACCACAAGTCAAGCGCAAGATAAGAGTGAAACGAGTAGTTAGACGAGCTCTTCAGTGTTTTCGTGAACACCTAAGACATATATAATCATAATTACCTAAGTGCTCGATCAAGGTTACAAAGAAAGACATTTTCTCGCTACCACACTCCAAGTCACAAGTTCGAGTCAAGTTAAAGAAGCATTCTCACTAAAATATTGGAATAATGCTCAAAGAGAGTTCGAATGTCGTTTTTTATTCAAATTGTGATAAGTAAATCTCAATTCAAGAGAAAGTACCATTTTCACTTTTGACACGAAAAATCGAGGAAAAAAGGGTAGATGGTTTTCATCTCCCAAAAGTTCAAATCGCACATCTAAATTTTAGAATATAAAGAGCGTTCATATTTTTTTCAAACTAATAGAGTCAAACATATCCAAAACTCCACTTATTTTCATAGTAAAAGTCAAACCTAAGGTTCCAAGGTTCAAGTATAAAACTAGTGCAATTCACCAAGAACTACTCTAATCAAAACGCTCCCTTTTCGGAGTTCAAACTCATGAAAATTGAGGACATAAGAATAGGGGTTGAAGTCCCTAATTCGGGTATGAAGAGAAGTACCATTAACCAAGGGGGTTATATAACCAAGAAAACGCATCAAGAGAGATTTAACCTTCGAAAACCAAGATTTAAATGAAAGTTTAAAATTCCAAAGGAACCATGTATTCAATCATGAAATTACACCTAAAACAGTCCAATAATCACAAGGAAGGTGGAAAGTTCTTTAAAAGTGTATTTGTTTGAAAATCAGAACTTCCCAGCTCAAAGTGACACTATTTAGAAAAATCGTATCTCGAGTTTTGTAAGTCCAAAAATTAAAAACTTTATACCGTTGGAAACTAGATTTAAAGCACTAAAATTTTCAAGAAGACACTTTTCTCAGACTCCAATTTGAAGTCATTTAAATTTTAGCTCAAAGTCACTGTTCTAAACAGGACAGAGCAAAATAGGCTTGCAAATTCAGTGAAGTTTGGAAATTCGGAAATTCGTAGAAACGGAATCAACCCTTGAAATTTATACTACAATTAAAAATCCAAACCTAGTTTTAAATTCAATAAACAGAACTCAATTCGGATCTTTCTATACCAAGATACAATAGTTCTAAGAAAACTAAAGTTTGGAACTTGTTTTATGAAATTCCAGTTCTGACGTACTAGACAGAGTTTCAAAATCTGATCATAACTAGAGCTACACAACTCAAAATTTAGTGTGGTTTGCGGTGTTGAAAACTAGATCCAAAATAATATAATTCACTAGAAGAAACTATCATAAAATTCGTTTTGCAAAATAGGCAAAATTGAGTTACAAACTGCAGCTAGAACTGTTTCTCGGATGCAAGCAGAGAGGAATTTCAGTCATCTTTGCCGGTTCACTACGGTTCATAGGAAACGAATTAGGGGATACATTTTATACCAACGGAAAGCTCTCGGAGTCTAGTTTCGGATACCACAAACGACACTTGATTTCAACTCCCAGATAGAGAGTTATAACAAAAAATGTGAACACTAGTTGGGGTCATCTGATCAGAAATTTTCCAGAATTCAACCTCATTTTAACCCTACTTAAACACAACCAAATGGAAAGCTTTTTGGAAGGTAATTCATACACATAACCACCAACATCTATCAAAGTATTATTGCCACCAAAATAACATCAATTTTTTCGAAATTAACAAGAGAGGAACAATCAGAAATTTTGGCCAGCATACAACTTTCATTCCTCTAACTTTTTTTTTCAACTTTGCAACTAGAACTAAATCATATCTCATTAAAGTAAGGAACAAACAATCAATTAAACACACAAATTTCAAGATTTCTACCTATCAAACCACCTCAAATCCACTACCTAATGTCAAGGTTCTTGAGAACCCATCAACAACCCAACAACTATCTTGCTATCACTAACTAACTACTAACTTACTACTATGAATTGAAGAGGAAAAGTTGAGGGTTTCATGGAGGTTTACCTTGCTGCCCAAAATGAAGAAGTAAAAACACTAGGGATTTGAGTTCTAAATCACCAAGTTTCTTCCTTGATCAAGTCATCTTCCAACCTTGTATGAAAACCCAAGACAAGAAACAAGTACGGAGAGCTTTCTTAGAGCAACAATGGAAGAAGCTAGCTGAAATTTTTGGGGAGGAAATGAGGAGAGGAAGGGCCGGCCATGGAGAGGAAAGAAGGAGAGTGTTTGTGCGGTAGTTGGGTGACTTGATTGAATGACAAGAGAAATGACATAAACGTGTCTTGGCCCCAAAAGTCAACGATTGATTAGTGAGCCATTAGTGCTCCTAATTGAGATTAACTTGACTCACTCACATCTAATCCCTCAATTAACTTTTCTTTGTCTACTATTGATCATTCTTAATTCTCCAAGATTATTGCACTCTCGGACTGAATTTATCTCAAAAAACGTGCATTCACTATTTCTCGCTAAACGAGTCACAGACAAATTAAACTCATTAACGAAACGTTTTAAAAATATAAATGATATATTTTTTGCGTACAAATGAATTTGAAATGAATGAAATAAATTATTCGGAGTAAACGGATAAATAAATAATTAAATAAACCAGTAAAATGAAATAAAAGTAAGAAAATAGAATTTCGAGCCCTCATATCCTTCCCTCTTTAAAGAATTTCGTTCTCGAAATTCATACCTTAATTTAGGAACAACTTTAAGTACTTCTTTCGAATCTTCTTTCTACTTCCCAAGTCATTTTTTCCGCTCCATGTTTTCTCCATAAAACCTTCAATAGAGGGATCTGCTTGCGTCTTATCTCCTTCACTTTTCGATCTAAAATCTTTATCGTTTTTCTTCATATGACAAATTCTCATCAAGTCCTACTTCTCCCATTCCAAACTCACACTTATTGAAATTAACAAAAGTTGGTGCTCTCTCAGCATTTTCAAAACTATTCTCAGATGCCGTTCATGATTTTATCACAGGTCTAAAGGTGTGGAACAATAAATTAAATATACAAACAAGCCGTAAAAATCAATTAAAACAAAGTAAATCTTTATGTGTCATAAAAGATCATAATAGTTACACCAAGTGAAGATAATTTCGTCAAATCATTTTAAAAGAAAGGGAAGACAAACAAAATCATAGAAAAATATGCTAAGTCGCAAATGTACAAAACACAAAAAGAACTTTATCCCCTATACAAAAGATTACAATCTCTAAAAGTACCAATCTAGATTAGGGCAAAACTACAACCCCAATCTCTCGAGTGGAGTCAGATCCATCCCACTCGCAAAGCTTCCACATCCTGGATCTTTCTTACAGTCATTAGTATTAACCACTCCCTCTGGCACTCGACTGTTTTACGGTGGATCTACAGGCTATTGAGAATTTCCTCCTACCTTAGAAGCGCTAGGGTAATTCGAAAACTTATGTTTGACACTACCGTACCTCAAACATTTTTCTTACTTTCTCCAACCCTCGGTCTCAGTGTGTTTAAACTTGCCACAGTATCCACAAATTACGTGAGGAGTCATGGTTTGACCTGTTTGAGAATTCCCTTTTTCCTGATCTCGTCCATTCTGATTTTCTTTTGACGGGACTTCCCTTGATGGAGTTTTTTGAGTTTTTCCGACACCTTCACTCCTCCAGCCCCTTTTTCCATTTTAAGGGGTTGGGTAGATCTCTCGGACTGTTCAAGGGTATAGCTTGGTTTACCCCTCTTTCTAGTATGAAAAATTTTAGATTGAAACTTCGCATTCTCTACATTCTGTGCCTTATCCAAGGTATCCTTGAATATGGTGATTTGGGCAGCTGTTAGGGATTCTTGAATTTCTACATTTAACCCCTGCATAAATCTTTTTATCCTTTTCACTCTGTGACCACAAGTTCAGGGGCAAATTTGAAAAGTTTAGTGAACCGCTCCTCATATTCGGCCACCCTTAACAACCCTTGTTTCAACTTAATAAAATCATCCTTCTTCTTTTCTTGTATCATAGGCGGAAGGAATTTGTCATTGAACTCCCTCTCAAAATTTACCCAAATCCAAGGAGTTTGTTCTCTTTCTCACTTCGCCCTAACAACGTTCCACCGCAAGCAGGCTGCTCCCTCAAACTAAAAAATGACGAAATTCACTTGCCTCTCCTCGACATAATCTAAGGCAGCAAAAATCTCCACCATCCTTTCCAATCAATTCTCCGCTACCTTGGGATCAGACCCTCCGTGAAATCTAGGTGGAGCGAATTTCAAGAATCGCTCTAGGGTTCTATTTTCACCCCTCTTTCGATTCTTAGGTTGGTTAACTGGTTCAGGGCCTTGACTCTCAACTAAACGCTCGAAAACATCGGTTATACAGTTAATAGCCGTAGCCATTTGGTCACCCTCTTCATTCTTAGGATTTTGATTTGGTCCAGTCGCGGATCCCTCACTTTCTCGGAGTGCGAGGTTGTTGAAACCCAAATCCGTGGCCCCGTCCACGTTCTCGTCGATCCATTTAGCATGATTATAAACGCATAATAAAAGAGGAAATATAAGCATATAAATTGAAAAACATGTACACGTTGCAAGAACAATTTAAAATTCAAGCACAATATTTATATAAACTAGAAATTATGTCACACGTTAAGAGTGCATACAACGAGTTACTAATATCAAATACAGGACATAGGCATCTAAATGTCTCAAAATATAGGGGTACATGCACAAAATACAAAAGGTCTCACAGCGAGATTCACTCCTACTAAATTCTGATCAAAAGTCAAAAGTAAAAAATCAAAAGGTCGGGGAGTCACTAATACAAGTGAACCGAACTAGAAGATCCTACAGCCTCAGAATGGTCCCTCTCAAGATCCTCTTCTATCGGCTCTACCTCCACCTCCACAGCAGGTGCAACCTCCCCAGGTACATTTCCAAGTAAAACCTCCTCTAAACGGTCGGCCATAATCACACACTCGGCCATGATACCATCGACGCGGTTCCCAACCTCCTGGACAACCTGGATAAGGCACCCCTCAATCTCCTTAAACTGTGCATGGGAGGCGTCAGCCCTCTGACGCTTCTCAAGCACTCTCGTCTCTAACTCCTGAATCCGGATAGCCTGGACCTCCATCTCTTTTCTCTCCACTAGTGCCATCCAGAGGTCACGAGTCAACTGCCTCCCTCCTCAGCTACTCCTAACATCACGCGGTTAGAGTACTAATATCTCGTTCGGCATGGACACGTCCTACCCCACCTAGCAGGCAAGTACTGAAGAGGGCCCCACCTCCAACCATCCGATACGGGATCACAGGAAGAGGTCTCTCAACCCTATCGTCATCACTGCTACTGTCCATGTCCTATAAATAACCCACAACTAAAGGTTAGGTCCTTATAATTACTTATATCGTTCAAAAATTTAACTTAAGGTCTATCACGGATTTCTATAATCAAAAGTTCACGACTAAAACTCCTAACCCTATTCCAGGTATTTCAAACCTAGCACTCTGATATCAACTGTGATGCCCCCACCTCTCCCTAGGATGAACCCTAAACTATCAGCAGGACGCCTGCCCAACTCTCGTTAGGACTCACGCATTCATTCACGCTTAATATAGAGTTACGAAACATCCAATGACTAAATAAGAAGTACATCGAATATACAAGTCTCAACACCTAAAGTAAAAGTTGTCATTACAATCCATCAACCAGAAGTAACAAAATTACACTTTAAGCGTCACCAAAAGTTCAGACAAAAATACTAACTTGCACCAAATCGCTAGTCTAGATCCTCCAATCCACCTTAAAAACCTATTAAGGAAAACAAACTTAATGGGATGAGCGAACGCTCAGTGAGGAAAAGAAAACAAACAAGTAAGCACGTAACACCAATCAATCAATTAACGTGTTTAATAGCAATTTTAAACATGACAATTCATTCAAGTGCACAAATAGGAATTTAACACACAAGGAGGATACGGAAACTCTCAGGATTTATCTCCACGTCTCCATCAGTTTGCCATCGGGGTTGACTTTCCGTCAACCCAAGTAGTAACACGACTGTAGTGCTCCACTTATTTCCTCCATCCACCTAACACCCACTCGGATTCGTAACCAAACACTCACTGGAAGGGTAATACTACTCAAGTATGTCTAGCGAGATCTCAAAAGATCAACCTATAATATTTTTCAATGTTCACCAAACTTCCCGACCAAACCCTTATTGGCTCGAGTTACTAGATTAGCTAATAGGTTGGGGTGCCCCCCAGAAGTATAAATGGTCGATGAGATATCGTTCCAATCGATTTAGAATTGTTTATGGCTATGAGTCGGTATGAGAGGCACCTCCCACCAGAACCGGGTGTGGTCCATGCTTCTGCTCAAAGAATCGATCATGGCATTGAATCGGTATGAGAGGCACCTCCCACCCAATAGGGTGTGGTACATGCTTCCGCTCGGTGCTCACGAGTTAAACATGTTCATGTACAAGTGCAAATCACATATGTTCATTTAACAAATATCATGTAATCAAGAAAGAGAGAGGACGAGAGCGATAAAGTACACTCTTGTCTCGGCAAGTTCACATATCATGTATAGTACTTGTACACATATCATTTCAAATATGTAAACATTTAACATGCACTTGACACTCACCACAAGTCAAGGGTAAGATAAGAGTGAAGTGAGTAGTCAGACGAGCTCTTCAGTATTTTTCGTGACCACCTGAGACATATACAATCATAATTACCTATGTGCTTGACCAAGGTTACAAAGAAAGACATTTCTCGCTACCACTCTCCAAGTCACAAGTTTGAATCAAGTTAAAGAGTTTTTCTCGGCTAAAACGTGGAATAATGCTCAAAGAGAGCTCGAAAGTCGTTTTTGATTCAAGTCGTGATAAGTAAATTTCAATCCAAGAGAAAGTACTATTTTTACTTTTGGCACGAAAGTACCATTAACCAAAAGAGTTATATGACCAAGAAAACGCATCAAGAGAGGTTTAACCTTCGAAACCAAAATTTAAATGAAAGTTTAAAGTTCTAAAGGAACCGTGTATTCAACCATGAAATTACACCTTAGACAGTCCAATAATCGCAAAGAAAGGTGGAAAGTTCTTTAAAAGTGTATTTGTTTGAAAATCAGAAATTCCCAGTTCAATGTGACACTATTTTGAAAAATTGTATCTTGAGTTCCGTAAGTCCAAAAATTAAAAACTTTATACCGTTGGAAACTAGATTTAAAGCACTAAAATTTTCAGAAGACACATTTCTCAGACTCCAATTTGAAGTAATTCAAATTTTAGCTCAAATTCACTATTCTAACAGGCAGAGCAAAACAGGCTTGCAAATTCAGTGAAGTTTAGAAATTCGGAAATTCATAGAAATAGAATCAGCCCTGAAATTTATACTACAATTAAAAATCCAAACTTAGTTACAAATTCAACAAACGGAACTCAATTCGACCTTTCTATACCAAGATACAACAGTTCTAAGAAAACTGAAAGTTTGGAACCTTTTTACAATTCCAGTTCTGACGTACTAGATAGAGTTTCAAAATCTGATCATAACTTGAGCTACATAACTCAAAATTTAGTGTGGTTTACGGCATTTGAAAACTAGATCCAAAATACTATAAATTCACTAAAGAAACTGTCATAAAATTTGTTTTGCAAATAGGCAAAATTGAGTTACAAACTGCAGTTAGAACTGTTTCTCGGATGCAAGCAGAGAGAATTTCAGTCATCTTGCCGGTTCACTACGGCTCATAGGAAATGAGTTTGGGGTGTTTTTATACCAACGAAAAACTCTCGAAATCTAGTTTCGGATGCCATAAATGGCACTCAATTTCAACTCCCAGATAGAGAGTTATAACAAAAAACGTGAACACTAGTTGGGGTCATCTGATCAGAAATTTTCAGAATTCAACCTCACTTTAACCCTACTTAAACACCACCAAATGGAAAGCTTTTTGGAAGGTAATTCATACACATAACCACCAACATCTATCAAGTATTATTGCACCAAAATAACATCAATTTTTCGAAATTAACAAGAGAGGAACAATCAGAAATTTTTGGCCAGCATACAACTTTCATTCCTCTAACTTTTTTTTCAACTTTGCAACTAGAACTAAATCATATCTCATTAAAGTAAGGAACAAACAATCAATTAAACACACAAAATTCTCAAGATTTCTACCTATCAAACCACCTCAAATCCACTACCTAATGTCAAGGTTCTTGAGAACCCATCAACAACCCAACAACTATCTTGCTATCACTAACTAACTACTAACTTACTACTGTGAATTGAAGAGGAAAAGTTGAGGGTTTCATGGAGGTTTACCTTGCTGCCCAAAATGAAGAGTAAACACTAGGGATTTGAGTTTCTAAATCACCAAGTTTCTTCCTTGATCAAGTCATCTTCCAACCTTGTATGAAAACCCAAGACAAGAAACAAGTACGGAGAGCTTTCTTAGAGCAACAATGGAAGAAGCTAGCTGAAATTTTTGGGGAGGAAATGAGGAGAGGAAGGGCCGGCCATGGAGAGGAAAGAAGGAGAGTGTTTGTGCGGTAGTTGGGTGACTTGATTGAATGACAAGAGAAATGACATAAAGGTGGTCTTGGCCCCAAAAGTCAACGATTAATTAGTGAGCCATTAGTACTCCTATTTGAGATTAACTTAACTCACTCACATCTAATTTCTCAATTAACTTTTCTTTGTCTACTATTGATCATTCCTTAATTTTTCAAAATTATTGCATTCTCAAAATGAATTATCTTGAAAAACGTGCATTCACTATTTCTCGCTAAACAAATCGCAAACAAATTAAATTCGCTAACGAAACGTTTTAAAAATATAAATGAGACATTTTTGCGTATAAATGGATTTGAAATGAATGAAATAAATTATTCGAAATAAACGGATAAATAAATAATTAAATAGCCAGTAAAATGAAATAAAAGTAAGAAAATAGAATTTGGGTCCTCACATTTGGCCTATAAGAAATTGAATTTTTTTAATTATAGTTTTAGCATCTAACATATAATAATAAAAAAAGCTAACATAATCAACCATGTATGGATTAAAAAAAATTAGCAACTAAAAAGTTAGAGGTATCATCATGTGATTCCGAAGATGAGCAAATGATTTTTTCCGGTTGTGTGGTTCATCTTCTTCTCCCCTCTAGCTTTCTTGTTCCTCTCACTTAGTTTCTAAATTTCAAAATCATAACCAAGATTATAGCATTCTAAATGTTGTAACTGATTTGTACCTTTGCTTCTTCACTTTTCCAATAAGACCAAAGTTTTATTCATTGCTCTTCCCGAACCCTTAAATCATTTTGAAACCGAGGTTTAGCATTTGGCACGGTGGATCAAAATATGTAGCCTTTAAATCTGCCTTTCAACTTCTCCATTTTTGCCATAGATCTTGAGGTCCAAGCTTCCAGTCCCATAGGCAAAACAAACATTTCTTAAAACATTGTTAGGAACAAGAAAATGAACATAACTTCACAGTAAATTTTTTAGAAAGTATACATAATACAAAAGCTACCATTACCTTTATCACATCTAACATGTCCATTTTAAGTTTCCTTAGGCACCTTAAGCCAACTTTCAACATCTTTGGACAATACAACCATTCCTAGCCAAACTGCCCCAAAATTCAGAAAAGTAGTTTTCTCACTTATTGGATACCATTGTCATCGAGTTTAATCTCAATCCATGGAAGGTCCTTAGGCCGATCCCAAATTCCTTTCATAAATGTAGGGTCTCAGGTTTTCTGATATACTCACTTGAATCATTTGTAGTATCTTATAGTATAAAATAAAAAAAAGCTGCAGGTTATGAACATAAAAAATGCAATTCTGCAATTGGTTCAAAATAGTAACTAATACCTGCGTTGTCAGAGGTGCATGTCATGAAGTTGGTTTCATTGGAATGTGGACCTCAAGAATCTTGTATTGGATTTTTTCAGTTGGTTCATGCCTTGTTCCAAGTGGAGACTATTGAATTCGGAGAGTTCTGACACTGCTCATACGATGTGAACCTTGAGCAATTGTTTGTAACTTGTTCACCTGATTCATGCATTGTTCCGAGTGTAGAATGCTGAATTGGAGATTGAGGAGCTTGAGCAGCTTCTCCTCGAACTTGTTCAGTTGGTTCATGGCTTGTTCCAAGTAGAGGCTGCTACATTTTTTCATGCATTGAGAGGTTGCTCAATTGGTTCATCTCTCAATCCATTTGCAGCTCGCTTACATTTTCGAGCTCTACGGGCCATACTAGCATAATTCACCATCAGTATGAGCTCAAACTTTCAAGATTTCCATACAACAAAGACAAAAATATTAAATGTAACATAACTTCATATTCTTCTAAATTACAGAACAACAAAGGAAAGTTTAAAATAGTCAAATAGTAAATCTATAAGCTTCAAATATATACAATTGTTTAGTCATTACAAAGTCCAAACAAGAGACAATAAATCTCTTAAACTGTCTCAGCAACTATAATATTAAATCAGATTATATTGGCTCAAATCAACTTCAATCCCAGTCCATCCTCACGAACCCAACTAATTTCCTCATTTTCATTCTCAACAACAGGATTGCCAACATCACTTTGCAAATATGTCTCAACATCCATGGTTCCATGTTATATCCAGCTCTTGCAGTGGTAGAGATAACAACTTGCCAATCCTTATCAGTTGGATCTTCCACATAAAACTATGATGCTTGTGAAGCGAGTATAAATGGCTCAACATGAGGCCTCACATTTGCAAAATTGACTACAGTAAACCCATCAGCATCTTGTTTCATTCTCTCCATTCGATATCCAATCACATTCAATAACACCACCCGACGACCTCCGTAAATTAATTCAATTATATTTTTCAAGATGCCAAAGTAAACTAGTTCACTCAAAACTGGATTTTGATCCTTATACTTGCAAAACTGGATGTTGTTGCATTGACTGTAACACCACTATTCTGCGTTTTTCTTTTCTTCTCAACTTCGTTGGTGTGAAACCGAAATCCATTAACAACGTACTTGTCATGTTGGATTCCAACAACATCTGGACCTTTAGCAAGGAACCTCAAGTCTCTCAACACCGAAACATTTTGAGGAAGTTCTAACTTGTCAATCTAAAAAAAAAAAAAAGATGAAACTATATTTCAATACGAAGAATTCAAATACTTACTTAATAAATTCTCAGAATTTTACTTACATGTTCAGCAAACCAACAAGCAAAATTTTCGCTGTGCAAGCGCTCTTTAGATGCTGTGCAACTTGAGGATGGCCTTCTTTATCAATACGATGCTGCCTGAAGTATATGAGTCAATATTGTAATCATACATTTAATTCTTAAATTTTAATGCATCAAGTTCTAGTTGAACTTACTCTATGTAAGGTGTGACAGCATCACAGTTAAATAAAATATACTGATGTGCTTTACTCAAGATATGAGCATCAAAGACTGTTGGCTTGCCCCTCCCCAAAGGATGTCCTGATTCAGAGAATATATCTAAACCATCTTCAATTTCCTTATGTACTTCTTCATTTCTGTTGGACGATTGAATTTTGTCTCAACATAGTCCGCAAGATACAATGAGCAAAAGTTTATGCATTCTTCTGCCAAGTAGCCTTGAGCAATCGAACCTTCAGGCCTACTTTTATTTCGAACATAAGATTTTAATGTTCCTAGGTACCTAAAGTATCATCATTCCAAATTCTGATTAGTTCCAAAAATCAAAGAAAGAAAAAAAGTAATAAACATTTAAGGCATAATTAGAATTACAAGCAGTACCTCTCAACAGGATACATCCAACGATAATGCACAGCCACCTAATTTCACTTCAGTTGCCAAATGAATAGTTAAATGCACATGACATCGAAGAATGTGGTGGAAAGCATTTCTCGAGTTCACAGAATATAACTGCAATTTCTTTTTCCAAACGGACCACATCTTGAGGACAAATAACTTTAGAATAAAGCTGCCTGAAGTATCTACTCAATCGAATCAAAGGACTCTTTTCTTATTCCCATTTCTTTCAAATCACGGCGTGAATTATAATGATCCTTTGCTTTATCCTCAATGTCCAGCAATGTCCCCCAAATGTTTTCACAAACATTCTTCTCAATGTGCATGAAGTCAAGATTATGTCTTAAACATTATCTTTCCAATATGGCAAGTCAAAGAAAATACTCCTTTTTTCCAATTAAAAGGCAGTTTCGGATTACCTTTCACAAGTTTTTAAATTTAATTTGCAAGTCTCCCAATTCACTCACAATCATATCCCCAGTTTGCAAAGGTGGTCGCTTTCCATATTCTTCGGTGCCATCAAAGAATTGGGCTTGCTTTCTAAATTTATACTTACTATCTAAGAATCTACGATGACCCATATAGCAATATTTGAAACTATGAGTCAACGTCGTGCATGAGTGAACTTGTGACAAACAGGACAAGCATATTCACCTTTAGTGCTCCACCCAGATAACATTGCATATCCAGAAATCACTAATGGTCCACAACAGAGCTGCATGCAATTGAAAATTTTCTTTTTGGGATGCATCATAAGTTTGAATGCCAAAATCCCACAATTCGGTCAGTTCTTTAACTAGAGGCTGTAGATAAACATCAATATTATTCCAGGAGAGGATGGTCCGGGTATTAACAAGGACAACATGAAGTACGGTTGCTTCATACACATCCACGGAGGTAAGTTATATGGTATTAAAACCACAGCCAAGTACTGTGTAGAACTCATGTTGTTGAATGGATTAAACCCGTCAGATGCCAACCCCAATCTAACATTTCGACAATCCTTAGCAAATTTTGGATGTAGATGGTCAAAAGTTTGCCAAACTGGAGAATCAGTGGATGTCTCATACAACCATCTTTTGTACGTTTTTCATGCCATCTCATTTGAGATGCAATTTTAGAAGACATAAATAGTCTTTGTAATCTAGGTTTTAAGGGAAAATGCCACAACACTTTTTGAGAATTTTTCTTTTTTCCCAGTTGGATCATTTTCTGAAGCAACCCACCTAAGCTCGTTACATGTTTCGCATGAAGTTCTTTTTTCAGCACTACCCAATAAAGAGAACAATCATTAGGACATGCATCGATCTTTTCATAACCCAACCCCAATGTATTCATCAATTTCTCAGCCATATAGTAAGAAGAAGGCAAATTAGTCATGGCCTCCGGAAATGCTTCTCTCAACAGCTCAACAAGCATATTAAAAATCTTGTTACTCATCTTACCAAGGCATTTTAGGTGAAGCAAACGAATAATGAAAGACAACTTCGAGAAATTTTTGCAACCACTGTACAAATCCTGTTGAGAATCATCAATCAATTTGTAAAATTTTTCAGCCTCTGAAACAGGAATGTCCCCTTCTCTATTCAATTCATTTGTTCCATGTGGTATCCCAAATACATCATGGACCAAGTCTTGCATGTCATTAGTCCCATTTGAAACCCAATTGATGTATTTTCAGAATTAGATGTGTTTCATTGTAATTTGAAAGTTCTCTATATGCCATCCAATTATTCTAACACTTCTGGTCGATATTGTCCCACAGTTAGCCGTCCTGTGGGGCCGTGGGTTTTGTTCCTGACTATGCTGAACAACACAACAAACTAATGTCTCACCAAAAGACCTTGACCAGGTGGGGAACACCACAACAGGTTATTCAAGTAGATCAGGGCTTCCTCCTTTAGTCGATGTAGGATCATTACAATCCACCCCTCTTGGGGGACCCATCGTCCTCGCTAGCACACCGGGATCGGGAGTCGACTCTAATACCAACTCTAACACCCCTAACCGATATAGTCCCACAGTTAGCCGGCCCGTGGGGCTTTGGATTTTGTTCCTGGCAGTGCTAGACAACACAACAGGCTAATGTCTCACCAAAAGATCTCGACCAGGTGGAGGACACCACAACAGGTTATTAAAGCAGCGCACAACTTCCTCCTTTAGCCGATGTGGGATCATTGATACCAATTCTAACACCTCTGACCGATATTGTCCCACAGTTAGCCGCTCCGTGGGGCCATGGATTTTGTTCCTGGCAGTGCTAGATGGGCGATCCACTAAACCCTAGGATACGCCCTAGGGAGAGGTGGGGTCGTCACAAATGGTATCAGAACTCTTATCGACCTCGTGCCGAGAGAAAGTTCTCGGACTGTGGGGATTGACTTGTTAAATTTGGAACAAATGTCTATTGTTGGAGACATTAGATATGTATGTTGGGTAGAAATCTCAAAAATAGTTGATTTTCTCTTGAGACTAGCTAGTTCGAGTGGTGAATTATCATATTTTCGGATTCTTGTACTCAAGTACCAGAGAGTGATACGTTTATGATAAGTCGATATTTCGAATAATATTAGGATAAGTTTGGATGGCGAAAGCCAAGGTACGGAAAATGTGAGTAGTTTGGATTTGGCAAATATTGATAACATATTAGTGAGATTTGGGACCCTTATTATTCAAGTGTGCATATTTGGTTGTACTTTTTCGAGTTTTGATTAAATGTAGTGTTTGAGTAATACTTGGGGTTAATGTCCCATGGGATATGTGACTATATATATAAGGAAAGTATTTTATTTTAAATGTGCTATATTATTTTCATTTTATGATTTGAAAATATTTTCATCGAACTTTATAACTCATTTCTTTTGCTTATATCTATATAGTGTATCATTTTTCAAAAGAGGCATGGAGGGTAGGCGAAGTCAGGGGTGTTAGAGTGGTAGAAGGTACGATTCATGTTTTCCATTGTCTGACTAAAATTTTGGCTAATGGTGAGATTTGGGAATTAGAGACGGACATGCAAGAAAAATACCTGAGTTATTTCTGAATAAATATATGAATTTCGAGATCAAAATTCTTTTAAGGAGGAGAGAGTGTGAGAACTTGAAAATTCACCTATATTTTCCTTATAATTCTCTTATTTTGAATAAGTTAATTTATAACTTCCTTTCCTATTACTTTACTCTCTCAATAGGTGCAACATATACTAGAATCGAGAGTTTTTATCTTTACTTTTAGTTAGAGTAAATTAGGAATTTTGCGTATTTTGGTCATGTGATCACTTGATGAGGTGTGTGTACTAAATTTGGTGGTTAATAGTGAGTTTTACATAAAAGGAAGTGTGTGATTAGAAGTGCTATTAATAAGTTAGTGAACCATAAGTTAAAACACAAGTACGAGCGAGTTAAGGAAAATAGGTTTGAACCGACGTGTATCGTTTGTTACCGATTGAGTATATCATTGACCACTATTTTCTTACCCTAATTTTCTTATTTTTATTTCACCTAATCCTCCATAAATTACCCCTTAATACAGCCATCTTTGTTGACTAAGGAAAAGGAAAGAAAAGAAAAAAAAAGAGAGAAAAATTGGCTTTGACAAGTGTCAAAGATCCAAAGAGTTGGTTGACTAAATGAGTTTTCATTCTTCTTATCTTTCTTCTTGGTTCATTTTTCTTCATTCCCTTCTTGTGTTGGCCGAAAATTGGGAGAGAAAAACAAGAGAGAAAACCTCCGACTCCAACCTTGAATCTTTCCTTGTTGGAGTTGAAACTACAAAACTAAACTGATTAAACTAGCACCAAGGAGCTAAGGAAGCTTGTTGTGGAGTTGTTTGGAGAGAAATAACTCAGTTCTTCACTTTCTTCAAGTGTTTTGGAAGGTATAAGTCTAAAATTTTCTTTCTCTTTCTTGTTTTGGTAAAATATGGGATAGATGTCTTGAATTTTGAATTATGTTAGATGATACTCTAGTTTTGGTGAAGATTAGTGAATTTCAACTAGGGTTTGTGATTTTTCAGCTTTGAGTTATGATGTTTATCTCTAATATATTGGTATTAAGTTTTGATATGGATTTGTGAGATGATTAGTAGCATGATTGTGATTTTTAAGGTTCAAAAGATGAATTTTCAACTTTAGTTTTAGGGTTGATATGCAAAATTCCAGCATTTGGTGATGAATTTCAGTTCTGTCCTGTTTTTGGACTCAATTGGGCTGTGAATTTCTCCATGTTTTAGATTGAATCAACTTTTGGAAAAAACATAAAAGTTATAGGGATTTGAGTTAACTTTCTACCTGCAAAATTTTAAATCAATTGGATCATTTTAGCTTATGATTTGGCCAGAGCACTCTTGACTGCGCAAAACCTCTAATTTTCCTGACCTGTTTTTCATGTGCTTCTGACCGTCCATTTTTTATCCTGAAAATGAGAGAATTGGATGTCAATGTCTTCATAGGAAATGTAGTTCTATGTCTTAGCTTTGAAACACCATAAAATTTATCTCAATCCCATATACCTAACTACAGTTATGATCAAAACACCGAAAGATGACAAATCTGCCACCTATAATTTCTTCTTTAAATTGGTTTTCAGTTTCGATATCCATGGTGTTAAGTTTATTATTTGGTTTGTTTGGTTGGTTTTGAGGCCTTGAATAAATGTATGTTGTTGGTTATCACTGTGGTTGGATTAGAGGTTTGTTGGCTTGTGAATCCAAGTTGTACTTGGACGGAAAAATGGATAAATACAAAGGGCATGCTGCCCAACTTTTTGCTCGAAAGATAAGCGAGTAAACTTGAAACTTGAGCGACGATTGAGGTCGAAGTGAATTTCGATTGTCTATGGTAGTCAAGTTACCATTAGTAGAGATACATAAGTTGAAATTTTTGCCGAAATTTGTACCCTTTAAAAAGTAAAAGTAACGATCCTTAAACATATTATTTTCTCGATCTTTCATAGCAAGAGAGAATTCAAAAGTTTTAATCGCTTCTTTATCAAAACTAAAAGAGCGAACATGATTTTTCTTGAATTGATAAGCCATATGACTACTACTTAAACAAGTTCCGTTTACTTGATTTTCTTGAAACGAAACTCTTATGTTTCGAATCCTATTGGATTTTAAACTCCTAAATGATAGTTTATCGCAGATTTGGACTCCAACCAAGGAGTTGTACCCGAGCGTGATTTTGACAAGCACTAAATCTTTGGTGAGTGTTCCAACTGCATTTTACCTGTTCATTGTTACTAGAAATTTACTAAACACCTGATTTGATATTTCATAGGCGAGTGTGCACTTTATGCACTTGACCTGACTCAACTAAACACTTGATATCTCATTCATGCTTGTACAAATAACTTGATTTGCATGGACCTATACTTGTATTTGAACTTGCGCTTGATTTGTAAGTATTGAGCGGCAGCATGTACCACATTCAATCCGAGTGGGAGGTGTCTCTCATTACCGTTTTCGTACTTTTCTCTTGATTAAATCGATTGGTCATCGACTATACTGACCACTTGGGAACCCAAACCCCATTGGCTAGTTAATCGAGTCGAGCCGGCAAGAGGTTGGTTGTTTAGATAATGAACCATGGGTCTCTTGTTTTGTCGAGTGGAATATTATCTTCTCGACTAATCGGTATGTTCGAGTATTACCACACGTGTTTATCTTGTCGTTTGGGTCCGGTAAGGAGGTTGATTGGTGGATGAAAATTGATGTAAAGTGAAGATTACGGTTATGATTTGTTTTTTCAAACATTGACGGAGTATCAAGGGATTCGAATCAAGTAATGCAGCGGGAATTTGGCTCTTGAGAGCCATCTATATCTTTGTACTTTGAAATAATTGTTACTTATAGTGTTATTGTTTCTTTTTAAAAACTTTACATTTGCTCATTTTGAGATTTGCTATTTGAAATGTTATTGCTCACTTTTATGAACTTTTATACTCGCTACTTTGATATTTCAAGTTTTATATATGACCAACTTGCTACTTAGGTTTGCATGAAATTTTGGAATCTCATTGAGTTTTGGCTCACTCTATTTCGTTAAATTTATTTTCCTTATAGGGATTACCAGCGAGGGCGTGAGACTGGTACAGACTAGCATAGTCTAGTTTTTGAATTTTTGCGATTGTACTCACGTTAGTACTCGGTTAGGGTTGAATGTATCTGAAATTCATATCTTTTGTTATATTTGGGTATGTGTGAGGCTTGGAGTTGAATTTAAGTATTAATGTATATTCTAAGTTTGAGATTTGTTGTTTCATTTTCTTTCTACGGTTATAAGTTATTTTCTTGAGTGCGTGAGCGAGTCCTAGCGAGAGTTTGGTAGGCGGTCCGCTAAACCCTAAGGTACGTCCTAGAGGGAAGTGGAGTCATCACAATTATTATAACCCTTAATAAATCCTACCACTTTCAAATGATCATATGTTTCCATTTTAGTCACACAAACACCTATGCCGCAATCTTTGCAAGGGTACAAAATCAGTCCGTCACAACATGATCTAGAAAATGCAAAGTCTAGAAACATTTTAAGTCTGCCTCGTACTTTTCACTTATTCTTGGAAAATCCATCCAACTTTTATCCATACTTTTAATATAAATAAATGTCCTCCAACAGCTTCCAATAGTATGAAAATGACAACTACACATTAGGACTAGCCTGCGAGGACTCACACTTTTATTCTTAATTTCACTATTTTAAATTATTTTCATTGGCATGTCATTTAATTTTATCATTTTAGCATGAACTTTATTTAAATTATATCTTTGTCACTCACGTAAAAAAAAAATTTGGCAAAAAGTCACACCGGTGCGATTAATTGGGGATTTGGAGAGTTAACCTCGGACTAGTAAGAGTGAGTATTAGTGGTATAAGAAAAACTATCTTGGGAGATTAGTACTTAAGAGTAAAAACAAGAGAAAAACTAATGAGTGCATGTCACCATTTGCAACTATTGCTAGTTGACTTCCTAAACAACTAAAGTGCCAACTTTCACTTCATTTCAAAAAATCATCCAAGCCTTCATCTTCTCTTCTTTTCTCTCACTTTGGCCGAGTTTGAGGCTGTAAAAAGAGAGGAAGAAAAACTCCTTTTCCAACTACAAAATCTGGCTCCAAAATCTCCCCAAAATCTTCACACTTTTGGAAGTTGTCCAAGTTTGAAGAAAAGTCTTGTCTTGTGGTGGTTCTTGGTGGATTTGGTGGTGCAAAACTTGGACTTAGTTAGGGTTGAAGAAACTTGGAAGAAGTAATTAACTCCACTCTACTTAATTTTTGATTTCATGCAAGTATTAGTAGTAGATGTTGGTTGCTATGAAAGGGTCTCTTGAACCCTAAAAATTTAGGTTAGATGACTTGAGAATCTTTCAAGTGTTGTGATGAAATTTATGGTAGATTTTGATTCTAAAAGACTTGATATATGTTGGTTTATGTTTATTGTAGAAATCTCATGCATTGGATAAATTTTGAATGTGATTTGTTGAAGGATAAAAATTTGGAAAATTTCCCTGTGTGTTGGCTGATTTGATCAGCTGGTTTCCAGCCTTGATTTTTGAAATTTTGGGGTGAAATCTAATTCAATAATCTTTGTTAGATGTTAAGCTATGAATGTGTGAGTAGGTCGAGAAAAAATTTTGGACTTAAGAAGTCAAGAGAGAGAAGTTCACATTGCCATGTTTTTCTGAAAATTTTCGCAGGTGTGACTGACCAATTTTAGAAAAATCTTGATATCTTGGTGTAGAAAAATTCAAATCGAGTTTCGTTTGTGGCGTTTGAAACTAGAATAGAATTCTTTCATCCTTGTAAGTTTCAAATTTTTACTCAATTTCTACAAGCGCCAGAAATCCCACAAAGATGACTAAAATTCAAACCTGATTTGCTCTTAAACTTGTTAAAGCTGTAACTTGAAACTGAACTTTGACTTACTAGTGGATTGAATCTTACAAAAAGTGTCTTCAGAACAATTGTAGTGCTTTGAATCTAATTTCCAACGGTATAAAGTTTGTGATTTTTGGACTTACAGAACTCAAGATATAATTTTTCAAGTAGCGTCGTGCAAAACTGAAATTTCTAGTTTAAAACAAAAATGTTCTTTTAAAAACTTCCAACTTTCCTTTGAAATCATTAGTCTATTTAAATTTGATTTCATGGATGGATACAAGGTCTCTTGTGACTTTAACCTCTCATTTTGAATTGTGGTTTTCAAAGGATTTAAACTCTCTTTTTTTGCATTGTCTTAGTTGATTAAGCAAATAAATTTTTCCTCCTTGTGTGCTAAGTAATTTAGGGTGTACGTGAGTGATGGTTTAAAGGGAGGGATTTTGCGAATGATGGTTTGCATTTAGTGATAGTTGGTTGATGTTGTTTCAGGTGTCCAAAAAGATTTCGAAAGGAATCCCGACGCGGAACAACAAAGAACTTGTTTGCTCGTTTGCTTTTGACTTTGGTGAGTGTCAAGTGCATGTCTTATTGCACTCTACTTGGATTGCTTCTTGATGATACTTGTTGATTGTGTGAATTAAACTTGTCGAAACTAGTGTGTACTTTATCTCACTCATCTCTTGTCTGATTTGATAATTTACTTACTCGTACTTGACAATTATACTTATGCTTGTGCTTGACTTGGTGTCGACTTGAGAGCAATCTCATCGACTTATTCTTGATCTTGGGGGCTCCAAAACCCAATGGCTAGCCATTCAACTCGAGTCAGCAAGGGTTGGTTGAGGAGTTTGATGAACCTTGGGCTCATGTACTTGACTTGTTTGGATATACTCGAGTAATATCACATCTTGTTTGACGTGCAGGTCTGGCATGGAGTGTAACGGTGGACGAAAATTGATGAAAAGTGGAGTTCTACGGACCTGTTACTTGCTTGGTTGACTGAGTGTCAACATTTGGAATTCGTAGTTCAAAAGTATCAGTGTAGCATGAATTGTGAATTTAGCTCCTGAGAACTCCTGTATTCTTTAGTGATTGCGTTTTTGTTTTCTCTTGTAAATTTACATAAAATATTATGGCTGCCCTTCTTGGTTTACATATTATTAATACTAATTGTACTCGTTTGCTTGCCTACTTTTCTTGACCTCACTGAGTTTTAGTTCACCCCTTTAAATTTGATTTCCTTATCAGGATTTTGAAGTGGAGAGAATTTTGAAGACACTGGTTTTGACTATATTTTGGTCAAGTTATGGATACAAATGATTTAAGTGACCTTTCGATAGTTGTATTTTTGGGACGCTTGATGTATTTTTGAAATATTATGTTGTAGTTAATATATGACTTTTGAAGGTAGTGACCTCTTCTATATATTAGAAACTTGTTGGTTGGGTAGTTTTAAGTTATAATTTTGACTCGTAGTAAGTCCTAACGAGAGTTAGGCAGGCGGCAGGATGAACCCTAAGGAGAAGTGGGATCGTCACACAACTTGACACTGTATGGTCTCTGGTTCGCCCTAAGGAGAAGTGGGGTCGTCACACAGCCTGACACTGCATTGTAGAGACCAATTTTGGTTCTTTCGTGACACATTCAGTTAGTGGCTCCAAGTGTCTCTCAATGGATCAAAAACTATATATCCTTTTGTTCAAAACTACTGTACAGAGAGAGAGATGATTTGTCAGTTTTCAATTTCATTTGGGAGACAAAAAAGTTATAGGTAAGAGTAATTGTAAAAGAAATGATAATGGAAGGGGATTGGTCAAGCAAGAAAAGAGCATGGCCTAAAGATGACTTTACTAACATGGTTTTGAAATGGTCCCTTCATGACATTTTTAATGAGCATATTTACAAAGATCAAGTTAGAAGTGGGCAGGATACATGAGATCAGAAGATTCACCGATGCATAGTAGTGATAAATAGAGCATAAGATTTCAGGCAGCAATTCTTTTATAGTTCTATAGTTGATTCTTCTTTGAGTTGTTGGAATGTTGATCCTTGAGTGGAACAGCCAAGGTGTTCAATCTTAAGGCCATAGAGTTAAGCTTCTCTATTCCAGCAATATTGCCCTGTAGAAATTAATCTCTGGACACATCTTTTTTTCGTACATTTTCTAAGATTTGAAAAATGATGAACTCTTGTCTTAAAGGTGAAAGCATTGATGAGAGCACTCCGTCAACTAAGCTTAAGGTGAACATACCAGAAGACATGCCATTCAAGGGTGAGAAGCAGGACTGACTTTATGTGGTTTATTTGACAAACACTATGATTGACCAAACATGTTATTTTTCTTTCACACATAACACACTCTCATATATGTTATCACACAAAGTACGCATTTTTATTGAAAAAAAGGAAAAACGGGGGTGGGAGGAACTTGACATTTTATCGAATAGGTTATGAGCAACAAATCCATAACAAAATAAATCAAGTAGACAACCGAGAGGAATAAAGATGAACAATAAGTGCACTTAAATTATAAACTATTATTATATACATTTCAATTTCAAACAAACTAGACTAATCTCAAATGTAATCAATTTAGGGCAAACTTTGAAACTTAACCCTCATAATTCAACACAATACAGTACACAGCTTCAAGAATAGCTAATAATGTCCAATAAAATCTCAGGAAAAAAAAAGAGAACAACTTGAAAAATGGACAACTTCTTTACGGTGACATTAGCAAAAACATTATCTAATTGCTCACAAAAAAAAATTACCATGTAATTACATACCTTTAATGGGAAAGGAAGGAAAGTTTGTTTGCTGGGAGATTCAGCAAAAAAAATCCAAGTGTTTTGGTTGAGAGATAATTTGCCAAGGATAGTTTGTTGTGGAGAGAGTATTTCTTGTGAGAGAGATGAGAAAAATCAAAATTTAACTAAGTCTTTTGGCCGGCAAATTAAAAGTTTTGAGTATTTCATGGCAAATGAATCTTCTGCCAATTGAGTGTGATGCCATTTTGTGTCTTTTTTTTTTTGGTGTATCTCACATTTTCTCAAGCGTCATGATAGGTAGTCTAAAAGCACATTATTATTCTTATATCAGATAAAATTAAAAAAATTAGAGTATATATTATTGAGTTGATAACAAGTGTCATAATAGAAGTGTTATAATTGTGACGACTTGAAAATTTGCTTATATTTTCTTATAATTTACTCTTATTTTGAATAAGTTAATTTATAATTCCTTTTACTACTAATTTTATTTCTTCAATAGTTGTTATATAATAGAATCGAGAATTTTACTTTTACTTTTATAGTTAGAGCAAATCAGGATTTTTGCGCATTTTGGTAGTGTGATCACTTGGTGAGATGTGTGTACTAAATTTGGTAGATAAGAGCGAGTATTAAGTAAGAGGAAATAGGTGATTAGAAGTGCTAATAATAAGTTAGTGAATCATAAGTTGAAACACAAGTACAAGAGAATTAAGGAAAATAGATTTGAACCGACGTGCGCCGTTTGTTACCCATTGAGTACATCGTTTGACCAATACTTTCTTCCCCTAATGTTCTTGTTTTTATTTCATCTAATCAGCCCTAAATTAACCCCTAAACCAGCCGAAATTCTTGACCAAAGAAAAGGAAGAAAAGAAAAAAAAAAGAGAAAGGAATCTTGATGTGCCAAGTGTTGGCAATCAAAGAAGAGTTGACCAAGGCAAATTCTTTCCTTCTTATCTTTCATTTTGGCTACATTTCTTCCATTTTTCCTTCATGGTGGCCGAAACTTGGGAGAGAAAAACAAGAGAGGAGAACTTCCAACTTCATCTTGATTTTGCCTTGTGTGAGTTGAGATCTCAAAATCTAAACCGATTAAACTAATCCCTTGGTGCTTAAGAAGTTTGGAGTGGTGAATTTCTTGGGAGAAATAGTTTGGTTCTTCACTTTCTTCAAGTGTTTTGGAAGGTATAAGTCTAAAATCTCATTTTTCTTTTTTATTTTAGCAAAATATGGAGTAGATGCCTTGAATCTTGGAATATTATGGATGATCTTCTAGTTTTGATGTAGATTAGTGAAATTTTAGTTAGGGTTTTGCCATTTTAACCTTGCTTTATGTTGTTCAACTATATTATGTTGGTATGGAATTTGTGAGGTGATTAGTAGCATGATTGTGACTTTTTAGCCTTAAAATATGAAATTCCAGCTTTGCTAAGAATTTCCAACTTGGTATTGGTAGATTATTTGCTAGAAATGAGTTACAATTGGATGGTTTATGGACTAGATTAAGAGCTGTCTTTATATTCTTACTTATGTGTTGATTTATGGATGATTTGAGAAGAAGATGAAGCCTTGAAAATGGCTTGAAAATTAGGTAAACACAAAGGAAACGCTGCCCGACTTTTTCTTTCGTGTAATAAGTGAGTGAAACGGAAATACGGGAATGTGATTTGGGTTTGATTTGGGACTTAGTTATGTAGAGATGCTTAAGTAACCTTGTGGGTGACTTATAAGCTAAAATTTGTGCTCAAAAGTGTATATTTCTCAAAACAAAATAATGCCACTTTAAACACGATTTTCTAGTTTTTTCCGCCAAGTTGCAAAGTTAAACGTTTTAATTCGTTTCTTTATCGAAACTAAAAAAGCGAGCATTGAATTTTCTAGAGTTCAATAAGTAAAATGAGTACTACTTAACGAGTTTTATTTACTTGATTTTTTTTTAAGCGAAACTCCTATATTTTGAACCCTAAGTGATTTCAAAACTGTTAAATGGTATTTTATGCGCAGATTTGGACTCCAACCAGAGAGTTGAACGTTGAGCGTGGTTTTAAAAAAGCAATAACTCATTAGTGAGTGTTTCCAAGTGCATGATTGAATTTGATATTTGAAAAAAATACTTGACTTGTTTGGCACGGTGTAAGAGTGTACTTATCGCACTTGCTCTAATGTAATTTCTTACTGTTTACTGATATTATTAACTTGATCTACATGTGTACAACTTGAATACTACCTGGGATCCTCACCTATTGGTTAGTCAGTCGAATCGAGCCAGTAAGGGCTGATCGAGGAGACTGGCGAACCATAGGTACTGTTTATTAATTATTGTTTTATTGGTTTATTGTGTAATCTTTGGATATGGTCCATGGGATTCGATATACTCTAATATTACCATCACTCTTATTTTGGAGTTCGGGCCCAGTAGGGGGTTGATTGGTGGATTGAAAATTGGTGTAAAGTGGAGATCTACGGTCATGGTTTTACTTCTTTAAACGTTGACGGAGTGTCAATGGGTTCGGATCAAATAATGCCAATGGAAATTTGGCTCTTGAGAGTCATCTGTATCCTTCTACTTGGAAATGTTGTATATTTAGTCAATTTATTATTTGTAGTGTTATTGTTTCTTTTTATGAACTTGTACGCTCGCTCATTTTGAGATTTCAAGTTTTACATAATGACCAACTTGCTACTTGGGTCTGCATAAAGTTTTGGAACCTCACTGAGTTTTGGCTCACCCTATTAGTATTGCTTTCCTTACAGGGAATACGAGCATGGGCGTGAGGCTTGGTTACAGACTAGTATCGTCTAGTTTTTTTGAATTTTTGTGATTGTACTCGCGCTAGTGCTTGATTAGGGGTTGGAAGTTAGATGGAACTTGAATCTTTTGTTATATTTGGAAATGTATGAACGTTTGAGATAGAAATGAGTGTAAATGTACTTTCTAAACTTGGGAACTGTTGTTCCTTTACTTTTGAAGTTGTAACTTATTTTCTTGAAGTGAGTGAGTGAGTGAGTCCTGACGGAGAATTGGGCAGGCGGTCCGCTAAATTTTCGGGTACGGCCCTAGGGAGAGGTGGGGTCGTCACAATAATGGACACAAACCATCTAGTGTCCTTATAAGCATGTCAGGAAAGGGCCATTTTTGCTGTAGTGAAATCATTCTTCATCTCTTTGATAAAGATTAAACATTTAAAGAGATAACCATTTCATGTTATAATAGTAACCAGTAATGACAACTAAAAAAGCAGTAAATTGGTCATGACAGCAAATATCATACATAAATGGCAACAAGAATTTAGGTCAACCTTGAAATAACCACCTTGTGAATATGGAATCAACCCCAGATTGCAGAGACTATACAAAATCAGCATTAAAAGTTGAGTATCAAATACACTTCTTAGAAGCTAAAACTTTAATTCATGCTCTCATTATTTAGTTCTTAGAAACAGGGAACCAGTATCTCCCATAAACTCATTTATGATTCATAACCATCTTACCGCATACTAATTCAACCAAAAAATTTACATGCAGGACCACACAATAATCTTGCCTTATACTATACTAATGCAATTAGAGACACTAAAAATAGAGAACTAAAAGTCTCTGTAGCAACTTATGAGAATTGCCATTTGACTCTTCAGAAATTTATTGGTATCATAGCAACGACACTATGTTTTTGGTACAACTCTTATCAATATTGCCCCTACATATAGAGTGAGCGAATATCCCTATTCTTGGGTCCTTACTAATCAGCTTTGATTGAGCGGTACCTCGAGCCATTCCTCCAAGCTTCCATGTCCTTTCACCTTGACAACCTCTCTGATACGGCATAAACATTCAGAATCTGACACTACTCTGATAAGTAAGTACTATATAAAAAACATACCTCTACATAATTTTATACAATACTATATTCCCATATACTTTGATCTCTAACTTAATACTTCAAACTATAAGTGTCAAGGCACTGGTCATGCTATGCCTTCCCTAAAAAAGAAACAACTCCAAACTCAATCACAAGAGACTTCGTGATTGTAAATGAAGAGTAAGATATTTTACTTCCTTCTACTATTTAACATATATATTACACTATAACATCAACTTTTCATTAAAACCTTTCTATTCAAAGGAAAAAATTGATGCCCTTTACTCTATGGAATGAGTTCCAAGAATATGAAGGCAACATGCTCGCCAATGCTGTTGCCACTGCTCCTATGATCTTTGCTATGGGAGCACAAGTTTCTACCTTCAACAGTAAGCCCTCCACTGTAAAAATTCATTATGCACTCACTGTTTACTCATAAAAGTTTGTCTGATTAGAGCAGTTAAATTCTTTTCACATCTTTTTTGGATTTTGGAGATTTGCTGTTAGATTACTTGGCTAATGATGTTATCACAAGAGACTTCGTGATTGTAAATGAAGAGTAAGATATTTTACTTCCTTCTACTATTTAACATATATATTACACTATAACATCAACTTTTCATTAAAACCTTTCTATTCAAAGGAAAAAATTGATGCTCCTTACTCTATGGAATGAGTTCCAAGAATATGGAGGCAACATGCTCGCCAATGCCGTTGCCACTACTCCTTATGATCTTTGCTATGGGAGCACAAGTTTCTACCTTCAACAGTAAGCCCCCCACTGTAAAAAATTCATTATGCACTCACTGTTTACTCATAAAAGTTTGTCTGATTAGAGTAGTTAAATTCTTTCACATCTTTTTTTGGATTTTGGAGATTTGCTGTTAGATTACTTGGCTAATGATGTTATGTGGTTCTTGAGGTTATGGGGTATAGAAACAGTATCTTTGTTGGTAAATTATCTGTTATAATTTGTCTGGCTTATTGATTGTACTATCGGTTTTGGTTTGTAAATTGGTTCATAATTCTCTTTGTTTGGAGGGTAAAGGTGAGCCTAAGTGTACTTGCAAGATTTTACCTTTCTTTTATCCCCTCGTGTTATTCAGCTTTTGGTGATGATTTATCTTTTGGATTGATTGCCTTAAAACTACTGGTTTTTGTAAGTCTTGTAAGTTTTTATCTAAAACAAATAATTCACCTCCATGTATGTTTTCCTCTACAGATTGACAAAATAACTTATTTTTTAAAAGAATCTAACTATAATTTCTTTCAGACTTGATTAACTTGGAGAACTGACAAAAGGACACTTGACCTATATATTTTAGCTTTTTTCTTAGGGTTCTCATGTTTTGTTTGCTAGATGATTCTTCAAACTGTTTGGTTTGTGGTTTTTCAGACTTTCAACATATTAGAGTTACTCGGGTAAAGTTAAAAACCTTTAGAGAAAAGGGATGTCATAACTTACAGAACTAACAAAGCAACATTTGAGCCATCTATTTCAACTTTGGTTTAATTCTCTCTTTCAACAAGTCTCTTATTAACAACAATAGGATTATCATGCATTCTCATCAATCCACCGGTCCATAATGAATTGCCACTTCGTGAATGGTATTTTATATATCTCCAATTCTTCATATGCACATATAATTAACTCTACAAGCCTCAATTAATAATCCTAATTACTTCATATCCTAAAAATATAATGCAAGTATAGCATTCACAAAGAAGTTAAGACTTTATTGGAAACAAAAGCATACAAGGATTCGGTATTGCTGCTCCCACCATCAAATCAAGAAGACATCAAGATCATTCATGATGCAATGACCTCGTTTGGAATAGTAAAGAAAAATCTAATTTCTTTCTCTAACTAGTCAACATAATCATTTTACACTTGAAGTTTGTAGAAAATAAAATACTAATGTACTAAAGCTTTAATTGATTTGCAGGAAAAAAACATGATGGATATGCGACTGAGTGCAATTAACATTTGGCCAAGCACACTTTTGGTACACTGCATGCTCAAATTGTTTGAAAACTGTTGACACAAACACAAATTGGATCATAAATGTTCATCATGCAAACAAGAAGCTGAAGTAGAGCTAGGTAACCTTTTATATTTAACGTCTCAAAAGTTATTCTATCATGCTCTACATTATACAATCAACTAAATCTCTTATGTTTCACTTAAGGTGTTGTATTGGAATAACACTAACTGATTTAACGGCAACCATTCAATGTTAATATCTAGAAATGAAGCATAGAGACTGATACAATTGATTGCTACCCAACTTAAGGATGCAAAGGCACATGTACTGTAATAAACTTCATTTTTAAATTACTCTTTACCACTTACACATAGAAACAAATATTTATAAACACTCACATTCACTCTTCTGATCTTTGGGAATGAAAATGACCCAAGAACTTTCTGGCATCATGAGAAACTACAAGTTAATCTGTTTTCTCAAAACATATGAAGCAACTTTCCAAGGACAACTTCAAAGGAGAAACGCAATCATCAAAGCATGGACCACATATGAAGTCCCCAACATACCATTGGCTCTCCTAGATCCACCAATAACTTGCCAAACCTTAGAAGCTGCAACATCATTAAGCACCACACAAAAGTAGCTAGCAGAAAAGTAAATGTTCACACTAACAACAAACTGCTACTCGAAGAAATAGGTAAATCGACTACAGCCAAAAGAAACCTCATGCCTGAATCAATTGCTACAAAAAGAGCCCTCACATTCACTGAAGTAGAGACTCACCAAATAGTTGCAGCAACTACCACATCAGAGAGAGCTGCAAAACACTTGAAAACTCCGCTACCCCAACTTCATGAAGAACCACTTCCATGGATAAAGCCACTGCTAGCCCAGCAAGATATCGAAACAACAAGAAGGAGAAAATCAACCTCTCATCAACTCTCACTAAAATATTTTGATGTTGCTAGAGAACAATTTAGCATTCAATATGCAGGTCTATCATGCCTAAATCGTAGCGTTAGAATTCATTACTCCGATATATTTTGATAGAGTAATGCATTCTAATACTTAGACTTACTAGGACCTCCCTTAACTGCTAATGACTACTATTATTACTGTTTATGACTCTTTGAAACTTAAAATGTAGTATTAAAATCCACAATCGAATATCTTTTGATAGAGCAGTGCATTCTAATACTTATATGTGATGTAATTTTCTCTAGCAACTTAAATCTCTAATTTAGTGTAAACAAGCACAAATATGTGGTGTAATTTGCATGCTCTCAGTACTTTTTAAGGCTCCAGATGAATAGTTACTTTTCTTATAAGTTTAAAATTTATATATGCCTCTCTATCCATCTGCACATGAAAATCAAAACCCTATCCATCTGCACAGCTGAAAAGGTTTCTAGTTCTCTATAATATTATAACATAGATGAAAGACAGAATTAAAGTAAGGGAACTTCTAATTTATGCCTAACCAAAAAAACGTCATAGAATAGTCATAACTGAACATAATATATCTGACTAATTGATTGATGTAATTGATTATTTGATATCAATTAACAAAAATATCAGTCAATCATCATTAATAGAAAATACTAATCAATCATTGACAAAATGTCAAACAATTAATTAGGATATCAATCATTTGACAATCATTCATGTGGTTCACAATTACCTCTAAAAGATGCAAGTCTTATCATCTGAATCATACACTATAATGATTGGATGTATAAAACATATATACAATTTAGATTTTAAATTCAAATTCAAAGTAGTTGTTATACATTTAACGTTGATAATGTATACACTATCAGAGTACAAAAAAATAATTTATATATATGGGATTATTTCAGAAACCTCCCCTAAGATTTCTAACTATTTCACTGGTCTTCCTCCAAATTTCAAAAATTACACTAACCTCCCTTAAGATTAATTATCTTATAACATTTAGATCTAATCAATAATTAAAAAGTGATATTATGAGAGAAAAGATAATATGATTCCATCATTGCCT
Organism: Coffea humblotiana; assembly: GCA_023065735.1. Taxonomy (NCBI): domain Eukaryota; kingdom Viridiplantae; phylum Streptophyta; class Magnoliopsida; order Gentianales; family Rubiaceae; genus Coffea; species Coffea humblotiana. Next base: position 24,784,766 of record CM041211.1, read on the forward strand.
ATCTTCTACAACATTATTTAATTAATTCAATACCAATCCACACATTAAAGAAAAATATTAAAATTTGTTGTTTATCATTAGCGATCAAATCACATATAATATTAAAAAATAGTATATCAGTTTATATTTTTCACTTAATATAAGATTCAAATTACTGTTTTTGGTTATATACCAATTATCAAACATGATCAACAATAAATAATAAAAAATTAGCAACCAAAATTGATGTGAATTCCCCCACGATAGTGAAATTCATCCCTCACGACCCCATGATCTTGACGAAAATTTCCATGTTTCGAATTGCAGAATCCCCTTTAGACCCAATCTAACCCTTTAAGTTGCGAATAATCTTGATACGATCTCAACCTGTGACTTAACGAATTAGCGAATCTAGGAATTTGGTAAAATGGTGCCACAAACAAGTGCGATTCTTGTTTGATAAGCCAAGATGAACCCTTAGGAAGTTTCTAAGATATTCAAGGGTTAATTATTGAGAAGTAAAAATCTGCATATTGTTGTTGGTTATGAAGCTATTTATAGCTTTCTATAATTCAAACCCTAAAAAGACTAGGAATTTGAAATTCGGCCCACAAGGCTCTTTATGACTACAAATAATAGCCAAAATTATAACTAAACTAATGACTAAAAATGGCTACTTTGCTTAAGTCACTTGTTTATTCTACAAATTCAAACAACAAAAACTTGCTAGATTTGAACACGTGAGGTTTGAATCAACTCGTAACTCGAAATGCTTCGTTCACGGGTCTTGATCCTCGAGTCGGAGTAAAGTCACGAACTCCGAACTACTTTCAAACATCGAACTACCTTCTTTAGCCTCTTGTATACCGCGTACCAAGACATTTAATTGTTCCTTCATCCTTTTGACACGAGCTCGCATGATTGATCCTTATGGTATCACTACGCCCTCGGTAGTAGCTTGGATGACCGCATCATTCCCCTCCTCTTGAGAAAGATTTGCTCTCAAATCTAGTGCGTCACCTATAGCAAATAGACTCAAGTCAAAAACATTAAATGTAGCACTGACACCATACTCACCTGGTAGGTCAAGTTTATAGGCGTTGTCATTAATCCACTCGAAGATTTGAAATGGCCCATCACCACGGGGTAAGAGCTTATTATGGCATTGGGTAGGGAATCGTTCTTTGCGCAAATATAACCAGACCCAATCACCTGGTTCAAACACAAGCTTGCGACATCCCTTGTTTGCTTGTTGAACAATTTGTGCCGTTCGCTTTTCTATGTTTAGACGAGTTTTCTCATGCAACCTCCACACAAAATTAGCCATTTGTTGACCATTAAGATTAGCTCTTTCACTCAGAGGTAACGGAATCAAATCCAAAGGTATCAAAGGGTTAAATCCATAAACAATCTCAAATGGAGAATATTGACTAATGGAATGTGCAATCCTATTACATGCAAACTCTATATAAGGTAGACACTCTTCCCAATTTTTCATAGTAGACTTGATGATAGTACGCAAAAGAGTAGAGAGAGTACGAATGACAGCCTCAGTTTGTCCATCGGTTTGCGGATGACTAGTGGTCGAGAACAATAATTTAGTACCCAATTTAAACCACAAAGTTTTCCAAAAATAAGAGAGAAATTTGACATCTTTATCCGACACTATTGTTCTAGGAATGCCATGCAAGCTAACAACTTCTTTGAAATACAAGTCTGCTACATGAGATGCATCATCACTCTTATGGCAAGCAATAAAGTGTGCTATTTTAGAAAACCTATTGACAATCACGTAAATAGAATCATGCCATTTCTTAGACTTAGGTAAGCCAAGAATGAAATCTATCGAAAGATCTACCCAAGGTGCATTAGGAATAGGTAAGGGCAAATGTAAACCATGAGGTTATACCTTAGATTTCGCCTTCTTGCATACAATGCATCGACTCATAACCCTCTCGACATCACGCCTCATTCGTGGCCAATGGAAATACTCCTGCAAGATAGATAGAGTTTTAGCAACTCAATGTCCTATTCAACCACCTCCATGTGCTTCTTTTACCAATAAAAGTCGAATGGAGCAATTAGGTATGCAAAGCTGATTGAGGTAAAATAAATAACCATAAAAAATTGAAAATTTTCCTTGAGCAACTCTCGAAAATTTCACCAAAATCTGCATCGTTCTCATATAATTCCTTGAGCAATTCAAATCGTCAAGAGTAGTTAGTAACGAATACCTGTGTGATAGTGCATCTGCCACTATATTACTCTTACCACTTTTATACTTAATGACGAACGAAAAAGACTCAATGAAGGCATCCCAACGTGCGTACCTCTTGTTAAGACTATGTTGCGCCCTTAAGTACTTGAGAGACTCATGATCGGTATGAACCATGAACTCTCTAGGCCTTAAGTAATGTTGCCATACATGTAGTGCTCAAACCAATGCATATAACTCCTTGTCATAGGTTGAGTAGTTTAATGTTGCTCCATTAAGCTTCTCACTAAAGTACACAACTGGTCTACCCTACTGCATCAACACAGCTCCAACTCCTATCCCTGAAGCATCACATTCAATTTCGAAAGTTTTAGAAAAGTTAGGTAGGGTTAAAACTGGTGCATGCATCAACTTATCCTTTAATACTTGGAATGCTTGCTCTTGTTCCTCTCCCCAAGTGAATTTCTCATTTTTCTTGATAAGTGCGGTGAGCGGGGCTGCCAGGGTGTTAAAGTCCTTCACAAATCGTTTATAGAAGCCCACAAGTCTGTGAAAGCTACGTACGTCCCCAATTGTCTTAGGGGTTGGCCACTGTTGAATAGCCTTAACTTTGGACTTATCTACTTGCATTCCCTGCTCACTAATCACAAACCCTAGAAAAACAAGTTGGTCAGTGCAAAAATTGCGCTTCTTGAGATTAGCGTATAGCTTCTCCCTTCGAAATACATCCAAAACAGCCTTTAAATGTTCAAGATGCTCTTCAATGTTACAGCTATAGATAAGGATATCATCAAAATAAATTGCTACAAATTGTCCTAAGAATGGTATCAAAATATGGTTCATTAGTCTCATAAATGTACTAGATGCATTGGTTAATCTGAAAGGCATCACTAACCATTCATATAAACCATACTTAGTTTTGAAAACAGTTTTCGACTCATCACCTTTTTTAATTCGAATTTGGTGATATCCGCTCTTCAAATCAATTTTGGTAAAAAATGACTGCACCATATAATTCGTCAAGCATGTCATCTAACCTAGGTATAGGGTGACGATACTTTATTATAATTGCATTCACAGCTTGGCAGTCAGTGCACAGCTTACCAGCACCGCACAAGGGTTCAAACTCTCTCTCGTCCATCCCTTATCTAGTAACTTGACCACTTGGTGTTGTAGCTCCTTTGTCTCCTCGAGGTTGCTCTTGTAAGTTAGACGGTTAGGTATGGTTGTTTCAAGTACGAACTGTATCTGGTGTTCAATCCCACGAATAGGTGGTAAATCACTTGGAATATTCTTGGAAAAAACATCCTTGTAATCCTGCAAAATTGGGGCAGCAATAGAAGGAAAGTTAGCAAATGTATCGTCATTAGACAACCCTATTTCATTGCACACAAGTACAAGAAGCGGTTGTCGTTCACTTAAAAATTCACTTCACTTGTTTGGCTTTTACAAGCATCAAGTGCTTTTTCTCATTTTTTTTCCATTTTTTCTTTTCCTTTCCTCACTAGCCGAATTCACAGTTGCCTTTTTCTTTTCATTTTTCTCGACTCTAAGCTCTTTCTTTTTCCTCTCACTCTCTAGTTCGAACTCTTTTTGTAGACTTTCTTGGTCTGCTCGAACTTGTTTAGGTGACAGAGGTGCAAGAGTGATCTTGCGATCCTTGTACATAAAGGAGTACTTGTTACCCATTCCTTCAAAACTCACTTGCCTGTCGTATTGCCACGGTTGCTCAAGAATTATGTGAGTTGCATGCATGGGTACAACGTCACATAGAATCTCATCTTCATAGCGACCAATCTTGAAAGATACCAACACTTGCTTAGCTACTCGAACCTCTCCACTGTTGTTAAACCATTGAAACTTATATGGTCAGGGGTGCTCCGTAGTTGGCAAGTTCAACTTCTCCACTATAGTGGCACTGGCAACATTCGCACAACTGCCGTCATCGATAATAAGGCTACATAACTTCTCCTTGATTAGGCAGCGTGTACAAAAGATGTTCTCACGTTGCATATTATCCTCTTGAGGTTGTGCAGTTAAGGCTCTTCGTGCAATGAGACCGAACCCATCTTCACCCTCAATTGCACATTCTTCTTCTTCATCTGAGTCGTCCTCATCTTCGATTAATGGTGGCATGACTGCGTATTCGATTTCATCGTCTGAAACAATCTCCTCATTAGGCAAAACTAGCATGATTCTTTGGTTAGAGCAATGCTTTGCAATATGGCCACGCTCTTGACATTTGAAGCATCGATCATCTCTTCCTCCCGTTTTGGCTTGGTTGGTCACCATTTTCCCCTTGTGTCACCCTTAGGTGGTTCGATTTTTGCCTTGGTAGAAAAATTAGGTTTGGTTCAATTGAAGCTTCCTTGATCCGTGCTTCTTCTTTCACTACTTGGAGCAAATTTCTTTGAGTTTGGGGCAGGATAGGGATAACTAGTCCGTGTGTTACCCCTTCCCTTGAGATGGTGCTCCACTTTTTCAGCTTTTGCTACCAATTCATGAAACTCCAAATAATGCTCCAATTCTACCTTCTCGGCGATTTCGGGTTGCAGTCCATTTAAAAATCTTACCATGGTCGCTTCCTTGTCTTCTTGTACATCGGCCCTAAGCATGAGGATCTTCATCTCCTTGTGATACTTATCAACACTCCTAGTGCCTTGTGTAAGAGTTTGTAACCGTTGGTACAAATCTCGATAATAGTGGCTCGACACAAATCGGGTTCTCATCATGCCCTTCAACTTGGTCCAAGACGTGATTTTCGGTAGCCTATTCCTTCGCCGAGATGTGGTAAGTTGGTCCCACCAAACGATAGCATAGTCATTAAACTCGATCACGGCCAACTTCACCTTTTGTTCTTCCGTATAGTCTTGACAAGTAAAAATCATCTCAACCTTTGATTCCCATTCCAAATATGCCTTAGATCCTACCTTCCTTTAAATTTTGGAATTTTCATTTTGATGCTTTTGAAAGGATTGAAAGAACGTCCTCGGGTCCTTTGTTGAGACTTAGGACGCCTAATGAGTTCCTCCCCATCATTTGAGCTTTCAAACTCCATAATTTTGGACTTCCCGCGAGAATTATGAGGTGTACTTGGAGAGTTTTTGTTGCGATAAATCTCACTATGAATTGGTTTCAAGGCATCGTCCAATATCTTCTTGAACTTTACCTCCAACGCCTCCGTCAACAATTTCACATCAAATAGTGGGGTACTTGGTAGTGGATTACTCCTTTCTCCTTCTTGTGACATGATTGAATAGCCTGCAATTCAAGCAAAGACAAAAAAACAAAGTGTTTGTCCTCACTCATTCCCTCACGTGTATGCACTCGCGCTTGTGTATTCACTCAAATTTTTTCTCAAATAATTCTCACAATTATGTTCTCAAGGTCCTGTTTGCTTCCCTTGAAGAAAGTAGAAAATTTTCCCGAAAAGTTCAACTAGTTTCGCACAAGAATCTACTCAAATGTGGCTTGTTATAAGTTGGAAATTTGAGGAGATATAAGACAAAAATGACTCAAAGAATTGAAAAAATCTGCTGGAATTTTCCGGAAAAATTGCGTTGATGCACGACACAAGGACTACTAGTTACACGACACAAACACTTGGCAAATGATTCGACACAAGAGCTGGAAATTCGGACACTAATCTGGACTTTAAGGATGAGTTTTATGGCTGGAAATTATTGGAAAAATAAGCTAAACAATTGACTCAAGAAAGCCATAAAGATTTGACTAAAAAACAATTGCCTAAAGAGTGTACCGACATTTGTTCTTTTTGTAGCAATTTGGAATTAATGAACAACGGAAAATTCTTGGATTAATTTGGAACTAACCCCCTTTTCCTATCCCAATAAGGATTTAATAGGCTGTAAAAAATGAAATTTTAAAGAAACTTGGACAGCTTTATTCAAATTGGACTAAACTAGTCAAATCCAACTTGGACTTTGAGTAGGATTGGTGGCTGTTTTGTTGCTTTTTTGATGGTCAGCCATTTGGAAAGCTTTTATCACGTTCAATGCTCAATTCTGGAAGTTTTCAAGAATCAAATTTTGTGGCTGAATTTTTTTTTTTTATTCAATCAGCCAAGAGCTCGAAGAACTAGGGTTTTCGGTGACTGGAATTTTTTTGCAGTTTTGTTTTTGACCAAGAATACATTCCAAAACCCAGAAAAACTTCAAGATTCTGTCAATAATTCAAGAAGTTAATTTCCAAATTTCAAGAAACACAAGATTGAAGGTGATCCCCCCCCCAAACAGTCCAAGATTTCACGATTTGATCAAGACAGATTTTGGTTGGCTTGAAAAATCTCAACTAAAGTTCCAAGAACTTCAAGATTGTGGTTTTAAATAATCAAAAATTTCAAGAAACCCAAGTTTTGATTTCAGATTTCCAAGAATTTTGTAAGGTCAACCCGCTGTTTTCTTTTTTTTTTTCTTGCAATGAAAACAACAAGAACACAAGGTGACGGCCAGATAACAACTCCAAAACCCTAGCTACAAGCTGATTTCTTTTTTTTTTTCTTTTTTTGGACTAGACACAGAACACAAAAAGATAACATACAAATAGATTTTTTTTTCGAATGAACAGTAACAGTGAACATCAACGATGAACAGTGCCTATGACCAGTACCGATTTTTTTTTTTTTGTGGATTAGAACCGAATAGAAACAAGATACAAACAGAAACTAAGAATCAAGAATAAGACACAAAAGGCTGGAATTAAATGGATATAACCTGAAAACCATCAACTAGTTTTGATACCAACTGATGTGAATTCCTCCACGATGGCGAAATTCATCCCTCACAACTCCACAGTCTTGATGGAATTTTTCAGGTTTCGAATTGTGGAATCCCCTTTAGACCCAATCTAACCCTCTAAGTTGCGAACAATCTTAATACGATCTCAACCCGCGACTTAACGAATTAGCGAACCTTGGAATTTGGTAGAACGACGCCACAAACAAGTGCGATTCTAATTTGATAAGCCAAGATGAACTCTTCGGAAGTTTTTAAGATATTCAAGGGTGCTTATAAGAAGCCAAGAGAATCTCTTTTAATTATTGAGAAGTAAAAATCTGCCTATTGTTGTTGGTTATGAGTTATTTATAATTTTACATAACTCAAACCCTAAGAAGACTAGGAATTTGGAATTCAGCCCACAAGGCTCTTTATGACTGAAAATAATAGCCAAAATTATGACTAAAATAACAGCAAAAAATGGCTACTTTGCTTAAGTCACGTGCTTAGTCTACTAATTCAAACGACAAAAACTTGCTAGACTTGAACACGTGAGGCTTGAATCAACTCGTAACTCGAAATGTTTTGTTCACGAGTCTTGATCCTCAAGTCAAAGTAAAGTCACGACGAGCTACCTTCAAACATCGAGCTACCTTCTTTAGCCTCTTTTATAGAGCGTACCAAGACATTTAATTGCTCCTTCATCTTTTTGGCACGAGCTCGGGTGATTGGTCCGGATGGTATCACTATGCCCTCGGTAGTAGATTGGATGACCGCATCAAAAATATTATAAATAATAAATTTTAACATCATAAATATTCTTGTTAATATATTAAAATTAGTTGCAGAGATTTTTATATTAATAAAATTCATTCTTTGTAATATTTTGATTACAAATTTTTTAATTATTTGTTTGTTAATTTGGTTTAACAGTGGGTTCTGATACAATTATTGAGAAAATAATAAGAGAAGCAAAGAACTAAACTTTATTATTTTGTAAAGCTGATGCACTACTCGTAATATGAAACTGCTTTATTTATAGTGGTCAAAACAATGGATAACTATTTAAAACCAGGAAGTCTAACTACTGATAAAGTGATTAAATGCAACAAACTCCACTGACTCCACTAGACTAGGTAATACAAAACAAACTAATAATAAACTCCTGTTGACATGGTCAACTAAAATCAAGTGAATATTTCTAGCAATTCCTTCCTTAAATTGAAAGTTTTCCAAACATTCAATTTAATTGGACTTAGCAACTGCACAGACTCCAAATAGTTTCCTTAGTTTCTGAAATGTAAATAACTTCAATGGCTTGGTCATTATATCAGTAATCTGATCTTCACTTTTGCAGTGGAAAAAATCAATTATGTCATCCCTTATGAGCTCCTTTAGAAAGTGAAATCTCACATCTGTGTGCTTGATTCTTCCATGTAGAACTGAATTTTAATGACGTTGATAATAGAACTATTGTCACCATAAATTGTAATAATTCCTTGCTGAAAATGCAACTCCTCAAGAATATTTCTTAGCCAAATTACTTGACAAGCACAGGCTATTGCGGCTACGAATTCTATTTCAATTGTTGATAAAGTAAAAATTAGTTGCTTCTTTAAACACAATGAAATAGTTGCTGAACCCATCATATATATATATATATATATATATATATATATATATATATATATATATATATATAGTCAGACATACTCTTTCTATCATTAAGATCATCTGTATAGTCACTGTCAGTAAAGCCAAATAAATCTAATTTTTCACCATTCTTAAAACAACCCATATTCAATGGTTTCCTGAAAATATCAAAGAATCCTCTTGGCAATTAGAAGATGTCTCCATTGGATTTTTCATGTATCTACTACTAAGATTTACAACATATATAATATCAGGCCTTGTGGTTATCAAATACATGAGATTTTTCACAATTTATTTGTAAAGGGTGCTATCAACCCTCTTTCTTTCACATTTTTTGGTGAGCTTTAAATCCATTTCAACTGGCATACTAACAGAATTACAATTCTTCATTCGAACCCTGTTCAGAATTTCTTGCACATACTTCCTTTGAGAGACAAAAATTCCAGTAGCAGATTGCACCATTTCAATACCCAAAAAGTAATGCATCTTTCCAAGATCAAACATATTAAATTCAGTCATCACAAATATTTTAAATTTCTCAAACATAGTGCTATAATTTCTAGTAAAAATAAGATCGTCAACTTATAAGCAAACAATAAACAATTTACCTCTATCTCCAATCTTTATAAAATGTGTATGCTCATATGGATATTTTTAAAATCCCTCTTTAGAAAAATAAGTATCTATACGACTATACCAACCACGTAGGGCTTGTTTTAACCTGTATAATGCCTTTTTGAGTTTGTATATTTTATGTTTACTTCCAATCTTCACATAACCAAGAGGTTGATCAATAAATACTTATTCCTGTAGATCACCATGTAAAAATACTGATTTCACGTCCAACTGAAAGATAGGCCATGAATGTTGCGCTACAAATACAATTACTATCCTGATCATATCATGTCTTGTGATTGGAGCAAAGACTTTTTCATAATTCACCCCAAGCTCTTGCTTATAGTCTTTAGCTACTAAACGTGCCTTGTATTTGTCAACTTTTCCATTCTCCTTCAATTTTATCTTGTACACCTACTTGACGCCAATTGACTTGTATCCTTCTAGAAGATCAGTTAACTCCCATGTGTTGTTTCATTCAATAGCTGCAATTTCTTCATCCATTGCCTTTTGCCACTTTAAATCTTTAATAGCCTCTTCAAAAACTGTAAGATTACAATCAAAAAATCGAGCAAAATATGTAAGTGAATCATCAAATTAGTCAATTCTAGTTACCTCATAATCGATCATCCATGTAGATCTTTTTCTAACATGTTGAGGTCGTTCTTCATCTTCTGCTACTGTTTGGAAACTTGGAACATCATCTGAATCATCTGGTGAAATTTGTTCTGTTGGCTGTTGCCTATTTTCTTCATCAACTCCATCAAAGTCAGCAGGTATTTGTTATTTAATAATATTGTTGCTCCATGGACAAAAATTTGTCATCAAAGTTACATCCCAACTGATGACAATTTTCTTAGTGATAGGATTATAAAGTTTATAGGCTTTTGATTAATCACTAACACCAAGAAAAATGCATTTATCTCTCGTATTATTTAGTTTTGCCCTCTTTTGGGCTGGAATATGAGTATAGGCAGTGCATTCAAAAATTTAGAAGTGATCCACTATTAGTTTCCATCCACTCCATGCTTCCTTAGGTGTCATATTTTTAATAGCAAGTGTGGGACTTCTGTTCAATATATGAATGCTCTAGTTGACAACTTCAAGCCAAAAACTTCTTGGAACACCATTTCTTGTCAAAATGGTCCTCACCATGTTTAAGATTGTACAATTCTCTCTCTGAAACACCATTAAGTTGTGGCGTATAGACTGCTATAAGCTGCTTCTGAATTCCATGCTCCTCACAAAAATTTACAAATTCTTATGAGTTATATTCTCTACCACAATCACTGCGAAGAATCTTTATGGACTTGCCTACTTCCTTTTTGAAAAGAGTCATGAATTTTTTGAAGGCTGAAAATGATTCAGATTTTTCCTGCAAAAGATAGACTCAAGTTTTTCAACTATAATCATCAATAAACGTCATAAAATAACATTTTTCACCATCAGATGGTGAATTTATTGGTCCGCATAAATCATAGTGAACCAGTTCCAATACGTTCTTTGCTCTCCACAATTTTTCTTTTAAAAAGTGATCCCGATGTTATTTGCAAATGACACACTCCTCACAAACTTCTAAAGAAATTGTAATTTGAGATAGACTAGCCACCATATTTTTTTGCTACAATGTCTTTAATCCACTAAAATTTAGGTGTCCATAACGAAAATGCCATAGTCATGCCACATCTTTCGATTCATAACAGAAACTATGGAGTTATCATCAAACTTGACAGTATTACGAAATGACTAGTCTAATTTCGAGAATGCCTTCTTATCTCCACACAAGAGGTTGCTGCAACCAATGTCTAAATACCACGTCTTGTTGAGTTTCTTCATTCATTTGACACACCATAAAAAATGACACTTCTTCTTCTTTTTCTGCAATTTTGTCTATTCAAATTAGTTTAATATTCTGACTGATAATGGCCATATCTATGATATTTGTAGCATTCAATATTAGACTTGTCTACTGACTTTGGCCTATGAGTTGTTGATTGATGGCCTCCTCATTCTCTTCCTCTTCCTTCAAATTGATTTTCTTGATGCTAGTGTTGTTGTTGTTGGTTGCTACGATCATTGCTTACTCTACCTTTGTCTCGATATTGGATTACTTTTTGTTGAAGCTTTCAATGCTTGCTCTTTTTTCTCTTGCTGGTTAATTTTTTGCTCATGAACCAGCAAAAAGCTCTGCAACTCATCAATTGAAAGTGCATTAATATCTTTTGATTCCTTTATAGAGTATACAACAAAGTTAAATTTTGGTGTCATTGATCGAAGAACCTTCTTGACAATGGTGACGTCCTCCAAACTCTCTCTATGGATCCTCATCTTGTTAGCGATTGCCATCGTTTTTACGAAATAATCTATGACCGACTTGCTTGACTTCATGCATAAAGTTTCAAATTCGGTCCGAAAACCTTGAAGGTGCACCCGCTTTGCCTTCGTATTCCCTTGATACTTCTTTTTCATGGAGTCCCAAATCTGCTTAGAGGTATCTTTGCTAAGAATTGTTTCTAAGATGGCTCGATCAATAGCTTAAAAAAGGTAATTCTTGGTTTTAAGATCCTTTAGTTTCAATGCTTCCAACTCCATTTTCTACACCTCTGACAATATTACTCTGGCTTTTGGTTATACTACTCCAGATTCGACAACCTGCCAATACTTATTGGACTTCAGGAAATTCTCCATTAGCATGCTCCAATGATCATAGTGACCATCAAAACGGGAAATTTCTGCCTGCACAAAATTATCGGTGGCCATTGTGACTAGGAGTGTGCAAAATTGAAATATTTTGATTTACCGACCGAATTCAAAATTTCGAATTCTGTAATTCGGAATGGAAATCGGAATATCCGATTTCGAATTGGTTGAATTCGGGTCGAATTCAGTAATGAAATTTTTCAAATCGGAATTCAGAATTCCTATTTCAATTTCAAATCTGTTTTTCATATATATATATATATATATATATATATATAATATATATATAACATTTATATTATAATAATAATTTTTATATTCATGAATTCGATGAAATCGGAATTCCTATTTCGATTTCAATTTCGTTTTCACATATATATATTATTTTTTATATATATGTAATATAATATTTATATGATAATAATAATTTTTATATTCATGAATTTGGTGAAATCGGAATTTAACGACTTTCGAATTGAATTCGGAACGAATTCGAATTCAAAGTTGATGAATTCGAAATCGAAATCGGTCGAAAATTCTGATACCAAAATTTCAAAAAATTTCGATTTCAAGTTCCGAATTACCGATTTCGATTCCGATCCACACCCTTAATTGTGACTTACCAACACAATTCTCACAACTCACTTTTGTTTTTACTCACGAACCTAACTCTGATATCACGGATACAATTATTGAGAAAATAATAAGAGAAACAAAGAACTAGACTTTATTACTTTGTAAAGGTGATGCACTATTCATAACATGAAACTACTCTATTTATAAAGTTCAAAACAACATATAAGTATTTAAAACCAGGAAGTCTAACTACTGATAAAGTGGTCGCATGCAATAAACTTCATTAACTCGACTAACTTATGTAAAACAAAACAAACTAATAACAAACTCCTGTAGATATAATCAACTAAAATCAAGTGAATATTTCAAACTAGTCCATTTAATATCCGTCACTCATGGGCCTTAACAATTTAAACAAGCCCAGATATCTCAAGCCCCAAATGGCCCACGCATGATAAACTGGAAAGTGGGGAATAAACCCGCCAGATTTTAAACCCTAACTCCCCAAATCCGTAACCCTTAACGCAGCCCCAGTTGCAGCGCTCGGAGAGACTCGCCTAAGCCGCCGCCGAGAAGGAAAATGGAGTCGGCGAGGAACGTGAAAGATGTTTCTCCCCAGGAGTTCGTCAAGGCTTACGCCGCTCACCTCAAGCGATCCGGCAAGGTACACCTCCTTCCTCCTCGCTTACATATTTTTCCATCTTCACCAGGCGTAAGTTTACTTGGTATTTTTATTGGTTAATTTTGGATTTTCTCTTCATAAGAGTGTGAAACATAGAAATAAAGGGAATAAAAACTCTGAAATCGCATTTTTTTTCTGTCTGGAATGTTGAAATGGGACTTTTGGTTTAAATTGTTTAAAGGTAAATTTCATCATTGAACAACGTGAGTCGGTAAATTTCTTTTATGCAGTGATATTGAACTGCCTGCTGAATATCTGTGAATTTTTTTGTGGATTATTTCTGCTTAGGTGAATAATTCGTGGCTGTGGGTTGTTTTGTGGTTTATCTGGTGGATATGGTGTTTTTGGGGAATGAGTTGTTGATTATTAGTAAGTAAAAGGGTTGAATTTAATATGATTTAGTGATTGTAAGGACCGGTATAAGGATGTTTTAGAGGTGATGTAATGCAATACTGGTAGTTATTTAGTGGTCTATCTCTGCTTAGTTGCAGGGACCTTTATATATCAGTAAATGCAGAGTATGATCCACCCATTTGTTTCTTCTACCTGCTTCCTAAGGGTTTTACGAACTGTTGTCTTACAGCTAAATACTAAGAGACTGTCTTTTGCTGTTATTATGAATCGATATAAGTTGTCTGCTTAGAGATGACGCACTAAACACACCAAAATGTATTAGGTGTGAGGGTGTTATAGCTTACCTCACTAAATACACCAGAATGAATTGTTGTTGGTGGAAAGTAATACTAGGAGACAGTTTTTACGCTTCAAGGTATGCATTGAATTTCTGGATCCGGCTGGAACGATGAAAAGTAAAGTCTGCCGGAACGATGAAAAGTAAAGTTAGTTCAAAACTTGTGGGCTGTCCGATGATTTGCTTGAGAATAAACTTTAAAATGCCACTCCTCCTATTCTGATAAAAAAAAGTCTGTCTGCAGTGAATCTTCTTCAGTTATAATTTGTCGATCATATGTACTTTTAACTAGATATGCTCACTTCAGGTGGAAATGTTTGGTCATTTGCAGGCATATTGACCCGTATGATAGATCAGTCCCTGAATTGCAAATTATTGCACGGATTCTTAACTAGCTTCCCTGGCCATTTATTCTCCGTAATAAATTACAAGTGTCTGAAAATATGAATTGGAATCTTAAAATAAGTCCCAATTTTGTGAAGCTGCAAACATGTGGAGTCCAAGTTTGCTTTTTGTTGGATTTAAGCAGTTCATCACCAGGTCGTGTGAAGATATGCATCTACTTCTTGTTGTTCAGAACAGGATGCTAGGTCTTACTGAGTACCACTGGACTTATCGAGATTAATTAGTTCATGTTTTCTATATCCCTTATCGCATACTAGATAACTACTCATAAAGTATTGCAATGCAGAAAATTTCTTGTTGCTGAAAGCTGTTTTTGTGCTGTACATTAAGATTTTTGCTGCCTTTGTTTGCATGAGGTTTGGGTATTAATGTCAATATGCGCAATCTTGTCACTTGGAAAGATGTTTTTGAATTTTGTGGTTCCTTAGGTTGTGCTTTGCAATTCAGTTCAGACATGATCTTCCCATTCTAATCCTTGCAGATTGAGCTTCCACCTTGGACTGATATTGTGAAGACTGGTACACTTAAAGAGCTTGCACCTTATGACCCTGATTGGTACTACATTAGAGCTGGTAAGTTTCAAAATTTTCTTTTTCACCTCTTGTATTGCGATTCAGTTCAGTCCTCATTTTGTTCTATATTTTGCTTATAATTCCATATCAGCTTCTATGGCAAGGAAAATCTACCTGCGGGGAGGTCTTGGTGTTGGTGCCTTTCGCAGGATTTATGGTGGTAGCAAGAGGAATGGCAGTCGTCCACCCCATTTTGGGAAGAGCAGTGGTTCTGTAGCTCGTCACATTCTTCAACAATTGCAGGCCATGAAATTAGTTGACCATGATCCCAAGGGGTGAGCTTCTGTAACTGTCAGTTGTATCCTTCCATGTAGCAAGGCATGGCATTGGGTCTCTTGAGTTTCAAATGCCCTAAGATGTAGCCCAAGTTTACCGACACTCATGAGTTAATATCCTGTTTTAAATAAGTTGCATGGAGTACGTTTATGCAGTTGTTGGGGCATTCAAAAGTTGGATATTAAATCTGGTCCTTAATGCTTGACCATATGGAGTCAGCAGCTCTTGCCACTTAGTATTTTTTAAATTTTATTTGGCTATTATCTTTGTTGGATTATGATTTTTTTTTTGGTCCCTTTCAAAGGTCAAGATATTTTGATGTTAGCCTTCTGTTGGTTGTGCATATGACAAATTGTAGAAGTACCTTCTTGAAAGCATGTATACTTGCAATACGAGGAAAGGGTTTTTATTGCTTTATTCCAAGCATAACCAAAACCCAAGCATAGCTTCCAAATATGCATGTGTATGACTTTGGAATTCTAAGCTCTTTAGTAACAGTTATATTGGACTCTCTTAGCAAGTAGGTGAGCTTGAACAAATAAAGCAACTATGGAATTGCAGGCAGTGATGACAGTAAGAAATTGGTTATATAAAAATGATGTTCTTTCTTTGACTCAGTCTAAGTGATTTATCATGTAACATGGAACGTGTTTTGCTGTATTTTCAAGAATTGACATAGTATACATGCATGTGTTTGATTACGTTTGAACATATTTGCTTGTGTATGTTTCTGGGGCCATATTCTGTCCTAGTTAACATGTTGGGAAAGTGTACCTGCATTACCGAAGAATTCTGTTTTTAGGATTGCGGCATGTTATTCTTCACACAGGTCGCATGCATGAAATTTTTCCTGTTGTGATATGTTGGTGGGTGCAATTTTATGACAACAATGTTTAATAATTTTGAACAGTGGAAGGAGAATCACATCCAATGGCCAGAGAGATCTTGATCAAGTTGCTGGAAGAATTGCTGTAGCCCATTAATGGAATTCAGATTTTGGCGACCTCATGAACACCTCAAATACTTGTGTGTCCATGACCCCAGATGTTTGTTCCATTGTAGATTCAGCATACTTCAGAATCATATTAAATTTCAGGTTTAAAGGGAAGAATTCTTGAATGTGCGACCTGATTTTGAATGTGCAACTTTTCCTTCACAATTTGATAACAGTGGTTACTTTTGCGTGGTTTCTTAGCTGCTTTTCTGTCTGATGCATTATTTTATCTGCTGCCATTATGAAATGGAATTTGTCTTCTATGAAATAGTTATGTGCTTGTGTAGCCTGTTGCAGTTGCTTGTGTTTGCAGGGGTTGACTGAATTCAGAACAGCCGAACGTGTATAATCTCTAAGGAACGTGTACATAGACAAGCTAACAATCTCGACTTGAATGATCAATAAATTATAAAGATTTGTGCTTTTTTCCCTTGAAAAAATGGTACAATTATTGTCCTTGGGGGTTCTTTGTTGGTTTCGTTTGATTTAGTCCGACGTGAGGATGGATATGAGAAAGCTTGAATGTTATTGATCCTTATAAGTCATCCGGATATAGGTCTGCTGATCAACCAGTTTAAACCGTAGAAAAATTTTACTCGGAAGCATTTCAATCTCCCACTGTACGAGTCATTTATTTATTTTTTAATCTGAAGTAGTACGTGAAGTAGTTTATTATTATTATTTTTTACTTTGGCTAGTAGCTTAAAGACTTAGAGAGTAGAATCCTGTCTCTTTTTTATTATTATTAATATTTTTACAACTAGTCCTATGGTAGGAGGGAAGGTTGTGGGGATGGATTCAACCAGGCTATTGAGAATTCAGAAGAAAATAAACTACCTTTGAAAGTGTTTCAAGAAAATTAATGCAGCGCAGGCAAGGGGTTTCAAATCTCTCAATCAGTAAAATTTTGTGTGTAGAATCTCTCAATCAGTAATATTTTGTGTGAAGAAATTATTGTCATATTGCAATTTATTGTTGTTCATTTATAGAACTTTTAAATTATTAGTGAAGACTTTGCATGAACAGGAAGTACCCTATTTCGTAGATTTCGGGATTATGTAAGATGAGTCTTTCAATAATTGTTAATGACAAATTGTTGGGGAGGAGGTGAACTGGATTATATCACACTCCACTCTTTCAGCCTAACAGTCTTTTTCTTTCTTTTTTTTTGTTGGTACGAAAGATAAAATGCATTTAAAGGTTGCACCATTTAAAAACATACTTTTTCTTTTTTTTTTTCCTTTTTGTCCCTTTTGTAAATGTTGACAAGAATAGTAGAATACGTGTACTTGTTTCAATAGATACAGAGATTTTGTCAATCATATTCCTTGTATTACAAGGGAAAAAAATGAGTTAAATGATATTAGTGAAGGGAGTATAAGTGAAAGATTTTAAACCTGAAATCTCCATTTATAGTAAGAAAAAAAATCATCGTACGGCGAGTTTTCAACCATTGAAAATTACAAATCATTTTCACAATTGACCCAAACTGAACTTTTGTGGTTCATGAATGTTGAGGGCTTCAATCCATTTCAGATTGGTCAACTATCCTCATTGAGCACTAAGTTCTTTTTTTTTTTGTGGGGGAAAAACTAATGAAGACTGAAATTGTTCAACTACGTCAAGATTAAAATATTTCACAATTGATGCAATAGAGTTTTTGGATGCAATAGAAGTTTTGGTTCTTTGGTGGGTACCATTGGGTTCTGACTCCTGAGCTCTCTTTACCATTTCCAAGTGCCCCACTCTTTTCTCACGTGACCTATTACGTAGTTGTTGTCTAGTAGACCACAAACTTCATGATGTTTTGTGTAAAACTGTTGTATTGCTTGTTGGGAAACCAAAATGGCTTTTTACATTTCAATAGAACTCTTTTTTTCTCCGTTGCGTATAAAATGGTGCAAAGTAGTTAATCGCATGTAACAAATGAATTAATTTGGCATCAGAACCTATTTTCAACTAAATCTCTCACCAAAAAAAACACGTTCAAGCCACAAGCTTCTACTTTCATGAACGAAATAGGAACAAAAGTAACATTTTTCTTTTGAAAAAAAATATCCCGCCACTACCAGTTCCCTTCCCTCCCATACGTGGAGGTAGAAGGCTTTTCATTTTTTAGGAGAAAATTATTCTTCTCATATTTTGCTCCTGAAAAATATGAGCATGTGGCTTGGATGTGTATTTTTTGGCCAACAATTGATTGTAAATAGGTTATGGGACCAAAAATTGGTTTATTTGTTATATGTGAGGGACCAAACAATAATTTTTTCCTGAAATTTAAGGGACTATTTTTATGCCTTTTTTTAATCCGATGTCTAAAGAGCACAAGTAAAGTAGACAAAAAAAAAGAAAAAAAAGGTGGTTTTATTATAAAATGTTGCTATAAAAAGGTTAAACTTTTTGCTAACAAAGAGCAACTGATCACACCTATTGCAAAAAGGAAAAGAAAAAAAAAGCATTACATTTGTATCTTTTATAAAAAGTATAAACATTTAAACATGTTGAACTTTGTTTACTTGGACAAAATTTTTTACAATAAATGTGTTATTTATAAGGATAATATTTTATGAATGCCACTATGGTGGGGAGAAGGAATTTCATCCTTAATGGGGAGAAAAACTTTGGACCTAGCCCGCATTGGCTCAAAAAATGGTGTCGCAAATGACTGGAGTGCAGAGGCATTTTATGTTGACTGGAAACCGGGCAACAAGGTTAAAGCGTCCATTAATTTATGGGAAAATTTCATAAACGTCCCCTAAGGTTTTAGACACTAGCACTCACCTCACTTGTGATTTAGAAAATAGTACTGACCACCTATGAACTTAAGGATTTTATTGCAGATTCAGTCCATGCTGGAAAAGTTGCCATTAAAAAATTGTTTTAAGGAGTAAGACGTGAAATTTGTACTAGATTTGCCGTTCATACTGTTTGCCAAGTTGTATTAATAGAGGAATGATAAAATATGAAAAGCTATTAAGAAGTAGTAAAATTCAAGGAGTGTAAGTGCAGTTGAATGAAGTTTACTAACAATACATGAAGCAGCGGTGGATACTAACGGCTAGTTAAACAACTGTATAATCAGATTCTTGCAGCAAAACTTATAAAGAATACATCTCATTTTTAAAACTCTCTATTAATAAGGTGAATAGTTATTTGTGAGAGTAACACAACTGCTTATATTGTCAGTATCAATTATATACAAATATATATATATATATATATATATATATATATATATATATTATTGAGCAATCAGTTAATTAACAGCATACTTAAACATCATTAAAAGTTACTATGAGATAAGCCTAGTTACAAGTAATTAAAAGTGCACACTAATAAGACAAAGTTATTTTTAGTAAGTGAAAATTTGTTCATTAAGTTTCTGCAATTAGTTAGGGTATAAAAGTAAATTCATATAATTTATTGTCAGCAATAGGTCTAATTGCCTTCTAGGGGAGGTCAGTGCTATTTTAGAAACCACAAGTGAGGTGAGTGCTAGTGTTAGAAATTTGTGGGAAGGTTTCTACAATTATCCCTAAATTCATTAGGTGGGGATGGTGACGGTGATGGAAAGGAAAGGCCAAAAATGAACCACGTCAGAAGCCCTTAAGCAGAGCCCAAAACGACATCGTTTTGGTAAGTGAGAAAGGGAAAAAAAATGATAGACGCATTTGGGGTAACGGCAAGTTACGGAACGGCGTTTGCATTAGTAAGCATCCTCCCGCCCAAAACGAAAGGTTGAAAATGAAGAGCCCCACTTAGACTCCCTCCTCGACAAACGAAGCGGTTGCTGAAATTCATAACTGTCAAGAAATAGGGCAAGGTACAAGAGGAGAAATAACAGAGAAAAAGAGGAGATTGGCAACATACGTGTGACATTGGAGTCAAGCTGTGCAACTGCGGCATTGTTGAAGGAAAAGCAGAGCAAGGAGAAGCAAGAAGTGGTGGCAGAAGGCCAATTTTTTTGTGATTTGGGTTTATTAAAAGAAGAAAAAAGGTGAACCCAAGTTATAAAGTGGAAAATCGTGGGATCCGGAGTAGTGAACGACCACAAATCATTCAGGTAAAACATGAGAAAGGCTAGGATGATATAGTAATGTGTGTAATTTGACAAAAAAGTTGAAGGACCTTACTTGTGGATGTTTTTGGTGTACAGTATGACGATTTTGTATATAGTAATTGATAGGTGCATTATGGGACAGGAGTATGTTGTAACATTGTCTTTGATTGTTGAGATAATTGAGTAGGAAAGGAGAGGGAATTCTTGCGGCACAACTGGTTGATAAAATGTGTGCATGAGTTTGGGAGTTCGTAGGTGTAAAAAATGGGTGTAGATTATAATTACTATATGCTAAGTAGATAGTACAATGTGTTGATTGTATGATACACTGCGAAACCAAATAGTGACAAGATAATTCAGTGCAAGGAAGGGTCATACAGCACGTTGGTTAAAAATTACGTTATGTGGGAAAAAAGTGACATGTGTATGGTACATCTATGTCCTTATATAGTTTTTGCTGTGGTTCTTTCTCTGTGCTTGTTGTGGTTATTCATCTTGCTCGACTTATGTGGCTGGAATTAGTTTGTTCTTTTCTGACATAGATTAGTATGTTAATAGATATTCCTTCACTTTTGGTTTGGGTTGCCTCTATCCAGTCACCAGTTCACTGCTTTCTCGGTTATGTTCTGTGCTAATGCACTATTCCTTTATTTTCTTGTTTTAATTTTCAAAAAAGTGCGTGTTTGTGAAAGTGATTTAGCAACATTGCCAAAATAACAAAGGCTAGAGGCGAAGGACATATTCTATGGTATTGTGAAAGTGTTACCTCCCTATATGTGACCTGAGAACCATTTGAAAAATAGGACCATAAAAGATGAAATGGATTGCATGGAATTTGATTATAGGAGAGTTGGCAGTAATATAAATACGTTAGGCAAAATAACAGACTGTTGTGTGTGTCATACTGAGCGTGTAATAAATGTTACAAGCCTTGTTAGTTTATGGACCACAAAATAATGTTGGATAGGTCTTACATGCAGTGGATGAATAGGTACAAAAACAGAAATAGAATAGCTAAGTTAGTCTGAGATTGGTATGTTGTATTTGGGATTTCACTGGTGTATGTCTAGTGTATCGGTTGATGTGCATGAACACAATGTTGGATAAGTCTTACATATTGTTGGATAATTGTTACATGTTGTGGATTAACAGGTACACCACAGAAAGAGAACAGAAACTTAATATTGAAATTGGAATGTCATATTTGGGACTGCGTTGACGTATGTTTATTGTATTAGTTCTTGTGCATGAACACAGTGTGCGATAAGTGTTACATGGTGTGGATTAACAAGCGCAAAGAAGAAATAGAGTAGAAATGTTGGTGTGCAATTGGTATGTCGTATTTGAGACTTTGTTGGGTGTATGTTTATTGTATTCGTTGTTATGCATAAACACAATGTTGGATTACTATTACATGTTGTGGATTAACAGGAACAGGACAAACAGAATAGAAATGTTAGTTTGAAATTGGGATGTCGTATTTAGGTCTTCATTGGTGTATGTTTATTGTATTAATTCATGTGTATGAACACAATGTTGGATAAGTGTTACATGTTGTAGATTAACAGGCACGGAGAAAAAATAGAGTAGAAATGTTAGTGTAAATTTGGTATGTCGTATTTGAATCTTCATTAGTGTGTGTCTATTCTATTAGTTCATGTGCATGAACACAATGTTGGATAAGTCTTACATGTTGTTGGATAACTGTTACATGTTGTGGATTAACGGTACACCACAGAAACAGAACATAAATTTATTGTGCTCAGATTGGTAGGTTATATTTACAACTTCATTGGTGTATGTTTATCGTATTAGTTGCATAAAGATGTAATTTATTGTAGGAAAGTTAATAGGTTAATGAAGTGAACGCAATTGAAAAAAGTTAGTTAGAGTAAAAAGGTGTCCAACTACTTGTTGAAAGATACAACAAAATATCGGTACCTTGTCTTAGTTAGTTGTTGTAGAAAATGTGTTATGTAGATTTGGTGGTAGTATATGATGCCAAGGTGTACTTCATACTGTATTATGGAGGCAAAATCTTAGGACTTAACAAGCAGAAAATTTGTAATAAATTTTCGTACCTAATTGTTGTAGATGGCAAGAAAGAGATCAAGAAGATCACCAAAGAAAACAAGCAGAGAAGAAGAAGAAGGGGGAATACGCAGTGAAAGGGAAGGGCAGACACTACCGAAGGTATCAAACAAGTAAGTGGGTAGTGTCTTTCTTTAAGCATGGGCAGTATCTTTCTTTAAGCATGGGCAGTAGGAGGTGAGATGCATAAATTTGATTACAATGTTAATGAGTAGAGGCAGGATGGCACGGATAAGAAGCGAAAGACGGAACAAGAGTTTAGACGAAAATGAAGAAATAGAGGCAGCGGGAACAAGTGAAGTCAAACAACCAGTTCCACCGCTGAATCCGTGGATGAAGTTTAGGTAATGTTGATGTTTATTAAAAATAATAATCATGAGTAGAATGCACAGTTAATTGGTTAATATTTCATGTGTGTAGGAAGGAGTATCAAAGCACCGTTCCAACGAAAGGCATTAAGATAACAGAGGTATGCATTAAGAACTAAATAAAGGCTTAATCAACAAAGGTGTGGCGCGGTAAAAGTAAAAAACACAATTAGAAAATGCTGAGTTACATATAACATGATTTACAATTATATGCATCCAATGCAGTATAATAAAATGGCCAAAACAGCATATGATAAGTTGAGCGAGGAAGAAGTACAGAAGCGAAAAGAGAACTATCGGAAAGAGAAAGAGGAGTATAAGAAAGAAATGGCACGGTTTGAAAAGACTATACCATCAAAACAGCTGATTAAGGTAAGCAGAAAGCATGACTGCTGAAATAGGTTGTTATGTGATAATCTGTGTATGTCTAACTAGATTTTCTGATTGAACTTGATTATAGAATCTGAAGTACACCATTTGTTGTTCACCAAATCAGATGGTTTGGTTAGCATCGAACATTGATGAAACAAAAAAATAGCAAATCAGAGATATGGGGTTTGGAGGCCTGTTGGAAATAAAGTGCCGCTCCATTTCGAACGGCATAGGAACTTGGCTGGTCGACAATTTTAATCCTACACTAAGCAACTTTCAGCTACATGGAGATGGTGTGCTACCCTTAACAGCAAAAGACATCAGTTTGATCCTTGGAATCCCAAGTGATGGCCCCTTACCAGTTGAAGATATTGATAGCAGTGAGGGTGGCGATTCTAGACCAAATCGCCGAACATACAAATGGAAAGAGCTGCCAAAGGAGTTAGTATCCATGAGCGGTGGGGACGAGTTCAAGCGACTATTTGTTGCATTTGCTTGTGGATGTCTATTGACTCCAACTATTCGAGCTGAGCATAAAATCCGGCTATGGGGTTGCACGAAAGTTGTTACTGAGGTGGGGTCATTAAACTGGGCAGAGTACGTTAGAAATGTACTATACAATAGGATATTAGAAGTACAGAAGAAAAGCGGAAAGCAGCACCAATATGTTGGCGGCTGTATCTTTGTCCTATTGGTGAGTTCAGTTACG
The DNA here is from genome assembly GCA_023065735.1 of Coffea humblotiana. Taxonomy (NCBI): domain Eukaryota; kingdom Viridiplantae; phylum Streptophyta; class Magnoliopsida; order Gentianales; family Rubiaceae; genus Coffea; species Coffea humblotiana. The sequence goes on from CM041211.1 coordinate 24,808,460, forward strand.
TGATATTGAAAGTTATTAAGTGATCTAACTACTAGGGGATACAACGAAAATAAATTTGAATTAGACAGATGAAGGTTGTTTATGCATAGTACTTGAATTGATAAGTGAGTATGAAGGACGGGAAAGAGGTTGTTCGAACAAATGGGACATTAGACAGAAATACAATTTTAAGTTCGTGATATATATTTTTTGCAGATGATAAAATTGATGAGTCAGTCTCCAATTGAATTGCAGGTGCATTATCTTGACCGAGTGACAATACTAAAGCATAAAGTAGCTCGAGTTACACCAAGAGCAAAAGCATGGACAGATGCTTTAATTTCAAAACGGGATGCATTAGAGATTGATAATCTCGGAGGTTATGGAAAAGAAAAACTAGTAAGAGCGATGTTTTTTATTGATGGATTGTAATTTACAAATTTGAATATATAAGCAACACATACCATGTACTCATGAAGTGATACCATGGTGTATTTTGTTTTCGTAGATTGGGGCGCATGAAGAGGAAGAGACTGAATCTGGTGCAGAGATAAATGAACTACCCCCTGAGCTAGTTGGAATAATGATGGACAGCGGGCATCACGATATTGCTGTATGCTTCCTAACTTTTTATAAAATTGATACTTCATTATGTCCTATTGTTGCGTAAGTAAAAGTTATACATTTTTTATGATGTGAACAACCATATGTAAGCAGCCAAACCTATGTCGCATACGAAAGTTAATTTGTGAAATAAAATCATTAAGTTTTCGCATGCACCTTTAAAAAAATTGGCATTTGCTTTGCATGGACCCGAAAATCATGAAAGTTTGTTTTAAGTGGAGTATGGGACAAGGAAGTACATACACTCAAGTTGTTAAGTTTTGTAAAAGTTGGCATGATTTGTCAAAGGCCGATCACAAATAACACTAGGTTCGTTAAAGATCTAAGTACAGTTGAAACATTGGTGCGGCTCGTGTCATTTTTTCCCATCTTTCATGGCAGAAAAGAGAAAGAAAAAATGCTCTGGTATTAGTTGATAAAATATAAAGGTAACTGTATATTTCATTGGATTCGAACGGCAAAATACAGCTTAAGTCTTTCGAATATATGGTGTACATAATTCAATCCCCAAAAATATATAGTGTAATGAAAGTGAAAAGGCAGAATTAGTGAGGACCATGAAGAAGTAATACAGAGATGTGCATAATATGAATTGATATGTTCTGGATTAAGTCGGAACAGGCTATTGATTATGGTTTGTTAATGTATAAGCAGGCTGAGCTTTTAGAGATGTACAGTATAACCGTGAGTTGCCAAAGAAGGATATTAAAGATTGCTGAAATGTTGTGTTCTCATCCTAGAGCCAAAGCAACATCAACAGAGGCCGAAGCAAAGGTAAAGCAGAAACACTCGCATGGTGATTCAGAGCAAATACATGTGTATTTGGAAAGTCAAGACCATTCCGAATACGAATCGGCAGAAGAAGGAAAGGACGAGGACGATGAAGAAGACGGTGATAATGAAAAAGAAGAAGATGTTATCAGAATGGATGATGACATTAAGACCCCAATCAGATCAATAGATGAGGCTGAAACAACAAACCGACATTCGATTGGGCAGAAGACGGTGGAAAAAGAGCAAATTGGGAGAACAATTGATGGAAAGGAAGCAGAAAATATAGGCAACACACGTGATGGGAAGGACGTTTCAAACAAGGGGCAGACATCAAATGATACCCCAACAATCGCCCAAAATGTTTCACGAGACGTTCAAGTACATGGGGATCATATGACAAGCATATCGGACCCTGCGACGGGTGAAGGCACACAACATATGCAGGGAGATGGGTCAACAGGTCCGGTTCGAATTGAGCATCCTTTGGATGGGCCACACACACCGAGAAGGTTGCGGTCTTATAGCCGCAAAAGGAAAGGTTAGTGAACCTGTGTTTAAATGGAATTTGATGTACAAGTAGTCATAAATAATTTTATCATGTTATGTCGAGTGTAAACGTTGATGCTATTGAGACTGAAATGTGCTCAAAACATTGTAGTTTACAAATATTAATTTCAGGGGTTGCTTGTAGATCGGTTAAACGTTATTGCCATGCTGTTGCCCGACTATATTTTTGTATAACACACATAGTTAATCATTATTCTGAAAATCTGAAATACATATTGAATTAAATTTTCTGATGTATTGATATCTGCAGCAAGTTTTGAAGATGACAATGAGCACAGGCCAACTCGGGCAACGAAAAAAAGTAGCATGCTGCGGTCAGCCGAGTACCTTCTGCCTTTACACGTGCCAATCAGCATGTACGACAAAAGGATCATTGCATTCGTGTGGGAGGAAGAAAAGAATCCCAAGTAAGATTCGTACATATTTGTAATATGAATAAGATGTTATGATACAGGCGATTAAGGATTTATTAGTGCTACTATTTGTTAAGTGCATACCTCCAGTTCATTTCCTAATCAATTCATGCATTTTTGCAGGTTTAGTGCATGTCTCCCTCCTTCTATTTAGTCATGCGTTATTAACAAAATTACGAACTATCATCCCCGCAGTAGCAGAGGTTACTGCATAAAAAAAAGGGTTAATATCAGAAACTACTACCGTGAGGTTTCTTCTAATCACATCTAGCACCCCCCAAGTTTTCGAAATCACACCTAGCACCCCTGGCAGTAGGATGTGACAGGTTGTCCGCATTAAAAGGTGAGAAATTACCCAAAAACTACCAACATCAAACAAATTTTTAAGTGGGGAAATGCTGGAAAAAAAATAATGAATAAGAAGAATTATTGGAAACCAGAAAATAACAAAAATGTATGAGGTACAATCAGTTTACAAAAATATTTGTGAGTAAACTTTACACGGGGTGATGTATGAGGTACAATCAATTTACAAAAATGTACATTATGTTAGATGTTAGTTACTTGACTGTGTATATCTATAAAAGATAGTGTAATAGTACGCATAAATGTGGAATGGTTATTTAGCCCTTTGATCAATTTGTGCATCTCCCTATAGTAGATGTGTAATTTTACTTGTATGAGTCATCCTTGCTTGTCTGTGAGTACTTTACACCGGGTGATTTATGAGGTACAATCAGTTCACAAAAATGTACATTATGTTAGATGTTAGTTACTTGACTATGTATATCTATAAAAGGTAGTGTAATGGTACACATAAATTTGGAATGCTTATTTAGGCCTTTGATCAATTTGTGCATCTCCCTATAGTAGATGTGTAATTTTACTTGTATAAGTAGTCCTTGCTTGTTAATGAGTACTTTACACGGGGTGATGTATGATGTACAATCAGTTTACAAAAATGTACAAATTGTTAGGTGTTAGTTACTTGATTATGTATACATGTAAAATGGACCAAATTTGTCCTGATAATCACGAAATATTAGCTAACTCGTGGCAACTAGATAATTTGGGTCATAAAATGAAGTTGTGACATTGCAGGGGGAAAAGGGTCTAAATTAATATCATATGCCTATTTATTTCTATTTTATCTTCTAAAATTCACTAATCATTTTTGGCTATGGATAAAAGTGGAACAAAAATAAAGTCTCTCTCCTACAATTCATTTTTTACTATCATTTTCAAATAGAGGGCCTGACAAGATACCAAAGTTGCCATTCCAAGGGTGCTAAGTGTCATTTTGAAAACATGAGGGGTGCTAGGTGTGATTAGAAGAAACCTCAATCGAGGTTTGTGATATTAACCCCAATAAAAACGGGTATGTTTTGACTATTTTCAGTTGCCAGTAATTCTATATCGCACAAATCATGCATATTACCCATACAAATAGAAGTTAAATTTTTTGGAGGGCTAATTTCAAATACGTCCCCTGAGGTTTCTGACGGTCTCACTCCCCTCCCCTGTTTGGATGGAAAAATTACAACAACTAAAGCCTAAAACTAAATTGGTAGTCTCAAAGTAGACCCAATTCGAAAATACAAACAATACAAAATGGAGAGTTGAAGAGAGAGACGACTATATACCACAATAAATTGATTATATTTTCTGCTCTAGTATTTTTTGCATTAGTGTGCGATGTTCTGATTGTTAAACCACTCTTCTATAAAAATGTACATCATGTTAGGTATTAGTTACTTGATTGTGTACATCTCTAAAAGGTAGTGCAATGGTATGTATAGCTTTGACGTGGTTATTGGCCCAAGTAAATGTGTGTGATGTACACCATGTTTAGCAGAATATACAATATGTTATTCATCAATAATATTATATCAAAAGGTTTTACTATGTGGTTTATATTCCAATAATATAGCACTTTCATCTTTGTAGTATGTGACTGCTAACAACTTTCAATTCTAAATGTCAAATTTGTCTGTCGTACTGGCAGGGAGACGCTCATTCAAATGTTCCAACTTTCTCTCACATGAGATGACCTGAAGACTCTTTGTGATGGCATGCATGTCTCGACTCGGGTGAGTCAAATTTTTGGCAGTTGATCTTACACTTTGTTGGTTTTTGTAAGGTAAAGGGATAGGTTTTCGAAATAGCGGTAACTAAACCAATTCTCATACTGTAATGTGAATACGCATGTCATGGACATGTTTGCCCGACTTATAAACTTGGGTGGAGAGACTGGCACAAGCAGTAGAGTTAAACGCTACATTGTTGAGCCAATAGCAGTTGTAAGTATTAAAATTGTTGTTATATTATGGCTAATATAACAAGTTAACATTGTGAAATCTTGACATAACTGCATGTATCATTTCTGTTACCAATGCATTTATACCCTAAACATCTATATCCCCTCTCCTGTTTGATAACAGGATGGCATTTTGAATCTTCGAAAATTCGAATCACAATCTGATGACATCCTAACTGCTAAGCTTATGAAGTTGTTCAAGATCTGCGGCCCTAATAGGGGGGCTAATCCTTCTAAGTGTCAGTTGGTATGGATCTAACTACAGATTGTCCGTTCTGGATATTGGCAAGTTGAATGTCAACCAATGTATGTCGTTATCTTGTACTCACTAAAATGATTTGGTATTTGTCAGATTCTTGTTCCTGTGTGCGTAGACCGGTATTGGTTTATGTACTCCTTCCATGTCTCACATCGCGTAGTCCATCTACTAGACCCTGACAGTGCACAAGCAAAGAGCAAAGATATTACTGTTCTAAATCGCTTGGTATGGTTAAACATCGGATTGTCTAATTTCAAATGTTTATCACATGCTAAAGTAACCTGTGTCTGAATACAGCAACGTGCTCTCGGATTGATAATGGCAGCAAAATTTGGGACGCAAATTGATTTTGCAAGTTTCAAATTCGGACTTGCTGATGTCCCTCATCAGTCGGACAATAGCATGTAAAATTTATTTTCTTCACTGACAGGGGGGATAGCTGATTCAAATAATGTCATTTTGTATCACTTTTGTGCAAATTTATGTTCTTGATTCAAAATTCTTCGCTGATATCAACAGATTCGACGGTGGAGTTTTCACGATGACCTTTCTGGAACACTGGAGCGGAAGATTGGCTGTGCGCATTACAAAGGTTGGTATCATTGAAGTGAATCTGTCTGTTTGGCTACCTGTTGAAATAAAATGGTTACTGCCGTTGTTGATGGTCATGCTGATGACTTGAATTGAAATTTGCAGGAAAATATTTCCAAGTATCGAATGGTGTACACAGCGCGGCTTTGTACTTCGTAGCATAATAAAAAGTTTCAGGAAATGATTGCCCCATCAGTTTTGCCTAACAAATAATGGTAACTCTGTAGTCTGCAGGAAGAAAATTGTGCATAGAGATACCAATTACTTGATATGGATGTTGACGGATTTTGTTTTTGTTTATGTGGCCATTATTAGGGATGAAGTATGCTAAAATTTGTACCTTACTCTGTATTTCTGCATGTGGCCATGAAATGGGGTTACCCTAAACATCTTTCAGTCCTACAAATGTTGTCCAATTAGGCAAATTAGTTACATTGTCATGACATTCAGATGCATCCTGTTTGTCCAAACCTTTGACATAAACGCTGCCCTTCCAAATCTCCCTATTATAATGACCAAAGACACCATTTATTGGCACTAATAACCTGTCACGTACAAGTATTTTTATAAAAACAAAGCGTAACTACATGTCAACAACTTGTAATACCGCCCACAGGCATTAAAGTTTTGAGGCTTTGTCATCTGTATCCGTGTACTACAAAAATTATCAACAATGATAAACCCCAAATGTTCAAGACAATTACATCAAATTTGCACACATGTTACATTTTTATCAGTTACTTTTTTATTACATAGGCGCCTTTACATAATATTTGATTCCAAATTTTCACAATCGTGAACGCATAGTGTTACTTATTCTTAATGCAGGACCAAACCTGCGTTATATAGGCCAACCCCGTAAGAGTCGGACCTTTCTGGAACAATTTGTGTCGAACACCATTTATTGTCAGTAACTTTCATACTTGCTGATGTATCAGTTCTTTGAACAAGGTGCAAAGCCACGTGAACTACTTGTGCATCAAATATGAAATATGAGGCCACAACGAATACAAAAGTGTGTGATGAAACTGGTGTACAGGTGAGGCATAAAGCATGGAAAACATTTTGTTTAAACCAAATACTGCAACGGCAAGTTGTACACATATAAGTGGTATATCAGTAGTGAGGGACCCTCAACCAAAGCACATGACCTGCTGAGCTTTTGTTAAGTTCCCTTCACAATAAAAGCTGCAATCTTCCGTAATTGTTTTGTAACGCGATGTAACAGGCATATTTCATCTCGGTACTACCTCCTGTACGCCTTGTACTCAAAGTTGGTGCGAATTCACATGGACATGATTCCCAAGAAAGCATGTTACTGTATAGCTGTCAATCCGTGACCTACTTCCTGGCATGCCTATTTCATAGGTGCAGCAAAGCAAAATTTTTAGTAGATACACAGGAAAGGTTCCAAGTGCAATCGTTCCTGGAGGTTATATGCATTTTGTACAATAAAGTAACTCTGTTTGCACATGGTGTAACTCCCGTTAGGCAATGTGTAACTTTAGTATAAAATTATGTGAGTTGCAGACATGTTTAAAAAATGAGGTACAAGATGAGATCTGAACCTTACAAAAATGTTCACGGCAGAATATTAGTCGTGAACAGTTGACAATCCGGGTTGTTTGCTGTCTCAGATGATTCCGCCTATGTGCCGGATTCATCAATTAATTTATTATTCAATTTGTCTGTGCGAGGAGGGACATGTACCGTTCCCAACTATTATAAGGCCCAACATTTGTTATAAAAAAAGGTTGGGTCCCCATTGGACCCAACAACTGTTTGCATGAATTCAAATTTGTTACACAGTGCGCATGTAAAGTTACATCTTGTGCATTATTAAACAACATCGAGCTGAACACATTACCTAACAAACAGGTAGTATAGCCAAATTTGTATTAATTACTGTAAAAGTACACCACTTCTTTGAACAAATTGCCAACAATCGTTACCAGTGAACATGTTACTTAATTTATACTTGGTAATTTTTTAAAAAGCGTTTTTGCTAGTTTATATCGTCTCTTCCCACATACCTAAATCAGAACTTTTGTCACTGATCCCGTTCAACACACAACCATTACTTGATATACTCACCAAACATAAATTCCTAATATCTACCCCAAGGGGGGTTCAGATTGTTCAAATATCTTCATCTAGCAATACCAGTGGCGGATCCACTTACCCAAAGTACCAATATCGCAACTGTAGTTGTGGAAGAAGGGCAGTCCTGAAGATCGTCGAGTCACAGAAACCGACGAAGGGGTTGCTGTACTTCGTCTGTGAAGGAAAAGCTTGTGCTTTTTTCGCTTGGTGTCATCCAATAGAGAGGAATCATGAGCAAGTTCAGACTCACTATTACCCTCCCTCACCTAATCGCACAGAAATCTGCAGAGAAAGCTCCTTCGACAGTCCCGGAACAGTGATCCATGAATCGAACTCTTTCTCGTATCATGTGCACCAAATCGAACAAGATATTCGACAAGTGAAATCCTTCATGACAATATCGGTAGCTGTCGCCATTCTGTTGCTCCTAATAGCAATTTTTTCGCTGACACCACTTTCAATTTTTCGTACGTTATGATGCGAACTTCGTCTGTAATTTGTCTGAGATGTATCCTCTATAGGCAAAGTAGCTGACGTTCTATTACGCACAAATGACTTTCCATTTTGGCATTTGATCAAGAAGATAGAGTTTTGAGTAGATGCAGTCTTATAGTTGAATGAAACTGGTGGAGTCACATTGAAAGTTTTTTGTGAAGTTACATGATTGCTCTTACATCTGAAATCACTTGTGTTGTTCAAATGTTCTGTGTCAATGACTTCAACAGCATTGAAGCTATTAATCGTATAATAATGCACGAATGGTTACCTTAAATGTAGATTGTTACAATTTGTATGTTCTTACTACAACTTTGTTCGTTCTGAGTTACAACATTCATAAAATTAAAGGTCGAACTGGAAATCTCTATTAGAGCATTGGAGCAGAATGAGGTATGAATTGCGCACAGATGTAGTAAATTTGGGTCATAAACTGACCAAGGCCATAGAATGTTACACATCTGACTCTGGGCTAATAAACTGTTGCACAAGGTTTCTTAATTACGTGTAGAGTGTAACTGTGTATGCACATAGTGAAAAAGTAAGGTCACTGATTTGTAACTATGTATGCTTGTAACCCTTAATGTTAGTGTACTGGTCATCTCATCTTAAAAGGTGCAAAAAAGTTGAGGAAGTCTGAACTAATTTGAAATAGTTCACTGTATGCATGTGACTCTACAGCTTCAACATTTGGGACGACATGGTTGGCCTGGAATGTGTTAGACCCTGATAATTGAGCAATTGCGAGAGTCCTGCGGACTATAAAAGGGCGCGGTTGCAGTTTTATATCCCTCAACAACAAAAGCATGTTCGTCCCCCGTTCCGTAACTGTTTACACTTTAGGGTTTATATTCCACTTCACACTTCCCGTTTCATACGATATGAAGGGTGGCAATGAACCCGAATATGAAATTTATTATTAGTAGTCTTCAATCCCCCTCTAACAACATTGGTGCAGTGTCATCAATAAAGTGTTCGCACAGAAATCAAGTTCTTGGAAGCCAAATAGCTGCCAATGGGTTGCATGATGTTCGAGAAGATCTTGATAATTTAATGAGGTGTTCGAGAAGGCCTCGCTACATCAATTGTTCTGGGGTTCGAGCCGATCATCTCTATATTCTCATTAGACACCTAATAAAGTGTCTGATGAATTTAATGTGTCGGAGGACGGAATTATTGTTTGTGCCAAGTGCAATTGCACAAACAAGAGAAGAGGAAAGGTTCATCGGACGTTAAATTGACATAGTATCACTAGTTGTAACATCGGGAATATCTAGTTGTAATATCACAAGTTTTAACTAGACGTATGATGAAAAGCTGCCAATTGCAAATTCATCAGTTGTAATGAATTGTAACATACACCTAACTGGGTGTAACTCAAAATATACATGTCGTAATGACAACTTGTCACATTTTAAATATTAGTTACTCCAGAGATACCAAATTAGTAGTTTCCTCGCTAAGTATCATGTTCTTCTGCGAAACTGTTACGAATTCACATGGTTGTGTGGAACCAAGGTGAGTCGGGTATTCACATTGTGTATGCACATATACCAAAGTAAGGTCACTCATTCACTTGTAATTGGGTATTCACCTGACCCTTAATGTTGGAGTACAGGTCATTTCATGATAAAAGTTAAGAAATTTGTTTAATTGTTTGATGCTGATTAGCAACACGACGTAACACTTATCAAGAATATCGGTACTAAAAAATAGTCCAGTATTTTTTCGATATGATTCACAATCTGTTCATATATTAGTTACAATTCGTACGTAGTTACTTACATATTTGTTCGTTCTTAGTTACAACATTCATCAATTTTCTGGTCGAATTTGAATCTCCTATAGAGCATTGGAGTAGAAGGAGGTACTATCTTGTCACAGAGGTAGTAAATTTGGGTCATAAACTGACCAAGGACATACAGTGTTACACATCTGACTCTTAGACATCCTAACTGTTGTAATGGGGTTTCTTACTTACGTGTAAAGTGTAACTGTGTATGCACATAGAGAAACGTACAGCTCACTGATGTGTAACTCTGTCTAGACATGACACTTAATGTTAGTGTGTACAGGAAATTTCATGATAAAAGCTGCAAAATTTCTTTTATTGTCTGAACTGATTTGAAATAGTTCACCGGCTGCATGTGACTCTACAGCTTCCACATTTGGGACGAAATTGTTGGCCTAGAATGCGTTCGCCCGCGATATTTTAGCACATTGTGAGGGTCCTGCGGACTATAAAAGGGCGCGGTTGCAGTTTTATATCTCTCAACAGCACAAGTTTGTTCGTCTCCCTTTCATTATTGTTTACACTTTCCATTATATTCCACTTCACACTTCCCGTTTCATACTACTGAAGGGTGGCAATGAACCCGAATATGAAATTTATTATTAGTAGTCTTCAAGCCCCCTCCAACTTCACTTGCAATGTCATCAATACAGTGTTCACACAGAAATCAAGTTCTTCGAAGCCAAAAATTCAGAGCATATGGGTTGCATGATGTCCGAGAAAATCTCACTAATTTAATGAGATGTTCGAGAAAGCCTCGCTACATCAATTGTTTTGGGGTTCGAAACGATCATCTCTATATTCTCAATAGACACTTAATTAAGTGTCTGTGAAATTTAATGTGTCGGGGGGAGTTATTATTGTTTGGGCCAAGAGCTATGACACAAACAAGAGAATGGCAAAGGTTCATCGTATTTTAACTAGTGGTTATATCAGTAGTTGTAGCACATTGTAATATCACAAGTTGTAATATCACAGACTGTTCGTATCTAGTTATAATGCATACGTTATTAGTTACAACTCTGTACGTTCTTACTTACAACGTTCAAAGTTTGAGACCCAAGACATAGTTAACACTCAGTCCCATCCGGTGGAGAACAGGATGAAATGACAGATCCTGACAGTTGTTAAAGGTGTTCAAAGTAAATGTGTACTATGCATGCCACGAACATTCGCTGTGATATCACACAATAACTAAATAACATTGTGATACTATTTATAACACATAACAACTAAATATATTTACATATATGCACATTTAAATGTTATACCCACCATCTGCCATCCAAGTTTATACCTCTTTGTTATGTCCTCCTCCTCCCCAATACTTTGGCAGACCATCGTTCCTTTCATCTAACCAAAAAACAGTAGGTCTAAGCATAGTCATGCAACCAAATTTCGAAGGATCTCATACAAGCTCACGATCAAAGGTTCGGCAAAAAAGAGGAAAGTATCGTCGGGTCCAACCAATGCTCTACAGAGGTACGAAATACCGGATGGGAGGATTTTATATGGTGCCAAACGCGATTTCAGGAACACTCCACTTAACACCAACAACTCTTTGGGACTAGCTGGCCACATTTTCAAAGATAGTGTCCACTTGCACCTACCCTCTAGTAATTACATTATGGAACATGAACCCATATGGGAGCCTATTCATGAGCGAAGAATGGAACTAGAGGTATTTTGTCGCTGGCATAGCCTCCGCGTCCCGAGAACACGCTCGGCGGAACTTGTTATAGGACCAGAAGTGAATGATGCAAGCGTAGTACATAGACTACAGCGAGAAGTGATGCAAATGGAGCGTCGGCTACACAGGTTTCACGAGATTGAGGCCGCAAAAAGACATGCTAGTGTAAAAGATCGAACTGTCGATAATATTTTAGCAGATCCCATACTTATATCCGATCCGGACCTATCTGACTTTACTGAATCAAGCAACGATGACTTTTAGAGGTACATACCCGATTGTCTAATGCATGACGGCGTTCCCAAGTGTTGTATGGCATACGACAAATGACAAGAGATGTAGTCAGATGGTGGTGAAGGTAGGCAAGAAAAAGTTTAATCATTATAATTTCTACTTTAACTTTTTGGGCCCCTATTTGGATATTAATCATGCCTGTTGAAAATCCTTGTACTAGTTCTAACATATTGTAACATACAACTAATTGCTTGTAACTCATTCTGTACGCTTCGTTATGAATATTTGTTGCATTAACAAATTTAGTTTTGACAAACGAAATTAGTTGACCCCTCGCACTATCATTTTCTTCTGCGATCCTATTACCTTATTGTTGTCGTGTGGTTACTTGATCATAATTCAATTAGGAAGATTCTTGTAATACCTATTGAATTGCCCCTAAGATATCATGTCAATGGTGCGAACCATTCGTTCTGAAAATGTAACCCATATGTAGTGAATTATGAAAATTTTTTGGTGACTAAATGACGCATAATAATTCACCAAAGCATCGTAACAAAATAATAGTTACTTGTTAAGGCCGATTGCTATATGATACATGTAACCATTCTGAGTGCCATCCATGCCAATAAAGATGTTATTTACGATTGAAACTGAATGTTGGACAATACTATATATATCACGACAGCCATTTGTTATGATATTCTATGAAAAATACCATAATCATAAAGAAGAACATTCAATCGTATTGCAAAAATTGTTACTCTAATTTTCGATCAACTTTATAATTGCTTAACAACTTTATACAACCCATTACAGAACAATTGATGACTACTAATACTGAAAATTAGTATAATTGTAACCCACTTGTTTAAGTTTGAACTGAGTGAAACATTGAAGGTGCATGTACAGGCACATGAATAACTTATAACTGCTTATTAAGTGCTTGTAACATAGATATGGCAGCATTCCCAACATTGCCGACATGGAGGTCCAATAACAAATGTTCGTCGAAAAACACCGAAAATCTCGTTCAGGGACAATTAATGTATGAAAATAAAAAAAATCTAATCAGTTACAGTCAACATGCACTACTATCCTAAAATAGAGCAGAAATCATGGGATATACATAGAATTTATAGTTGTACAGAAAAGATATTCTAGATTTTCAACAACATTGCATGTCTTAGCTGATCAGTGCATGAACTCGTGTGGACTGTGTCACAAAGATAGTGGATTTAGTTGATCATTTCCTGCCAAGAATTATTATTTCATTTTCTTTTTACTTTGCTTCTTCATCACGACGAGTTATGGCCTAATTACCCAGTTGAAACAAACGATTTATTAGTCGACAAAAGACAATAATTATGATCAATAATGGTTAAAATCTAATGGCAACTATCTTTTGATTTTAGAAAAGTTGACGATGTCTAAACAATTAAAATGCATTAGCTGACAGTTTTCTAACAATAGGAATGCATTATACATAATTTTCACTAAACTTGCTCCACTTAAAGTATATCTTCTTTGATTGCCACTATCTTCGTGAGGTTAGTGATTTGTCACTTCCATTTGCTATATACATGTCGCATCCCATTTTTAAATGAAAAATAACGTGTTTATGAAAATAAATTTTTGATTCAATTTTGAGTAAAAATGAGTTTTTGATCTTTTAGAAAATGAATAAAGAAAATGGGCCTAAAATGGGGTTTAATAAGTGCAACGATTTTGACCCAAATTATAGTTTAAAAAGGATTTTTGAATAAAAAATCAGGAGTCACCACTTGTATCAAGTTAAGGTGTACCAAGTCACCTAAAATGAATTTTTAAAAAATAGAAAAAACCCCTTTTAAACGACTCCAAATCTTCGAAAATCAGAGAAAAGTGTTCCGGAGTCACATTTGAAGAAAGGGAAGGCAAGGATAAATCCAAAGCACCCTTTCAACCTAACCAAGTCTAGTTGCATAATTTAGTCAAAAAAATTCTTATTTTAACCTAAGAATTTATCATATTTAGACGTACTATATGAATGCAAACTCTAGACCTAATGTATCGGGGTTAACATGTCTCTTCGAATTTCAATTGGTGCAAATCGCATTATTTACGATACCCAAAAGTTATTTGAAGAGAATTATACAAAAATGCATGATCTAGAGGAATATGCATCATAACAGGTGCGGGGGCTAATACTCGTGACTTTAATTTTCCCTTTAATAGAGGGAATACGAGCGTGCTAAGATTAAGAAGTCACACTCGTCCATATCCCATATTCGAGGGGTATTTTCTAATCTAATCAAGCAAATATACTAACCTATCTCTAATTTTTCTTATATGAAATGCAAGTTTAATGTCATGTCTCACACATAAGATAAGGATTATACACATAAGGGAAATATAGGATAAATGATATACATATAAGGGGGAACATGGGATAAGGGACATACGTATAAGGGGGGACGTCATGCAAAAATGATAAAAGACCCTAGAAAGTAAAAATATGTATGAAAATGTAGTGTAGTCGCACAAACATAATCTAACTTGTGAATGGTTTCTAAGAGTTTAGCGTTGGACTAGCTCATGTCTATGAATTCTCACTAGCGTTGGACTAGTGAGAAAAATCGGAAAAAAGGGCCACAACTAGCGTTGGACTAGTGTGGAGTCGGAAAAGAGGTCACAACTAGCGTTGGACTAGTGTGGGTGACGACATGCATTTATTATAACTAACTAATCATGTAAAAATATAATAAAAGCATGTAAACATATAATATCACATAAACACATAACATATAATCATGATATCTAGATGCAAGACCTTAAGAAAACGAATAACATGTAACACACAAGCATGCAAAATACACCAAGCAAATAAAGCACATAAAACCCTAACTATTACACTTGGGGTCCTAACTACAATCTAAAAAGGTGGAAGGAATAAAATAAGTAATAAAATAGATACCTAATTATTACACATTTTATCTAAATACATATTTTGAACCCCCCCTAACTATTACAATTTGGCATTTAAATGCCTTTCAAATAATCAAAATTGAACTAAAATAAATATACAAAATTAAAACAAATAAAGCGAATAAATAAATAAATGAAATGAAAACATTCAAAAGGCACGTAATTGAGCACATAAAGTCACATAGGAGCACATAGAGTCACATAGGATCAAATAAAAATCAAAATAAGGGGTAGAGTGTACCTCCCTTGGATTGGTGCCCTAATGAAATGAAATTACTTATTTACCCTCCAAAAACAAAGAAAAGGTTAAGGCATCACTTTAATTAACAAATAATCACATGAAATGGAAATAAACAAGAAATTGAATCACTCAAAGCATTCAAATAAACTAAACAACCCATATTCATCAAATTGAAAAAACAAGGACCCATTTGAAAGAATTAAAGAAGTTCGAGGGATCAATTTATTATTATTACAAATATTAAGGGTCCAAAAGGAAATAAATTAAGATTAAGGTTTTAAGGTGAAACCTACAAATCAAATGATAAAATTCACAAAAATAAATGAAAACCAATTTGCTACGATTAAACAACAAAATTTCCAAAATTCCACAAAAAAATCAAATCAAAACTATAAATCTAGAAAAAGTTCTTAAAACTTTCAAATTCATCCTAAAACTCATGCATATTCTGTCCAATAATCACAATGAAGACATATCAAAGAAAAAAAAAACATTTTAAAGGACAAAATTGATTAACTTTTCCAATTTTATGGGCCATAATAGTATAAGGAGAAACTTGGGGGGTTAAAATGCAATTTTTCTGAAAATTTTCATGCAAGCTACGAAGCTTTCTTCGTTTCTGCTGGTTTCTGCAACTTCATGGGTTTCATACCCGCCGCCATTTCATTAGACGAAAACTTCCAACCAAACAAACTTGAATCGAAGTATGAAGATCACAGAGATTTCTTTTCACTTTCCTACGTAAGATTACATAGCAAACTAGGTGACAAACCCACTTGGTGGGTGGTTGCGGGAAGAAAACAGCAAAACATAAGAACGAATGCAGCTTTCTTTCATTTCCTGGGTTTCTTTCTTTTTCCAGGTTTGCAAGCAAAAAAGAAACAGAATACTTCCATTTGCATACTCCAAACATCAAACTTTATTCTAGTGATCAAAACAAAGCAATTCAAACATCCAAACATGCGAAAATATCAGAATAGGAACCTGCAATTCTTCTGGTGCAAAACCCATGACATGAAAGATGGAAAAACATTTGCATGGTTGATTGAAAACAACTTCAGATCAAGTTTACTCGCAGGTTTTATTCGTCAAAGTCACAATATAAAACCATAGTTCCAGTTCCTTCCCCCCCCGGACAGATTCACAAACAAGACGTCCATGGAGGAAGGAAAACAGAAACAGGCATCGCAGCAAAGTTTCAACATTTCTGACGTGATTCTTGTAATCTATGGACAGATAAAAGAAAGTGAAAAGCATTACCTTTAACCTTCTAAAAGGCAGATCGAAGCGTGAGACGATCGGAAGAACAAGTTCTTGCCCAGCCAAACGTCGAAGTTCACCTTTCTTATCTCGCTGCTGTCCTATTTTTGCTTGGCCTTTCTGCAATTTTCTCCCTCTCTTGTTCTTCACTCAATCTCCAGTTTTGCGTCGCCAGTCTCTCACTCTCCTCTCTTTTCTAGCCCCAAATCTTCCCTCCTTGCTCACCAAGCTCTCCCCTTTTCTCTTGTTTCTTTCTGGCCTTTTTCCCCAGTTTCCCTCCTAGCTTTTTCCCTGTTTTCTTTGTTCAGTTCTCTCTTTTACTGAAAAATCCTCTCTCGGCCTCCTCCCTATCCCTTCCCCTTGCTCTCTGCCCAAGCTCTCCCTCTCTCTCTCAATCTCCCCAGAAAACTTCCTTTCTCCGTTTTGGTTTTTCTCAACCCGTCGCCCTTTCTTGCTTTTTTCCTTGCTCAGTTTTTTCTTCCCAAAAACCCTTCCTTTTTCTCTTGCCCGTCGCCCCTTTCTTGCTTTTTTCTCTTCCTTTTCCGCAGCCCTCACCTCTCCTTTGTTTTCTGGTTTTTCCTTTTCTCCAACTCTCCCAAAGCTCCTTCCTTTCTCCCTCGGTTTTCTTTTTCCTTCTCCTCAAAACCCTCGTGTCTTCTTTGTTTTTCCAGCCGCCACTCTCTTTTCTTTTCGTTTTTTTCTAGTCGTCACCTCTATCCTCTACTTGTTGTCCCCTACTTTGTTCGGCCCTTTCCGTTCTATTTATATGAAACACCAACTCTCAAACCCTCACCTCAAAGGTGAGGATGAGAGTTGAGATTTGCTAAATATTTCAGAGCCATTCGATGGCCATTATTCTGGAGGGTTCTTGATAAAGATCAAAGGGGATGAGGTGTTCAAAGTTTGGGAGAAAGAAAACCAGGAAAATGAGTGGAAAAATGGGCGGTGAAAATGGAGCTGCAATACTTCTGTCGAAGCTTCCTTTTTTTAAAAAAAACTTTTAACAAAATTGATTTTGATGATTTTCCTTTTCTTTTCGTGTTTTTTCTAATAATAATAATTAATTTTTTTTCATGAAATAGAAGTGAAACAAGAATAAATAAAATTTAACAAAAATGAACAAAAATAGAAATAAAAATGAAGAAAAATAAATAAATACCTAATAAAAATAAATAAAATGATGGTGAAATTTTTGGTGTCTACAATATATATATATATATATATATACTTATTTATTTATTTACTTATTGTGTCTATCTTGTCCATTAAAATCTACTTCAAGTATTAAATTTTTAAAAGAATAAAAGTTAAGTAGAGAAAGTATACAAATGCACGAGATAAAATTAATTATTAACACTTACCGTGTATATATACATAGTAGATGGGGTAGAACTTAATTGCATTAACGAGTGTCCATCACCATTAGAAAATCCAATTTATTTTTCATTTAAAAAAAGGAAAACATTTTTCTATTTGTAAATCTTTTATTATTGCACACACATTAAATGTACCATATCCAATTTATTCATTTATTAAATTGGTATAAATGGATTGATCCATTTTAACTCATTTATTAAATTGATATAAATGGGTTGATCTCATTATACTCACTACCCGTCTAAATCCGTTTGAGTTACCCATTTTAACACTTCTAATTATAACTCTGTTGGAGTCACACATTTTGACACCTTTAACCATGATTCATGTGCATTAAAAGTTATCAAAAAAAAAAGCTAAAATGTGCTATAGCAAATTTTTTTTAAAAATACCAAAAAAAAAACACAACACAAACAATCTTTTACCAAAAAAACAAAAAAACCATACAAACAATCTTTTATTTTTCCTATGACTCTGTTTGGCATTTGAGTTTTTTGTCAAGTTTATCTATTATAAGTTTTTTAAAAACTTTAGATACAATAATCTTAAAAAAAGTTTCAAAAATTTTAAACTATACACTTCAAAATATTCAAAAATTTTACATACTTTAAAAATTTTCTTAAAAATTTTTACAGTAAATTACAGTAAAATTTTAGACAAACATCTTAAAAAACTCACTTGTCAAACGGAGACTTTCGAAAGGAGTCAGGGGAGTTAGGATCCAAAGAGACGCCAAAGTTGATTCAGACACTGGGCCCCACTTCCTTCACATTACGATCCTCCTTAAGTGCCACGTATACATCCTGAGAATCTTACGAGCTCTCCGTCCTTCTCTAGACTTTAACAAAATGAATCTCAACTCTCGAACAACAAAAGCAGAAATAAACAAATACAAAAAAAAGAGAAAACATTTGTTAAAATAAAATAAAATAATAAATGTTCTTTTGTTTTTTTCTTAGAAAAATAGTGTATTTGGATTCCGGTTTTGCTTTGGTTCAAAACCTAAAAAAATCTTCATAGATACACACAATTCAAACACTATTCCAATCAGAACTGCACATTTTTCTTTCGATTTTTGCCTTTTTATTTCTCTGTTGCAATTATTTTCGGATTTCTGCGGTTTTAACCGGAGAGATGTGATCTTTGCTCTTCGGATAATACTAGACTGCTGTGGCGGGCGGCAATATAGGTATTTTTTTCTGATATATATTTCTTTTATTTGCTTTTCTACGATGTATTTAATTATTTTGATTTTTTGGAAGTTAATTAGACTATCTTTTATGGTGTATGTGATCAGATAAAAATTACTTATACAGTAGCATGTTTTGTTCTTAATTTGCGTCTTTTTGAGGTGTAAATAATTTTTTTTTGGGGGTTTTGAGCTAGTGGTTTGTTGCTTTGGAAACAAGTGATTTAATTTGTTGATTGTACCTTTTGCTCTTATTTTTTTTTTCGGTTCGAAATTAATGATGTAATTGCTATATTTTTATTTGCACTATGGGTTGTTGTTCTAATACAAATGTTGTCTCGGGCAATATATATTGTCTAGGAGGTCCAAATTTTTGATAGGGTGTTGCATTTTTTTGCCAAATTTGGATAGTCACGAGGCGGGATTTTTTGTCGAGCGGTACTGTGTAGTTTGATTTGTCAAAATTAGGGGAGGTAAGATGGAAGAATTGAAATAGAAACTAGTTCTTTGATTTAGAATTACCTGCTATTCATATTTGAGACTTGCTGAAACATAAAGTCAGGAAAATCCGCTAAGAAATGTAAGTCAAGTGTAAGTCTTGTAGTTTGTTCATTAGATTCAATATGAGAAGACGAATTTGAACATGGCCCGTGTCCAAGTGAAAAAAAGAAGAGATCAATTAGAAAGCCCTATATCTGAACTGAGGCTTGTTATTTTTCTCTAATGTGATTTAGACATGTTTTTGCATGGATTTATTTGTTCTCTCTGGTGTTTATGTTGATTTTATGCGTTTTTACTTGAATACAAAATGACAGAGATGACTGTAGCAGGTAATATCTGCTCTTTCGTCATCCGATTCGAGAGCTGATAATGGATTTTGGGTTTTGCTGGAGTTATAGGTGGTTCCAGAATGCTGAAGAAACGAACTTATCTGTATGGTGTCCAACCATGGAATTTCGTAAATTAAGTTCTGCTGGGATCGTTTCTATGTAGGCTTTGCTGGATTGTATAAGATTTTGGTCGAACTTTAATGATATCATACTACTTTAGGATCTTGGGGTTTTGCCATGTGACTAGTATTTGTTAGAACCAGCATAGTTCGTGTCTTGTTTTAACCATGAGAATATACTCGAATTAGTTACATAGGACATAAAGAATGGAGGACTATAGGGAGTCTGAGTTCCAGCTTCCCAGCTGGATCAGCAAAAACCCGTCCGATATGGGAGAGTCTCGCCTCTTTGTCCTCTCTTGCTTTATTGCTGGTTTGGTAGGAATTTTGACAATATTATACACAGCTTTCCAGTGGAGAAGAAATATCAATTTGAGTTGGATGAAAGCCATTTCCAGGTCAAAGAAGAACCCAAAAGCAAGAACCAAGGTTCCTGTGGCTCCTCATACATGGATTTTGGAATCTGGATATCGTGGGAAAAGTTTAAACTGCTGCGTGTGCTTAAAATCCATGTCACCTTCACAAGCTCTTGGTCCCATTGGGGCTTCAGATAGTTTTATTCATCGTTGCAGCATATGTGGTTCAGCAGCTCATCTTAGCTGCTCCTCAAATGCACATAAGGATTGCAAGTGTGTGTCTATGCTTGGATATGAGCAAGTGATGCATCAGTGGGCATTGCGCTGGGTAGATGTTATGGATCAACCTGATGAATCATCTTTCTGTAGCTATTGTGAAGAGCCATGCAGTAGTTCTTTTCTTGGTGGCTCCCCTATATGGTGTTGTTTATGGTGTCAGCGCTTGGTACATGTTGATTGTCACGGTAGTTTCTCTAATGAGAGTGGTGACATATGCGATTTGGGCCCTTTTAGCAGACTTATTCTATCACCTCTTTTTGTTAAGGAATTGAATAGGACTTCTGCAGGTCGAATTTTAAGCTCTATTACACATGGTGCCAATGAGATTGCGTCATCTGTCCGTGCCAGTATAAGAAGTCAAGGTAAAAAACATAAACACAATCATGAAGCCACTGCAGACAAAGGTAATAGTAGTGTTATCAGTGATGCATCCACAGAAAGCGCAGCTGATAGTCCACGAGTTAATGGTTTGCACGGAGTGGAAGAAAACTGCAACAATGGTGTAAGCCCAGACAGTGCAGATGCGCAACAGAATGGTGGAGTCAAAAAGATGGAGTCCCAACCTAGCTTTAAAAGAAGTTCATCAATCAATCAAAAGGATGAGATGCATTTAGCTAGGATGAGACAAAGTTATGAATTGGTTGATTTGCCTCCAGATGCAAGACCATTGCTAGTGTTCATAAATAAGAAGAGCGGAGCCCAAAGAGGAGATTCACTGCGTCAGCGACTGAACATTCTACTGAATCCTGTTCAAGTAAGAGTTTTGCACTCAGCTAATCTCTCTTTCGCTCTGTGCTCTGTGTATGTGTGCATGCGTTTGCGTGTGGGTAGATCGAGTTTGTCCAATTACATCTTTGTATGTATAAAGCCTAAAAAGATTTTGGTGTAAATGGTTTTCCAAATTACCCTTCAAAGATTTTGGTGTAAATGGTTTTACATATTTATCCACCCACTATCCTCCTTTTTATACCCCTACTTGCCTTTTTTGACTATCCACTTCCTTCCTTTTAAGCATACTGTTGAAGTGTGCCAAATGAGTATTTCATTGAATAAGAACATGATTTTTCCCCTTTATTTGTCCTTCCACTGTTGAATCATATAGGGCAGCATTTGACTGAAAAGAATGGAATAGTTGAGAGTTAATACTGTATAAAGGTTCACAAACAAAGTGGGAAACATGTTGGCCATTTTATTCCATATTGGATCTCAATTTAAAATTGAGTTTCCAAGTTTATGATCATCTTCCATTGGAAACAAAAAAGTTACAATATGCTGACCAAACTGCTGTTTTTTTTTTTTTTTGGTCTTGCTTTTACGCGATAGAAAGCTAAAAAAGCTGAAACTCATTAGTTGGGTGGTACTAGCTTTTCATAATTTTGTTTTCTGCATTCATACAGATTACAGAGAATGAAAATAGGCTGTTTCTTTTGTGGCTACTCAGTGTTGGTGGTGATATTTTCAAACCCCAAAATACCATGTGGTAAAAAACAGGGTTTATGGAATATTTAGGGTTGTAGATGTTAATGAGTGGCGATGTAGGTTAGTGAGCAAATTGTTCTGTGGCAACTGCAATTGCTCAGACATATTAAATATTGGATCAAATGAGAAAGGAAGAATGCATAATTTTTTTTTCAATTATTTGATTTCTTTTTTTTTTTCTTACCATCATAAAGCGTTGCTTTCCAGTATCTAAGACTTTATTTTAATGATGATTTATTGGACTGGTGCTCCCCAAGATGTTAAGACACTTTGTCAGTCTGGTAGTTGAAATGATGTGTTGCTTTCCTCTTCTCCTCCCCACCCAAACTTCCCCCTTTTTTCTTTCCATAAGATACATTTATGCTGTATGGTTCTCCATGATCTGCTACAGGTTTTTGAGCTTAGCTCTGCACAGGGACCTGAAGTTGGTTTATATTTATTTAAAAGGGTACCCCACTTCAGAGTCCTTGTTTGTGGAGGAGATGGCACTGTTGGCTGGGTTTTGAATGCCATCGACAAGCAAAATTTTGTTTCTCCTCCGCCTATGGCTATTCTTCCTGCTGGAACTGGAAATGATTTGGCTCGAGTTCTTTCATGGGGTGGGGGTCTAGGTTCAGTTGAGAGACAAGGAGGCCTTTGCACATTATTAAATCACATAGAAAATGCGGCGGTTACCATTCTTGATCGATGGAAGGTTTCAATTTTAAACCAACAGGGAAAACCACTGCAAGCTCCAAAGTTCATGAATAACTATCTTGGTAAGTTGGCAGCTCTCTTTCTTGATGAGTTTATGTTTATGTATGTGTTTGATAGCATATAAGACAGTTAAAAAATGAGAAGTACTACATTATACTCTTGGGCTACTAAATGAGTAGCTTTGTTCACTGAATACCATGAATAGCTCCAGACACGATGAATTACCCATTTTAGGGATGGTAGTATTGCTGATGCTACATCTGAAGATGCCAACTTATCAAATTTGCGTGGGAAGCCTACTATTAATCCTCTGTCTCTTTCCCTCTCTTTTTATTGGGTTGTGACTGGTGACATCAGGTTTTTTAGATGCTTGACTTATTTCTTTTAGTATCAGTATGCTCTTGTGCATAAATTGTTTAAAGGTGATTTTGTTTTCTATTTTCATCTTTCTATTTCTTTTGAAATTGTGGCTAGGGAAAAGTAGGAATTTCATTTGAAAAGAAGACATTGTGAAAGCTCAACATGTGTTATAAATCTTATTGGAATTTTTTAGGTCCCCCTGCAACCTGGATTGTGTATTTGGTTTGTGATTCTTCAAGGATGTTTTCTCGTCTTTGTTGTTTGAACTTGGGCTAGTTTTGCCACAGGGGTTGGTTGTGATGCTAAGGTTGCCTTGGACATACATAATCTGAGAGAGGAAAATCCAGAAAAGTTTTATAACCAGGTAAATTTGCTTACATCACACTATAGCTTGCATTAGCTACTGAACTCTAGATAAAGATCGAAGTTGCTGGTTTGTCTCCTAAATTTGTTTTTGAGTAGCATAAGCATGATGTACCAATCACACTGATTATATCTAATGTGGTAGGATCATGCTGATTATATCTAATGTGGTAGGACTAAGTGATTATAAACTTGAAATGGTTTCTTTTACTTTTGTACTTTGGCCTTTCTTCACAAAGAACTGACCATGCTAACTGCATGATTATGGATCTTTAACTTGCAAAAATCATTATAGAACTCCAAATAAAGATGGACTTTTATGTTCGAGGGGAGAATCTGTAGTGCTGTTTGCTTGGAGTAGTCAGCCCCTTGAAATAGGTTAGTGTCCAACAGATTGCCATAGTTGATCAAGACTCTGGGAGTAGTATTTTTGTGAAGCAAGGGAACTCTTCCCCCCCCCCCCCTTCCTCTTTTTGTCTGACATATTTCATGGGGATATAATGGCAATGGCAGTATGCATGGTATGTGGTGCCGCAACAGGGTTTTATGCCTAAATATGCACAGATGTTTGAAGATTAATATTGATTGGTAGAAGTTGATTTGGACTTGGTGATGCAGCTCCAAGAAACACCAGTGGATAAAATCTGATTTCAGAACCCTTAGATGTAGAAAATTTAAGTTTCTGATAGAAAGTTTTGAGAATCTAAGATAGGAGAGGGAATGGTTGGAGTTTAGGAGGAAGCATTAGTAGAATGAAAACTAAGAGCAAGAAGTTGAACTTATTGGCATTCCACTTAGATTTCATTAGGATCAACCACCCAGTGTGAGCATTTCTCGAGCTCACAGAAGGCAAAACAATGTAAACTCCAAAAAGAATTCGATTGCCTTGGCTGGTGTTTTACTTCTTGTTCCATTCTGCAGTCTTTTGTCTCTTCTCAACAATTGTCATGGACAAAATACTTGAGATATTGCCCGTATTAAGTATCCTGAGAATTTTTGCTTAGAAAAGCCTGCTTTTTTTTTTTTTTTTTTGTGGTTACATCTCCAAACAAATAAACTTTGATGAATCCCTTCTTTTGCCCTAAGGTTTCAGTCATTCTTTGTCCTTGCCCACTTTTGACTTCCACACGATTTTTGGTTTTATGAATTATTATTTTATGTTTTGAAGGTAAGGGAGTGGAAAGGAGGAAGGAGGGATTAGGAAGTGAATGGAAAACTGATGTGAAACTTCTTTCCATTGTCATGTGTTGATTCCTTTACTTATGCTTCTTCCACTACGTGTGTGAGTAGATTAATTATTTGTTCTATTTTGTAAAGTACTTTTCTGCATTCAATTACAGTGATTTTTTTCTGGATAGATTATCATTTGTTGTTTGAAAAGGATAGTGCTGTGTGAAAATCATTCAAGTCATGCATGTCTTCTTCCTGTTTTAGAGTTCGGCACGTGCGGTCAACATATCCTACTATGACTATCATTTGTTCTTGATAATTTTGTGATTTTGCATTTCCCGTGGAACTAAAGTTATTGCCTCTGTAATTCCAGTTCATGAATAAAGTTCTTTATGCAAGAGAAGGGGCAAGAAGTATTATGGACAGGACCTTTGCAGATTTCCCCTGGCAAGTTCGTGTGGAAGTTGACGGTGTTGAGATTGAGGTCCCTGAGGTGGGTACTAGCTTGCAAATGATGAACTTGCTTCAACTGTTTCCTTTCTGCCGTTTTATTCTAGCTTGTGGTTCCTGTCTGCTTAATTAGAATTTGATGTAATTTGTTCATCCTTTTTTTTTCCTCTTGTTTTATTTATAGTATGAAAATGTGGTGTTTTATTCGGGATCATTCGCAGGATGCTGAAGGTGTTCTAGTTGCAAACATTGGAAGCTATATGGGCGGAGTAGACTTGTGGCAAAATGAGGATGAAACAGAAGATAATTTTGATCCTCAATCAATGCATGATAAGATGCTCGAGGTTGTAAGCATTTCAGGAACATGGCATCTTGGAAAGCTCCAGGTATGGCAGTTGTGACTTGAAGTCTGTACAATGTCACACATGCATACGGAAAAATGTTGCTGCCCAGCGATAGGACATTTTGCCTTGCATGTTAGATTAGGACCAATTTATTCTCTTTTGAGACCCTCTTGGACTTCGAATTCTGGTAATGGATCTAATCCTCATCTATAAAAATAGGTTGGTCTTTCCAGGGCACGTAGACTTGCTCAGGGGCAATCCATCAAGATCCAGCTATTTGCTGCATTGCCTGTACAAATAGATGGAGAACCATGGTTTCAGCGAACATGTACATTGGCTATATCACACCACGGACAGGTTTCACTCCTTGCATTTCCTCTTTCCCTCTTCTTCTCTAGAGCTCCTTCAGAAAGAGATTCCAGGTCATTGTAACTTGAAATCAAAGCAGCTCCTACACATGGCATGCAACTCTCCCCCCAATCCCTTCCCCAGCCCCACTCCCTTCTTTTAGAAGAGGAAAAAACTAACGACACTTCACCCACCACACCCCCACCCCCCCCCCCCTCAAAAAAAAAAAAAAGAGAAAAGGAAAGGTAAAATCTAAAAGCAGCAGGGGAAGTTGTAGCAGTGCCTTGCTTGTAGCGGGTATGGCGTATATGATAAGCTTTTCTGGAGTCTGGATTCTGCATTTGGCAACATACGTTTTGCATGTAGGGAAATTGGACCAACAGGAACGGCTTTTTTGAACACCTAGAATTATAGAAGTCCATGCAGAAACTATGGTGGCTTCTTTAATCAGTGCTTTCTCAAAATTGCGAAAAAAAAAATGCATGTGTGCTGATGTTTAACATAGTTTTAGATAAGCTCCAATTTCTCAGGGCAAAAAAGAACAGTGAGATTATTACTTATATTGCATTCCCCTTTCTGCTGCAGGCTTTTATGTTGAGAAGAGCAGCAGAAGAACCTCTTGGTCATGCGGCAGCCATAATTACTGATGTGCTTGAAAATGCTGAATCCAACCATGTAATTAATGCATCACAAAAGCGATCGCTTCTTCAAGAAATGGCACTGAGACTGTCCTAGATTTATATACAGTAAACATGTTCAGCTATACAAGCATACCTGCTTCGTGGATCAACGTTTTCACGAGAATAGTTGTTCTGATTTTGTAACATAGGTTTCAGAGAGCGTCTTATCACCTTGTGCATATATGCACAGATACCATCTTGTCTAAAATGTAGTTTTAATTTTTTGAATTGTTAATTGCTTCTAGCTTGAACTTGTTTGTGTACAACTTTGATTAACATTCTCAAGAAGAGGCATTTTGTCGTGGCGGCTTTGCGATTGTACCTATTCTCGTGTACTACTCTCTAGCATTCGAACCTACACTTCAAACATCTCTTCACATCATGATGGGGCTTTGCATGTAGCTTTTGCTTGTCTAATTCGAGAACTTTGTAAACTGTACATTCATTTATAACACTCCAAGCCCCCGTGGTTTTAGTTGGAGGGACGGTGGATTCCGTTGGAATTTCCCCCAAATAATTAGAAGGTGAATACTCTTTTTGTTGTCAATCAGACTGGGTAATCTCTCAAAAGCTCAAGCTTAAGAAAGGACTCAAAAAGTACTTTAGATAGCAGAATCTGGGTAAGACATTGAATCCTTTAATGTTCCTTTTGAGGTTGTTCAAAGGTGATATGGCACAAAAAAACAAACACTCATGTACTGTATTCGAACTGTGGTTAGGGTATAAAAGGAGTATTATTATTATACAATGCAAGAACCCTAGAGCTTGCACAATTTGCTCAAGAAATACAGGGATCTTCAACTTCCTTGAAATTTGGTTCTCGCCACAAAAGTTTGTTTAACCTTCCTCCATAGGTGCTGCAGCCCCTTACGGTTTCTTGCGGTTGTCATCATCTCGACACCTCCATTGTTGTTCATTGAACCTGATATTTTCCTAGGTGCTTTAGCATTTTCTTTGTAGATATGGTCCAACCGTCGTCTGTAACAAGGGGAATTCAGGTAATAGGAGCTAGGAGACAGAGAAGCCTTTGACCCCTGAATGGCACGGTTAAGCTGTTTCATAACAGCTTGAAGCTCAAACGAGTCATAGAGGTCGCTCCTATCGTTCTAGGGTTTGTTGTGGTGATGAGGGGGTTTAGAATATGAGCATGAGCCATTTTTTCCTTGTGTTGCTCAGCTGGAATCTCCATGAACCCTACTTGCTTCTACACTAGTGATTTTCTATCTTCTTTAAGGGACGAAGTTTAAAGCTTTATGAATCATGAGTTCGGCCAACTGCCAAGCTGATGAATAATGTGGCATGCTTGTTGAGGAAAAGGTCGTTGTATTCGATGCTTTTATTTGTCATTTTCCTGCATGGATTTTGAGGGGTTATTTTCTTCTCAGTGCAAGATGTCTTTGGAGATATAACGTGCATCTTATTAAAGAATTAGTTGTCTTTGTATGCATCTTTGATTTCTGGAGCTTTGCTTGTTATGCTATACTATAGCTGAAGGAATATTTTATAATACGTTCTATAGATAATAACCAAGGATAAAGCACCTTTTGACCCACCAACAACATCTTAGATCAGATTTCTCAGTTGAAAAATATGTTGTGGTGAATCAGTCGCTTGAACCATGTAATTCGAACCAAGAAGTCATGTGCTATTGAAATTCTTGAAGAAACATCTTTTTTTTTTCTTTTTCTTTTTATTTTTTCTCCCTCCCCTTACCACCCAACCCAATCCTCCACCTTGAAGAAGCATCTTGAAACACTTGGTATTTGTGAATATTTACCTCTAATTTTGTTGCTTAGCTGAGTATGATATATGCATATTAGTACAGATTTAGCTGCTGGAAATAGAAAATGCAACGAGATATGGTTTATGGAATAAAAATGTCCACTTCATGATGGTGATAGCATATGCGGTTATTTTGATTAGTTCAAAGTTGTTCTGCACATTTAAAAGCTATTTGGACAACTTGAGAGAAGATTTTTTTTTTTTTCGGGTTGGGGATGGTGATAGCAGATACGATTATTATTATTATTATTTTGGTTATTTTGATTAGTTCAAAGATAAGAACTAAGATGTAATTGACTACGAATCAAGAAATGGTGAATGCTAATAACTTTACTTTTTCTTTTTTAATTCATAACTCCCACTACTGCAAAATTATATTGCCCCTGCCATATTCTCTTTCTTATGCCTGTTGTTTGAGCTCACTGTATCTGCTCTCACGTCAAGATCAATAGCCCACTCATTTATATATAGGGTTTGTTATTGGTTGAATATTTTAGCTGATTTTAGATTTTGATTTTGAATAATCAGTTTTTGTGATATTCCGCATTGCATTTGTATTTTGATTATAGATTTTTTTAATGATCAAAAAACTAAAATCTATAATCATCCAAAGAGTAACTTTTATAATCAGATTTTGTATATTTAAAACAATCGAGAACAAGACCAAATAAATTGCCGATTTAAAATGGCTTAATCAATAACCCCATGAAAATATCCACGTCTCAAAGAGTACAAAAACCTCAAAATATTCACAGAAAAAAAAATATTCCTCTAAATAGGACAAAAATACAAAAGTTAAGCACTAGATGCAAAAAAACAAAAAAACCCAAATCATGCTATTCTTTTATGGGTCAACTGATCGTCCCTGATGAGATTTTGACATTCAATTATTTGGGTGATCAAAATCAACAATTTAGGTACTGTCCCAAAACATTCTTCTCGTTCCAAAACCGTATCTATCCCACACTTACATAAGGATTAAAAAAATTTGATGACTTTGGAGAGTGTTTTTGTATTATTCTTTTAAAACTATTTCTTTCCCCTGATGTCCTCTATAAATTATTACCCTTTCAAGATTTAACTTTTTTAGTGTTAGGCCACATACCAAAAAAAAAAAATGATCTGCGAAGAATTAACAAACAATAACAATATAGCCAATCCACTTGAAGTACGAAAGTGTGTGCATCCCGAAATTTTCACAATGCATCTTCATTTATAGACTTTAATAGGAAGCGAAGTGCTTATAAAAATTGAAATGGTGTAGACTAGGGTTGTAAACGAGCCGAGTCGAGTCGAGTTTTGGCCTAATCGAACCGAGCCTTGACTTAATTTTAGTGAACTCGAACTCGAGCTCGAGCTCGACGAGCCAACAATTTCAAGCTCGAGCTCGAGCTCGACTTGATTCGAGCGAGCTCGAGCTCGAAAAAAATAAAAAATAAAAAATATATTTTTTAAAAAATAAATAAAATAATATTTTTTCTTAATAAATAATAAAATATTAAGGATATATATGTAATTTTACTAGTAAAATAAAAAAATATATATGTATACTTAAAATTAAAAAAATAAAAAATATATATACTTAAAATAAAAAAATAAAAAAATATATATATATATACTCGAGCTCGCGAGCCGGCTCGCGAGCTAACGAGCTTAATATCTTGAGCTCGAGTTCGAGCTCGATTTCAACTCGAGCCAACTCGAGCTCGACTCGAACTCGATATTGATCGAGTTCGAGTCGAGCTTGACTCGAGCCGCTCGCGAGCGGCTCGGTTCGTTTACAGCCCTAGTGTAGACTCTAGATGGATTTGATCTGGTCACAAATCTTGCTTGATTCATAAGTATCTTTTATTGAAATATCGTCTTTCATGGTTGAAATAGAAAGCCTTAAGTTTCTTATCGAATAAGAGATTAAAAGGATGGGTTCAAAACAAAAAAGTCCCTGCGATATATCTAATACACAGAAAAACCTCTCGTGATTTCAAAACATATAAAACGACACCCATGTTTTGAACTAAATTGTAAACTAACAAAATTCGTTAAACTTAATGAAATTAACGGTTTCAGTTGTTAAAGTAACCGGATTCCGTTAAGTTTACTGTTAAATTTACCGGATTTTGTTAAATTTTACATTAGGTTTACCGGATTCCGTTAAGTTTAACGAATCTTGTTAGTTTACAATTTAGTTCAAAACATAAGATGTTGTTTTGTATGTTTTGAAACCACTGAGGGCTTTTCTATGTATTAAATATACCACACGGGGCTTTTTTGTTTTTAACCCAAAAAGGATTTGTTTACCCGAAGTATGAGTTGCAGCTTTAGTCTCTCAATGTTGTTTTGGAAAGATAAATTTATGGATATTAAAAAAAGGGTAAAAAACAAAAAAAAATCCCCTGTGGTATAACTATCTTATAGAAAAGTCTCTTGCGATTTCAAATCATATGTATCGGTATCTCATGATTTGAAGTAATTTGAAACATTAATGGAAATCGTTAAAACAATGGTTTTGAGTAAAATGACAGAAATGCCCTAATAATATAAGCAAAAAAATATCTTAAAACAAACTGTTTTTGATTCATTAGTTTCATTCACTAATAATATAACCAAAAATCGTCGATTTCTGCAAGTTGGAGCAAATTTATAGAAGAATCATGGCTGTTTTATTAAGATATGAGGGGCAAAATAGGTATTTTAGGTCAAAATTTGCCTTAAAAAACTATTTTCTGGAAGAACGACGTGCTAGAATTGCGCGTTTACATCAAACGCATTAAATTTAATGATTTTCGTTGATATTTCACTTTACTTTAAATCATGAGGTACTGATGTATATGATTTGAAACCACATTGAGCTTTTATGTAAGATAGCTATACTACAGAGGTTTTTTTGTTGTTTACCACAAAAAATAAGAATAGGGAAGGGGTATTAGAGTGTATTAGAGTATATACGAAACATGTTAGGAGGAGTACGAATAACAAAAAGAGAAGTATCACTAACATTTTTTAGGAGGAATGCCAATAACAAAGAGAGAAGTATCACTAACATTTTCCTTAAAAGATAATTATATGAAATCTCGAACGGTTACTAATTGGAATAATTCATACAATTGGTATGGTCACAAGGGATTCAACCCACATGGCCTTTCCCAATTCAGCAGTTAGTTGGACATTGTCCATGGCTTTAAGATTAGTTGTTGAAATTCATAAATCTTGTGAAGAAAAAAAAGGCCTTCTTCATGGTGGATTAATTATTTTATTTTTGGCACATATGCAGGATTGATAAGAAAACAAATTTGAACTTTTCTTGCAAAACTTAACATATTGTGTTTCTTGTTCTTTCTTTTCTTATTCCTATATGTTAGTGCTACTTTCTTATTTCCCTTTCTGATTGCTTTTATGGTGGTTGATATTGTCCCATCTGTTGATTTTGTAGATTACTAAAAGATTGGGTTAACGATTTCTTGCTTAAGTTTAGGTAATCATATAGCAACATTTGAACTTTGAGAGAAGCACAAACCTTCTAGAGCTGGTAAAGCACCTTTACTGTGATTGTGATTGAAGAAATGACAGCTTTGATATCCAAGGACCATTATCATAAAGTGCTTATTGTCAAATCTATCATGACCCTACGATGGAAATATGCTACAAGTTGGACCAACTTAAAGTCTAACTAGATAAAGCTTTAGCACGGTTTTTTTTATTGTGAATTTATACAAATATAAATAATTAAATATGAAAATTAACAACAATCCTATATATTCATTCATATTAACTTTAAAAAATTAATGTATTCTAAATGCTTAATTATTTACTAATTTTAAAATTTTGTTTACATACTTTCACTATAATATTATAGTATACATCAAATAATGTATTTCATATAAAAAATTGGTAGATGTTCTTTTTTTATAAATATTCTTTTAGATAATTTAAAATTTTATAATGACCATAAATCTCGAAGTATATATTCACATTTAATTAAGTAGAAACGATCTAGCAATCTACTTTTTTTTATCAATAAATCAACTATATTGGTAAATCTATCGATGTAATGGTGGCGTTTGGTTCGCATGTTAGAATCAAATTCTGATTCGGAATTATTCATCCTGGATTTGGAATAGAATCAATCATTCCAATACGTTTGTTTGGTTCAGTGCCAGGAATGTATATCATTACTATAGTTGATGTTTGACTTGTTGGCTCTTTGTAAATGGGATATAAGAAATTTTCACTAATTAAAAATATTAGTATAAATGTATTAGTAAATTTAACATAACTAATTAATAATTTCTGTTAGTAAACATTTATAATTATTAGTATAATTGATAATATCAATTATATTACATAGATTAATATATATTATATAATACATATAACTAATAATATCATTATTATAAGTTTGTAACTAATTAAATTAAATATTATATATAATTAAATATAATTATACAAATGTTATAATATAAATATAAATATATAATTATATAATATTGATAAATATTAATTATACTAATATTTTATATAATATAATGTATATTATATATTAAATATTATTATTATATATTATTACATAAAAAATAATAATTATAATTATATAATTTATTAATATTATATACATGTATATATTATAATTATATGCACATATAATAAACATTTTAAAATATGCATATATATTATAAATATATTATTATATAATACTAATAATTTATAATATGTATTATATAAATATAATTATATTTAACTAAATAATTATAATATATATTTATACTAATATTATAATAAAATATTATAATTATAATATATATTATATATGTATATATTATAATATAAATATATACATATATAAATATTAATTATACTAATATTATATAATTATAAAGTATATTATTTATTAAATATAATTTTTATTATATATTATTATATTTATAATAATAATAATAAATATAATTATATAATATATTATTATATATATATGTATATATTATAATTATATGCACATATAATATACAGTTATAAATATATAAAAATAATATAAATATATTATTATATAATATTAAGAAAATTATAATATATATTATATAAATATAATTACATATATATTATATTATATATGTCTATATAATAATTATAATATATTATAATTATACTAATATTATAATAAAATATATAATTATAATATATATTATATACATAATTATATATTAATTTTTTTAATGGGTGGCGGGACGGTCCCATTTCTAAATGGGAATCAGACTTGGGTTTTCTCCAAAACCCTCCAAGTTACTAGGGAATTGAGGAATTCTAAATTTTTAGGCATGATTCCAAAATCCTGATTCCGATAGTAATAATTCAGACAACAATTATGGAGGTTATTCCAATTCTTCATTCCGAACTCTTACCAAATGCCACCTTACTTTTTATGTCTAATAGAAAATAGAGTAAATTGCTTGGGTGGCCCCGGAATTATTACTATGATCCACTTTTAGACCCTTCACAATTACATAACTTTTAAGTCCTCAAACAAGTTAGTGCATATCTTTTTGGCCCATATATATTAACAGTTGACATTAGGGCTAACTGGAACAAATAGACAATTTTACAAAAATAAACGAAGGAACAAAGTCTAAAAGGATCAAACCACCATATTTTTTTTTTATCATTCTAATTGAATCTCACAAAAATTAAAAGGATAAGAAATCCCAATTAGAATGACAAGAAATACGGTAATCTAATCCCCTAGTTGCCATTCCTTCTTTTGCTTTTTGCAGTGGGATAAGATAATCCCTTCATTTCATTTCAAGTGCCAGAAGTTGACATAAGATCTAAAAAATTAGGCACTAAGTTATTTGAAGACTTAAAAGCTACATAATGTTGTTAAGGAGCCAAAAGTAGACTACAGTAATAGTTTAAAATCCAACTAAGCAATTTACTCTTTATAATATCAGCCATGTACAAGGTCACCAGCACAAAAACTTATTCATGCCCGTGTTTAAACTAATAGCAAACATCTTTGAAGATTTACTTAGCAATTTGTGGCAAAAAAACTAAATACTTCGTGTAAAGAAAGATTCTTTCATGCTCGTAATTATAATTTTGTTGTTGGAAGTATTACAATAAACTGGCAAAAAAAGTAACAAGAATTGACTTCAAATTGTTATTGTATATCATTTTCCTTTAGACTTTATTTGTCCGGTATAACGTGCAATAACTTTGGACAAATATCTTTTAAGATAAGATGAAATTTGTTTATCTTAAACTCTTGCACAAAGTAAGACAAACCCTCTTGAACTAAGAAATGCTTTTCAGAGAATTCATAGTAGTAAGAAAGTGATTTTCTGCAGCAAAGCACTCTCTACTTGACCTCTTTATATCGTAGAGATTGTTTAAGAAACAAATGAATTTAATAAATACTTTTATGAATAGATTCAAGATATTGTATATAAATTCATATACTTTATTCATGTATCACATGATTCTATGATCAAAGATATGAATCTATCCTTACATTCAAGGATCCCCACATACATGAATATATTCGTGAATGGATATACATTTATCACAATGTATGTACATCTTAGAATCATTTGATTCATAATACAATACATGTATGTACATCCTAGAATCACTAGATACAAATTTTGAAAATTTCTAACAATCCCCCGCCATTTTCAAAATTAGAAAATGGACTTCCAAAAGGTCACCGAATAATCTCAGACTCATATGCATAAATAATGGTGTCTTTCAATTGAACCACTATCTTAGTGAAAGTTCTTTGAAATCAATCCTACAAGATGGTAGACAAGTTTTGAACCACTTGTTTATTGGACTAATCTCATAAGCATATCACACATTGAGCAATGCATAACCATAAGTTCTTCAATGATATATTTTACGGGCTTGTATCACTATTATTCATGAATGCTACAAAACAAAGTCCTTAATTTTGTGATTTGCTGAAAACTAACATTCATATAGGCGACATCTTAGTGCCCCCACCATTGATGGTACTTTTAAGATTTGTTAAGAGTCCAATGACTCACTCATACATTTGTACTGGTGAGAATAATATGCACTACTCTACCTTGGGATGTCTAAATTTTACATAGTACACCAACCATTAGAATGATGTACTTTCACTCATTGAATTCAAGACTAGATAATGTATCTAGCATTGAATTGAGGTTTCACCATTAGTGATCAAGAATTTTGGACTTTCAAACCCATCCTCCTTGATGTTTTAAACACCAAATTCCTTAATAACCCTTTTGTCAAGGGATCACTCAAATTTTCATTAGATCTCACAAAGTCAATTGATAAGACTCTATTTGTGATCAAATTTTTGACACAACTATGTTTTTAAATTTTTGCATTCCTTCATCTTTTGAGTGTAACAAGTAAACATGACAATATCTAGTATAATCATTAATAAAATCACAAAATACTTTTTAAAATCCAAAGTATGAGTGTCAGGCAAATCACACACATCGCTATGAATAAGATCTAAAATTTTTGATGATCTTTCAACTTTACGAAATGGATTTCTTGTGATTTTTGTTAGCATGCATGTTTTGTATTTTCCTTCAGTTTTGTCACAAGATGACAGTAAATTAAGTCTCATCATTTCATGCATTCTATTGTAGTTAATATGACCAAGTTTATTGTACCACAATTCAAAAGAAGACTCAATCAAATATGTAGAAACCATATCAATCTTATTATTTCTAATAGCAAGTACATTCAACTTAAATATCCCGTTGCAAAGATAATCCTTGTCTACAAACATACCACCCTTAGACAAAATGAACTTGTAAGTCTCAAACATAAGTCTAAAGCCAAATTTATTCAACAAACTAGTCGATACCAAGTTCTTTCTAACTTCCGGTACATAAAACACATTTGTCAATGTTACAACATTGTCGAAAGTAAATTTTAATTCTACTTCTCCAATGCCTTGACCTGGAATTGTAGCAGAATTTTTCATGTAAACAATGGTGCTTTCATCCACAGGTTCCATGGACTTGAAGAACATTTTATTGTTGCAGATGTATTGCGTAGCACTAGAATCAACCTACCAAACAAAATCATCTTCAATCATATTGATCTCAAAGATCATAACCACAAGAGTTTTGCTTGTGTTGTTAGAAAACTCTTACTTCTCCTTCTTGTTTTTAAGAATCTTGCACTCAAATTTGTAATGTCCTTCTTTCTTGCAATAGAATTATTGTCCTTTCTTCCTTTTTTGGATTGGTTCTTGGGTTGTTAGCCTTTTTACTTCCTTAAGATTTATTAGTTTGTCTTTCTTCAATCACATGAACTTTTGAAATAAATTTTTGTTCTCTTCAAAGATTTGTGTCTCTTTCTTTTTCTTGCATGCGAATTTCCTCCTTTATTCAAAGGGACTTAGCAAGAATTTCAAGAGAAATATCTTCTTTTTTATATTTGAGGTCTCTCTTGAAATTTTTCCTAGAAGGTGGTAATTTGTCTATTATAGAGCAAACAATAATGGATTCATCCACGTGCAAATTGTGTTCTGTGAAGTGATTAAGAAACCTTTCAATTTCACTAAATTACTCCATAAACAGATCTATTATCTACCATTTTATAATTATTAAAAGATGAGACAAGAAACTTCTTACTTGTAGCATCTTCTTGCATGTACTTGAACTCCAAACGATCCCAAAATTCCTTGACAGTAGTAATTGAATGGTAGATATCAAAATAGGCTATCACTCATGGTATTGAGGATGTGACCATGGCATATTTCATCGTCGTTTTCCCATTTATGACGTTTCCAGATGTCTTCAAAAGTTTCTTCATCGGGATTGATGATCAATGGTTTTGGGATGGTCAAAACATAGACCACTTGGGGTGCAAAGAGAAAGAAATGAACACTCTTTTGCCAACAAATGAAATTTCCTCCATCAAACCCCTCAAACTTGACAATGTTGGATGCTAACTCCTTCAAGGTACCAGCAATTATAGAGTACAAGATAAAACCCAAAGATTGTTGGGAGTGTTACAATAAACTAGCAAACAAAATAACAAGAATTGGTTTCAAATCGTGATTGTATATCACTTTCGTTTAGGCTTTATTTATCCAGTGTAACGTGCAATAACCTCGGACAAATATCCTTGAGGATAAGATGAAATTTGTTTGTCTTAAACTCTTGCACAAAGCAAGACAAACCCTCTTGAATTAAGAAGTGCTTTTCAGAGAATTCAAGGTAGTAGGAAAGTGATTTTCTACAACAAAGCACTCTCTACTTGACCTCTTTATATAGAAGAGATTGTTTAAGAAACAAATGAACTTAATAAATACTTGTATGAATAGATTCAAGATATTGTGTACAAATTCATATACTTTAATTCATGCATCACATGATTCTATTATCAAAGACATGAATATATTCTTACATTCAAGGATCCCCACATACATGAATATATTCATGAATGAATATATATTTATCACAATGTATGTACATCTTAGAATCATTTGATTCATAATACAATACATATCTGTACATCCTAAAATCACTAGATACAAATTTTGAAAATTTTCAACATTTGTCTTTGCTTGTATGACATGCATTTAGGTCTACTTGTATTAAAAAATGTTTCCATGCAATTGGCAATTAAAATCAATCGATTTAATGTTGTCCATATCTAAAGTTCTGTTTAATAATCTAATTCACCACTTAAATTTAATGGGTTCGCATCTTAACATGTTTGAAGACATTGGATAACCAAAAATAGAACATTTGGATTAATTAAGTGGTACTAAATTTTTTAGGCAAAACTTGCTTCCAAAGATAAGTGATAAACTATTCACTTATCACTTAATATGATATACATTCAATTGCATTAGATTTAGTACTTAACAATTTAATAACATAATCGATTCAAATTTCAGATTTCAATTTTATCAAATGCATCCTAAATCGTCAAATTTGAAAACATCTAATGAAAGTTTGTTTTAGACTATGAAATGAATGATCTAGATTGAACCAATCTACTATTACTTACTGTACGCGATAAAATTCAAGTTTGCAAAAAAATTACAAGACAAGAAAAATATACGACAAATATGAATTATATGAATTTTTTAAGAAAATATATGACTTACAATCTCCAAAATTTTTTCTAATTTGTAAAGAGCTTCCTTTGATTTGTATCCTTCAACATTAATCCAAGAACTTCACAACTTATTTTTGGATTGATCGTCGATTCTTTCAAATCTTGATATAGAAGGTTTGAAGAACTTGATGAACTCGAACACTTGAAGATTCAAGTTTTGATATGAGAAAAACTTAAAGAACTTGAAGATGTTGAGCCTTCACAGTTTTGGAGTTTCAAAAAAATATGAGAGCATGAGATGTATGATGCGTGAGTTTTAGTGGAGAGAGCCCTATTTATAGCTGTAGAATCAGATAGAAACTGAAGATATGTATGCCACTTTACTTGTTTTGCAAGACATACAGTCATATCAGGTCTGTACCACTTTAAATATTATCTCTTCATTTTACATTTATTAATAAAGAGATAAAATTAATGAATATTTTCTTGATTGGCCAAACTTGTAGGGACATATGATATGACACCATTTAATTGGATGAACCATCGTAGTATATAAGATATATATATGGATTAAATAACTCTAAATATTATCTCTTTAATAAAGAAATAATTATTTAGATATATATCGATAATTTTGCCAAATCATATAAACATATGACATGGCATAATTTGATTGGTAGAGATACCTCAGCATTTTTAATTGGTTGGAACATCTCAATTTGACATATGGAAAGACATGATTGGTTGCCGAATAGTCAAATTTTTAAATGTGCATAACGTGTGGCAATATCCAATTGAATAAAAATAAGTCATAAAAATAATTTCTAGACTAATGCTAATTTTTTGAATTAATTAAAATTTCATTGTCTATAAATGTCCCCTTGAAACTTGTTCGTGAATGTTGAAAATTGAAACAAGATTTGAATGGATAAGATTCGACATTTCTTCGAAATCGATTCATATTTAGATTCATTGAACTTCCAACATGACTAGTCACATTCTGTTTCTAATTGGCTTCCAAAACACATACTCAATTCCCCGAGGCCAGAATTGTAATCAATATCAAATTCATTTTCCCAATTCTAATCAACTTTGATTGTGCATGCTCAACTTCCAAAACTGAACAGGAATCTTTTCCCTTACAAATTAATTAATCACTTCATTGTAAACTCAATCATTTGCCGAACCAATTTCGGAACCTCTTATAAACCCAACTTCTAAAGGAATTCGACTTCCCAAATTCTTCTTGGACTCTATATAATACTATCAGTATAAATAATTGATGTCAGGCCCATATATTCATCCACTGAAAGCTACAAACAACATTTCCTTGTTATTACTGCTACTCTCCTATTGTGGTTGCTATTTTTATTTTTATTTTTATTTTTTTGTGAAAAAATTCTTTTCATTGTCTAATATTTTCTTTTGTAAAATTTCAGCAACCATGCAAATTAAGAACTATACCATGACAATATCACATATTTCATTGATAGATGCTGAGAGGATCTCAATCGAAGAGTTTGTCATTATATGTTAACAAACCAAGAATCGATATCTTTGCTGAATCTTTTATACCTCTCGAAGGGTCCTTTCATTTTGAAGATTGGGCCAACAAGTGGACTAAGAAAGTTGTAGCGCTATCGACTTTTTCCATGGTCATGTTAAATTCTGTGTGTGTGTTAAAGGAGATCTAGAGATAGTCAAGTTCACACTTCCATTCTTGAGTTTCAACCTAGATAAAACTACATGGAAAGTTCTTTCAACTTTCTTTGGTGAGGTATGCTACACTTCTCGCTATTGGGAATGGACAGAGGATATTCATCCACTGAAAGCTACAAACAACATTTCCTTGTTATTACTGCTACTCTCCTATTGTGGTTGCTATTTTTATTTTTATTTTTATTTTTATTTTTGTGAAAACTTCTTTTCATTGTCTAATATTTTCTTTTGTAAAATTTCAGCAACCATGCAAATTAAGATCTATACCACACCAATGTCACATATTTCATTGATAGATGCAAGGAGGATTTCAATCGAAGAGTTTGTCGTTATATGTTAACAAACCAAGAATCGATATCTTTGCTAAATCTTTTATACCTCTCGAAGGGTCCTTTCATTTTTAAGATTGGACCAACAAGTGGACTAAGAAAGTTGTAGCGCCATCGACTTTTTCCATGGTCGTGTTAAATTCTGTGTGTGTGTTAAAGGAGATCCAGAGATAGTCAAATTCATGCTTCCATTCTTGAGTTTCAACCTAGATAAAACTACACGGAAGGTTCTTTCAACTTTCTTTGGTGAGGTATGCTACACTTCTCACTATTGGGAATGGATTGAGGATATCATTGGAAGACATAAGAAAATGCTCACACGTGTGTCCGAATATTCGAAACTGTCCATGCATCTAGATTCTCATATGTTCATTGTGAAAATATCTTAAGAGTTTTCTTCAAATATTGGTGTCCTACAACTAACACGCTTTATACGCCTATCGAGGAGTTGTCCATCACACTTTGGGATCTTTATCGACTTGGTGGGCATGCACTTGAAGGGCCATTCTTTGACGACTATCGAGGAGTTGTCCATCACACTTTGGGATCTTTATCAACTTGGTGGGCTTGCACTTGAAGGGGCATTCTTTGACGAAATTGTCCCATCAACTAAGGAGCTTCTCAATGTTGACAAAGAAGGAAAACCACTTCTTACTGAGAGCTGCAAGCACCTCTTCTTGGCATATTATCATCATTGGACGAATGACCAAGGAATGTAGATTAAGGATTGAATCCACTTTTGGTTCAGAGGAGAGGTGAGATACAGAGCTCCTTCAGATAAGGCAAATAGAAGAAAGATAACATCAAAATCCAAACTGACGCACAATCCTCCTAGGAGCATGGAATCTTATCACCTTGCAGATACAAAAGATTATGACATTCCTTTTGATACCTTGAATATTCAAGAATTGTTGAGAAAAGAGACTTATATTGCACTATTCATCGCATGTTGAATTTGCAAATTTCTCTAGCTAAGCAAGAAAGTCGACTACATTCGCTCAAATGTCTTCAAGATAGCATGTTTAATGGCCACTGGAAAGAAGTTTTGTCTTGCTATTCCAATATTTGTAAGTATATATCATCGGTTGAGAGAGATCGTCCATGCCCCTAACCTAGGGGAATGTGAAGTTATTTTTCCCATCCATTATGTCTATACTTGGATTGACCAACATTTTGATGTGTATTATAAAAACAATCAAGTAAGCAATCATTGTGCTCGCATAACAAGATTTAGTGGTGAGAAGATGGCAATATTCTACGGTAGATCAAAAGCTAAGAATAGGTTTAAAGAAGTAGATCCAATAACCCTCTCGAGACTTTACTAGACTGAGAAGGAAGAGATGATATTGATTGACAATGGATCCTTATCATCAAGGCTTGTAAACTATTGCATTAGTCAGCAATCTTGTTATTTGACTTTTCGAAGGGACAATGTCTTCATTGTTGAAACTACAATCCTTGCAAATTCAATCGGTAATTTGGCTTCTATCAAGACATATTGAACACCTTAAAGGGGTCACTCATACTCATATTTTGGAAGAGGCTATTCAACTATGAAATTTCTTAGTTCGTTTGCAAATACAATCCAAAATGATTATACCTATATAAAGGAGCATTCCTTGATCACAAAGAACTATGATGCTTGGTGGTCATCATGATCGAACAATGTTTCTCTAGATACTTTACATTTGAACATATTTCCTAAACAACATATGAACCATCCCATTTGAAGATGAATTTTCTTTGTCCACCATGAGTGAAAATAATCGGTCTTGGAACAGTGAGTACTAATTCGCCAAGGTGGGAAGAGCAATGTCGGACACGCTTGTTGAATACTTTTGAGAGAAGAGTTTGGTAGCCCTCAATTCATTGTTGGGATTTCAATATCTTTTCATCAAGTGCTTCTAACTTCTCAAGACGAAGGTGAACATTATCTTCCTCATTGAACTCTTATTGAATTGCAATCCTTAATGAATGTATTTATTATTCAAGCGGAAGAATAGTTTCAATACCATAGACAAGTGCATATGGAGTAGCTTGCATGGGGTTCAAAATATAGTTCTGTATGCCCAAAGAGTCTCTCCAATTCGTTGATGCCAGTCTTTTTTCGATTTATCAACAATCTTTTTCAATAAATTACATAAAATCTTGTTAAATGCTTCAGCAAGTCTATTTACAGCAGCATAGTACATGAAAGAATTATATTGTTTAAAATTAAATTTTTCACAAAATTTATTCATTGCCGCATTGCAAAAAAGCTTGCCACTATCAATGATGATATAATGCAGAATTCCATATCGATAGATGATGTTAAGATGAATGAAGTCTACTACTTTTTCTTTCTTTACCTCTATTAGAGGAATTGTTTCAACTCATTTTAAGAAGTAATCTATTGCAACCAAGATAAAGACATGTCCACCACAAGATTTTGGTAATTACTCAACTATGTCTAATCTCCAAGCATAAAATGGTTAGGAAGCAATGGTTGGGTGCAATATTCGAGAGGTTGGTGAATAAAATTGCCATAAATTTGATAAATTTGACAATTTTTCAGAGAGTCAATGCAATATTTTACCATTGTTGGCTAATAGTATCCCATTGTCTTGATATGAAAATGTAGTTTATGACCGAATTGATAAGTCCCACATATTTTAAAGTGAATCTCTTCTATTACTTGCAAGGTTTCATCTTCTTCAAGATATCGTAAAAATAATTCATTCAAATGATTTTTGATAAAGCGTTTTCTTGTATTAGATGAAACGAGGTGCTCAACGACATATACGAACCTTTCTTTTTAGATCTTCTGACAATTTTTATAATTAAGATAATCAATTATTGATTGATACCAATTCTTCTTCTCAACTTAAAGGACAAAAATGTGGTAAATATTCTCCCCTTCGCCACTATTTTCTTTGTCAAATATTGGAGGTATAACTTAACTTTGGCATATTGAAATTTGATTTCGATGAGAAAGTAGAGTGAGTATCAAAGCTAATTTGCCAACAAATCAACTTGTTGATTGAGCCTCTTTAGGACATGTTCTATAGTTACATCACCTAAATAACCTATGAGTTATCTTGCATAATTATGATATGAAAACAATTCAGACTTTTCAATTTCAAGAAGTTAATTTACACTAATTTAGGATCGTGGTAGACCTTAAGATGTAACTATTTCATATCTACCACCATTTCAAGACTAAGAATTAATACTTGATATTCGACCATATTATTTGAACATCGATGTGTCAAAGTGAAGGAGTATGGTAAGACGTCTATTTGAGAAGTATAGAAGATGACCCCAGCACCAACTCCATCACAATGGGCAGCCCCATCGAAATACATCGACTAAGGAGATTCAACCATCAACGTACCTTCATTAGAAAATTAGTCATTCAACTTTCAATCGGCAGGCACAGGATGATTAGTTAAGAAATCAACCAATATTTGACCCTTGACGACTTTTGCAGGTACATAAATAATTTCAAACTGTTGAATTTGACAATACCACCTTGTTAGGTGATTAGACAATATAGGTCTTATCATGACATATTTGATTAGATTTGTCTTAGATATGAATAGAATAGTGTGTATTTGGAAGTAATGTTTCAACTTTTGAATGGCGAATATGAGTGTCAGACACAACTTCTTGATAGGTGAATATTTTAATTTATTTGATGTCATCATTCGACTCAAATAGTATAAGACGTTCTCCTTGTCTTCATGATTTTCTCGAGTGAGCAATGTCCCCACTAATTGTTCTTGAACAAAAATGTAAAGGATCAATAGCTTTCCAAGGATTGGCGCTACCAATACAGGAGGACATGCTTGCAAAGACATTTTTACATGTCTTATCCCATTCAAAGAGTACCCTTTTTTTCATTAAATAGCTGAATGATTGACATCATCCAATCAAATTAGAAATAAATTTTTGAATATAAGCTAATTTTTCTTGAAGATTGTTCAACTCGTGGATATTGTGTGGTTTAGGTATCTTCATAATAGCATCAATTTTGAATTGATCAACCTCGACTACATATTGATCGACAATAAACTGAGGAATTTGCTGGAAGCAACTCCAAATGCACACTTCAAAGGGTTCATTTTTAGTTGATATCTTCAACGGCGTTGAAAAAGCTCTTCGAAGATTTTGAATATGGTCTTCTCGCTTCTTGGACTTCACCACAAGATCATCAACATAACATTCCACGTTAGATGTAGCATGTCATTGAAAATTCTTTACATTGCCCTTTGGTATGTTATTTCAACATTCTTTAAACCAAATAGCATCATCTTATAAAAATAGATTCCTTTAGGAGTGCCAAAAACTATGAGCTCTTCATCCTTTGGCGCCATGCGTATTTGATTATAATAAGAAAATCCATCTAGAAAAAATAACACATGTCCAATTGTAGCATCTACCATTAATTCAGTAATGGGGAGTGGGAAGTCTTCTTTCAGATAAGTTTCATTCAAATTGCAAAAATTTAGACATACTCAAATTTGTCTATTCTTTTTCCTCACAAGAATGATGCTTGAAATCCATGTTAGGTACTTTACTTCTCGTATGAATCTAATCTCGATCAATTTGTTTACTTCATTTTGTATTAAAGAACTTAACTAGGGTTGAAAATGCATTCGGGTTTTCTTGACAGGTGTTGCACCTTTCTTGATAGACA
Organism: Coffea humblotiana; assembly: GCA_023065735.1. NCBI lineage: Eukaryota > Viridiplantae > Streptophyta > Magnoliopsida > Gentianales > Rubiaceae > Coffea > Coffea humblotiana. Next base: position 24,853,382 of record CM041211.1, read on the forward strand.
AGTGATGAACGATAATTTTTGGATCCAAACCAGGATTCTCTGTGCAGTTCCAAATGAAGACATTCTTGAACTTACGTATCAAATCAACATAATCCTTTTCTTTTTCAAGAGTCATCCATGAAATTATGTAGATTGGACGAGGATCATCACTAATGCCAAAATTAATTTTCTTTAGTACATCAATCGTGACTTTTACTCATTCTTCAAACTCAAAAGAAACACCATTCGCATATTCTTCTTTTTTGGGATTGTTGATTGTAATATGATGACAGAAAGTAATACTTTCTTGATCTTGCTCTTTAAAAATGGTTTCAATTCTTGTATTAAATAAGGAAAATGACCAATTTTATCCCTCATATTTCACAAAATTATTTGTTTCATCTCCCACTTTTAAAACAAAATAAATTTGTTTTTGACATTTAAAAAACCGAAGCTATTATATCCCTGAAATCAACTTTTAATCCGAATCCAACGTCCTACAACCTGATTACAAATTTTGAAGGTATAATTGGTAGATCACTTGATTAACTCAATTTGATATTTATATGAAATTTAATGAATTCAGAAAGAAAAAAATTATAACATAAAAAAGAATAATAATCTGTTCTACATTATCATTTTATGCACTAACAAGTCTAGATATCTGCAACATTATTTCAATTTAAATTTAAATATCAAACTTTGTATGTATGGTATACATCTAAACTCACAAGTGTATATACTAATGGTACGTGAAAAGATTTAACCAAAAAAAGAAACCCTGCTATTCCAAGATTTTTTTTTTGGTTCAATAAATGTCATGTGAATGTGATAGAGTTACTTGAAATTTTATTATTGTGTTATTGAATGGTTTGATTCAGATTGAAAGTTGGATTCAGGAATATAATAACTTCAATTTTTAAATATCAGTAACGAATTTGTTTCATTTTAAAAGTGAGGGATGAAACTAATCATTTTTCATTAAATAAATAATCATAATGTACGAAAAAAATTAGTGACTCATTTTCTTGAACCACTTTATTTACTGGAGCAAGTCTCTTTTCTTCCTTAATAATTTGTTATTCTTGTATTGTCATGCTTAATCTCTCATAGATAGGCAGCTTCAAGTTCTTTATTTGTTGGGCCAAGTCTATCAATGATAGAAACATGCTTTGACTTATTTGTCAATCTATCGAAAACAGACCTTCTTTGACTAGTGACCTCTCTTTCTACATTCACATAATTACAACTTGTCCTTTTAATTGCTATATGAATAGGAGAAGGTGGTTGATAGCCAAGAAGCATGAATGAACTTTCAACAACATAAGCTTTCTCTTTTAATATTTTTTGAGTAGAAGTCAATCTATGAGTTTTCTCGCTAGTTATTTTAGGAAGAACTTTGTTCAATATATTTTTCTCATTTGGGTTGTAATCAGCCTTAACAAAAAAATTGTATGCATTTTGATTGAAACCTTCTTGAGTTCGAGTGATTGGTAATGATTTATGTTCCACTGTAGACTCCTCCTTTGGACGAACAAATCCCTCAAGGACAACATTTTCATTATTGACTAACTCATTTTGGTGAATGGAACATTTAATCTTTTAAATGTATCATATCCAACAAATAGAGATTAACCCTTATTTTTTTATTTTGGAACATAACGCAAGACAGGTACTTTAGATTTTTGAATTTCTTCTTCCACTGATTCTTTTATTCTAGTTTCACCTCAGAGGCAAAATTTGACATTAGTAAAATATGTCTTGACTTCAGTGAAGGACTTATCATCTGCAACAACTTTCTTGATGATACCATCATAAGAATACTTAAAGTGCTAATATAGAGTAGATGGTACAATCCATTCTTATGAATCCATAGTTTTTTCAAAAACATATTGTAAGAGATTTTAGTGTCAATAATATGGAAAAGCGCACTTGAAAAAAACTCACCAACAAACAATTCAAACCTTATAAGACTAATTGCTTTTTGCCTCCCTTGATTAAACTCTTGAATCATGAGATGGCTTTGAGATTGTTCATCACTTGAAAATTCAAATTCTTTCATGGCGTGTAAAGACATGATATTGACAGCAGATCCTTATTGATAAGTATCCTATTTACTTTTTATTCTCGAATATATCCATTGACAAATAAGGGGCGATTATGGGACTTGGAGCCAATTAGCAGTATCAAAGATGATGGTTGTTGTACATTCAATAGCAAGTTTAAGTTTCTCTTCTAGTTTAGCATTTATTTGTGCAACTTGAAAATTTTTGGATTTGGTGATATTACAATATGCATAGTCATCATCATCATTTAAAATATTTCTTAGGCATAAATTCTCTTAATGTCACAACTGGTAGATCTTTTGGACGGTGGATCTTTTGAAAGACTTGGTACTTTAATCACCTTTTTCAATTTCTTCATCGTAGTAATGAGGGTCCATCCTTCATTATCATTTTCATTGACATTTTGGCTTAAAGATTTTTTAATCCTCTGCTTTGTAAATGGAATATTGTTTGACAAATATTGACTAAGAGGAACTTCTATTGGACAACATAAAGAACCAAATATTATTCTGACTTGGTTTGCAGATACTTTGTCTTCTTCAAGAAGGATTTTACCTTGACGGGCTCAATCGATGATTTTGCCTTTAAAAAACAAAATATTTTGTAAGAGGATGACCAATCAAATGATGATAACAGCAATAAATTAGGTCGTTGACTCGGCCAGTTTCCTCAGGAAGTTTTTATCTTAGAAAATTCAATGAGTTTTTATTTTGTAAAGATCATTTAATATTCCTTGTAAATTAGAGTCAAGGAAAGGTATTCTTCTCTTGCATTTCCATTAGAGTGGGCTTTTTTGTTGATCTATTTTGGAAGGAATCCATTTCTTGGTGACTTTTTGACTCACCTTTGTAGCAATCTTCATAGGTATCGAATTCGCTGTCATAATTCCTTACTATTGAGTTTTGGATAAGACTTGCCCCCCTTCTTGTTCTCTTGCTTCTCATTTTGTTGAGACGGTTGAACACGGGAAACTTAAATGGAGGATTATCAGTTGCATTAGCTGCGATACTCAATTCCATATCATGAGTTCGAGTGGCTAATTTTTCAAAAGTGCTTAGACGAATGCCTTGTAAAATGTAGTTTAAACTTCAATGCATTCCTTGGATACACATTTCTATTGCAGAAGTTTCAGAAAGTCTGTCTTTACAGTTGAGATTCAAACTTCTCCACCTATCAATAGAGTTGACGACAGGCTCATTCTTCCATTGGCGGGTATGAGTCAATTCTAACACACTAACAGTTCTCCGAGTGCTATAGAAGCAACTGAGAAACTCCTACTTGAATTGCTGCCAACTATCAATGGATTCAGGTTCAAGATTAGTGTACTAATCAAATATATTACCTTTTAATGATATGACAAATTATTTGACTAAGAGGTCACCATATGCTCCAATATTGTAGCAAGTTTCGATGAGATGGGCTACATGCTGTTTTGAATTGCCTTTTTCATTGAATTGTTAAAACTTAGACGGCTGATATCTAGCAGGTATTACAAGATTGTCAATCCTTGCAGTATAAGGTTTGGAATAAGTGAACCTTGACCTCGAGCTATTCTCTTTCTTGACTTTGATCACATTTTCAACAAACTCCTTTAGTTATTCCATCGGATTTGTTCCCTCAACGGTGACGTATATTTCCTTCATTTTATTTTTGCCTTTGGATGAGCAAATCTCATGTTCTTGTTGTTCCTTGGAGTTCATGTAATTTTCTTCAGGAGTGCAATCATTTTGGTTGAGAAGTCAAGCAATAAGTGTATCTTGGTCATTGATGTGTTTTATCATTGTTTCCAATACCTGCCTCAACAAGAAGTTTCGATTGAGCAATTTCTTGGAAAGATGCCAATCAAATACTAGAAAGTTTGGATCCATATCTAAATTCAAACATGACAAGGATCTTCTCGATTGAGGCAGGTAGTGCAGGAGAAGAGATGATCGATGATATTGAACAAAGATGGGAGTTGATGTAGATGGAACCTCCATACTTCGGTGGAAACTCTTGTCATGCTTCTTGTCACAGGTCCAACAGCTCAAGTATTTGTAGCAGCATGTACAGCTTCACTAGCCTTCGAACGAGCAACCTTGGATTTGTTGTTCTTCGGAACCATTCATTGATATAAGCAATTGAAGAACATGAATTTTTAAGAAAAACATATGAGTTACAATTTCTGAAATTTTCTCTAATTTGTAGAGAGTTTCCTTTGATCCTTCTCCTTAAACATTAATCCAAGAGTTTCGAAACTTTTTCTTGGATCTATCATTGATTCCTTCAAATCTTGATATAAAAAATTTGAAGAACTTGATGAACTCGAAACGCTTAAAAATTCAAGTTTTGATATGAGTAAGACTTGAAGAACATGAAGATGCAGAGCCTTCACAACCTTGGAGGTTTAAGAAATATGAGAGTATGAAATATGTGATTTGTGAGTTTTGGTGGAGAGACCCCCTTATTTATAACTGTAGAATAGGGTAGAAACTAAAAACATGTATGCCACTTTGCTTGTCTTACAAAACATGCAGTCATATCAAAACTGTACCACTTTAAATATTATCTCTTCATTTTATATTTATTAATAAAGAGATAATATCAATAAATATTCCCTTGATTGGTCAAATTTGTAGGAATATATGACGTGGCACCATTTAATTGGACGAATCATCGCAGTATATAAGACATGTACATGGATTAAATAACTCTAAATATTATCTCTAATAAAGAAATATTTATTTAAATACTTATCCATAATTTTGTCATATCATAGAAACATGTCACATGGTATAATTTGATTGGTAAAGATACCTCAGTATTTTTAATTACTTGGAACACCCTCAATTTGACATATGGAGAGACATGACTGGATGCCGAATAGTCAAATTTTCAAGTGTGCATGACATGTCACAATATCCAATTGGATAAAAATAAGTTATAGAAATAATTTATAAACCAATGGTAATTTTTAGAATTAATTAAATTTCATTGTCTACATATACTTTTAGGCTTTAGCCACATGCCGGACTTTACAGAAGCCCTAGATGTGTGTCAAGAACCGTTGATCTCCATAGTAGATGAATGTTAGTCTTCTAGTTTAAGGAAAGCTGGTCGGAATGATTTTTCTGTGCGGTTTCCAAAAGCATGCGTTCATCAATTTCTTTCAATTGCCATAATTGTGTAAAAAGTTGAATGCATTGTGATATTCCAAGTCAACCATGTTTAGATGCACAAATGATCTTTTCTGTGCAATTAAGTCACCTAATTGCCACAGTTGGCACATGCATACATCTTCCAAGTACAACTCAGCAGCCGTTCACAACAAAGCTTTTGAGTAATTAATAAACCAAATAGTAATGCTTTCGAGACTTTATCATGGATTAAGGTTTCTACAATTGTGCAATGTAGACATTAAAACTATGGATGTCAACAGTGAAATAATGAATCTAGACGCTACTGTCACTGCCAGAATTGTTGGACAAAAATTTCAAGAAGTGAGAAAATTTATTGTGTTTTTGCATGTTGATGCGTTAGTATTTACATTTATTGTTTTGTTTTCTATACATGTTATGTTAATATTTACATTACACTGTACAATTCTCATTGACAGTTGTAACGGTCTTTCATCTCTTTACCATATATGCCTTTGCTGCCCGCACACATCTTACTAAAATGCGGAAAAAGGTACCACCTAACAATTTCTAACAATGATGGAAAGCTTTGACCATCTATTGCATAAAGAAAACAAAGTATTCAAAAAATTGAAGGTCTTTTGATTAATTTCCCCTCCTATTAGACCACAATTAACCATTTTCTTGAAAAGGAAACTTCCTTTTTAATCTTTTTTTTTATCATTTGGCAATATTTGATGAGAGCTCCTTGGTTGGTTGTTTCCATAGACCATAGTACGCTGGGCTCTTTTTGTTTATAGTTTGATTTGCAGTTGACACGCGCAGTAGTTTTATTGTGCAAATTAACGTTGAAATTACTGATCCTTAGGGTCAAGAACAACTTAGTCAAAATCTAGACAAATGTCCCGCAAAAAACTAAAAGGAAAAATACAATTCTGGTCCCAATGTTGTGTGTAAACCAAATTAACCCATCAAGTTTTTGAAATATGAAAAAAGACTGGACAGAAAAAGTTTGAGAATTCTAAGCAAATGAAATTCCAGTTAAGTTTTCTCATTTGTTAGTTGAACGCTCTCCAGAATACATAGTATACTTTAAAAAAAAAAAAAAAAACTTATCCACTTTTCACTCCCCCAATGTATATCTAATTCTCACTTTACACCATAAACTTTAATTTTTAGATATAATATATTCTAAACTCTCAAATCCATCCCACTTGAGCACTATAGTTAACACCATCAACTTTTACGACAAGAAGCATTAATAATTTAGAATGATCATGATGAACATAGTGAAAAATTAGGGTCAATCAGAACCAAATAAAAGTTCAAAGTGGTAAATGGCAATTGACCCTTTCCTGTTTCCTAGTTCATATTGGGTAGTTTGACACTCTAGCAAAAACATTAATTTCACGTTTTAAGCATTTTCTTAATCCTTTAAGGACTTTCTTTAACTAGGAACTGATTTTTTTTCCTTCTCACATTGTATTTCTGCACATTCAGCTATAGAAACTAATGCATCCGTAGATAACATAATGTCATGGTAATTAACTATTATGTTCTCCTTTTGTTTGTGGGAAAATATTTCTGATGTGCGACAAATCTAATTGCACTAAATATGTAGCTTCTTTTGTTGCTTCACATGAAAATTGAAGAAATTCATGTCATTTTTTGCCTGATCTGACTATCTTTTCATATTTAGTTATTTAATTATCCTTTTCTTTGTACGCTTCGACTTGTTTGTTCAGATTTTTAGGAGTTCAAAATTTAATATGTAAAAACTATTTCACACAGAAACTTGGAACAAAGAGCCCTCCCCCCCCCCCCCCCCCCCAAACAAAAAATCCAAAGACAAATTCCATATCTAGCATCTATGTTTATGTTCAACAAATACGTTTCATTTCCCTTTAATCCATTATAAATCGTAAGAATATTCCATTACAAAATCTTAATACATTTACAAACGTCCATAAACCCATGACTCACATGTAAAATAAATTTAATATGTGAAACAAATATGAAAAGAGATATTTTAGATCCCCCACACCAGCCCCCTAAGTACCAAATGAACAAAGACAAAATTCCATATTATCATCTGTATTTTTGCTCAATACATACCCCTTAATTATTTCGTCTTAATACATTGTAAGCTGTAGATCCTGAGAATATTCCATACCAAAATACCTTACTGCATTCATTAAACTTCCATAAACCTTAGACTCACATGTAAAATAAATCTTAATAGAAGGGGACTCCCTTCAATGGTATAATTAACAATTCTAAATTTTCAATATAATTTTCTCAGTACTCAAGCCAGATTTTTCTCAGTACTCAAGCCAGCTATCCCTTTCTTTTCTCTCCTACAATCCATCAAGAAGTGCTTTTCACGCTGCTTCACCACCTTCTGGTGCGTTTTTTCGCTCTTTTTAAGACCATTTCATCAGGTACTTACACGTTAATCACCCTAACGTACATACATTTGTTGCCTTCAGAAACAAGTGTAATATAGTTTAAAACTATGAGCTGTTTTTCACATGAAAAGAAAACTGTGCATGTATTGAATTGTATTATGTACTAATGCATTTGTCATCATTAATCCTTGTCTTCCATCTTACACAAACGCCTTTTGAACCAACCAGTCACGTTGTTTTCTGAAATCCTAAGCTAGCTTTCTTTCTTTTTTAGTTTTTGACCGTAAATGGCAGTAGATTTTTGGCTGATGTGTGGTTAGTGCACTTAATTTCACATGAGAAGTGCCCCTCTCACTGCGCTCTTTTGATGTGATTGCTTCTTCATCACATGTTTCATACTGAGCAAAAACAGTCACTTTTGTGACTTGTTAACTTATTTCACGACATGGGATTTAATCAAAAATCAATCTTGTCCAACGGGTTTCTTATGTTTTTCCTTTTTATCTGACTTTAAAAAAAAATTATTGGTTGATAAAAATGTCTGTAACGATGGGATTATTTGATTTTGTTCCCCCGTTTTAAGTCAACTACTATATTGTGGTGGAGTATATATTTTTGCAACAAGTGATTATTAGAATTCTGTTTTCTTTTCCTTTTCTTTGTTTTATCTATTTTCTGTCAGGTGCTGCAGTGGATTGGATACTGGTTTTACCAAATAGGACTATTTAATTGCTTTTTTAACATTTTGGGGGGACAAAGTTGATATTTTCCCTTGTTTGTTACTGAAAGGTAATGTTTGGAAACGTGTTAAAAAGTTCCAATTCAGCTTTTAAATCTGACTTTCATCACTTTGCTTTATTTGTGAGAGTCCCTCGTGCTAACACATCCAAGGTTGATTATACTTCCAGTATATAAAGAGGTCTTGGCCATTTTGGCCATCATACAAACTGTGGTCTCCCTCTAGCTTTCGAGATTATTGACACTATTATTGACACTCAATTCGTTAGATAATCTCTTCAGGTAATTAATTTGTGTTGAAACCTGTTTTATGCAGTGGAACAATATGAATTAGCATAATTTTTGAAGTCCATCTTTGTAGCCAAACTTGTGGTTTTTCTTCTCCTACATGGAAACAATTGTATTTAGCTGCGCCTTTTCATGGTTTTTTTTTTAATCCTTCAAATTATCTTTAGTTTCTGAATTGTTTATCCTGCATAATTTGTTATACATATGCTTTGATTTGTGCGTGTTAAGGCCCTTTTTTACTGCAAGCTAATACCAAAATATATTTATCATAGTTGATACACGATTGATGGATTAGACATCAAATCTGTAACTTGCACCAGGTGTAAAAAGAAGAGATCAGCTAATATTTGAGTGGAAAAATGTTTGAGTTCGTAACATTCTTAAGAAACTTCAGTTTGTTGTTTGCAGTTGCATTTGTCTCGGAGAATTAGTCACTCTTGTTGCCATAAGCCTCTGCTTTTATTGACTTCCAATTACTGGTGTTATGTACTTTTTCCTCTTTTTCTCTCTTGTTGATTTCTTTAGTCCAAATCTACAACCAACCAACTGGATAAGATGTTTATAGTATTTAAGAATTTTCTATGTCGAATCAAGACACTAAAACATTGAGGGAAGATGATAAGTTGCAATGGGAGCATAAAAAAGATTCTCTTTGCACTGTGATTCTTTTAGGCTTCAGCAAGACTGCAACTTTATTCGGTTTTAATGTGTTCTCAATTATATGCCAATGAAGAGATTGTCTCTCCTGGATAGTTTAGCTGGAGCTTTTATCTGTCCATACATGTGTCAAAGGAAAAGTTTTAGATTCTGCTTTGTCCTACTGTATATCTTCATTCAGGTACTAGAAAGCCTAAGCTCGGACAAAACTATTAATCCTGGTTCTATGTAACAGGAACAATGGTGAAGATTTGTTGTATTGGAGCTGGATATGTTGGAGGTCCTACAATGGCAGTCATTGCCCTCAAGTGCCCCTCAATTGAAGTAGCTGTTGTTGATATCTCAGTTTCCCGGATCACAGCCTGGAACAGTGATCAGTTACCCATATATGAGCCTGGCCTTGAAGAAGTAGTAAAGCAGTGCCGAGGGAAGAATCTCTTTTTCAGTAATGATGTTGAAAAGCATGTATCAGAAGCAGATATAGTCTTCGTTTCAGTTAACACCCCAACCAAAACTCGAGGCCTTGGTGCTGGCAAAGCTGCAGATCTTACATATTGGGAAAGTGCAGCTCGCATGATAGCTGATGTATCAAAATCTGACAAGATTGTTGTTGAGAAGTCTACAGTTCCAGTGAAAACAGCTGAGGCAATTGAGAAAATATTAACTCACAACAGCAAGGGTATCAATTATCAGATTCTCTCGAACCCAGAATTCCTTGCTGAGGGTACTGCAATTCAGGATCTTTTTAATCCTGACCGTGTTCTTATTGGAGGACGAGAAACACCTCAGGGGCAGAAGGCAATTCAAGCACTTAAAGATGTCTATGCTCAGTGGGTGCCTGAAGAAAGAATCCTTTGCACCAATCTCTGGTCAGCAGAGCTCTCAAAGCTTGCTGCCAATGCTTTCTTGGCCCAAAGGATCTCATCTGTCAATGCGATGTCAGCCCTCTGTGAAGCAACTGGAGCAGATGTTTCACAAGTGTCCCATGCTATTGGAAAGGACACCAGAATTGGGCCTAAATTTTTAAATGCCAGTGTTGGTTTTGGTGGTTCTTGCTTTCAGAAGGATATCCTGAACTTAGTTTACATTTGTGAATGCAATGGCCTCTCAGAAGTTGCTAGCTATTGGAAACAAGTGATCAAGGTAAATGACTACCAAAAAAACCGCTTTGTTAATAGGGTTGTGTCCTCCATGTTTAATACTGTTGCAGGCAAGAAGATAGCCATTCTTGGATTTGCCTTCAAGAAAGATACAGGTGATACAAGGGAGACTCCAGCTATTGATGTGTGCAAAGGGCTGCTTACAGACAAAGCTCACTTGAGCATATACGATCCGCAGGTCAATGAAGAGCAGATTCAGAGGGATCTGTTACTGAACAAGTTTGACTGGGATCACCCAGTTCACCTCCAACCACTCAGCCCTACCACGGTAAAGCAAGTCAGTGTTGCTTGGGATGCTTATGAGGCAATAAAGGATGCTCACGGTCTCTGCATTCTGACTGAGTGGGATGAATTCAAAACTCTTGATTACAAAAAGATCTATGACAACATGCAGAAGCCTGCATTCGTTTTTGATGGTAGGAATGTTGTGAATGTGGAGAAGCTAAGAGAGATTGGATTTATTGTCTACTCCATTGGCAAACCATTAGATCCATGGCTCAAGGATCTGCCTGCTGTGGCATAAGGAAGTGTTTCTCATCATAGATCAAGGGCTAGAATTTTGAAAATTATGAGAGAGGGACCAATTCTTTAAATTCCTTTTTTCCTTTTGTGTCTAGTATCTTTCTTGCCAATTACTTTGGCCTCACATTGTTCTGTTGTTTAATTTCGTATTTTTGTGAGCTTATGACAGTTTTATATGCATTCTATGATAATAAAAGATGGATTTTCTCTAAAGTCTAAGTAGTACATCAGATTCATGTATATTTTTTCCTTGGACATTGGTAGCTTTCAGTATTAACATATTCAGATAAGATGCATCAACCAGGAACAGGATTTCATTTTGTTTTTCATCCTTCTTCCTTTCCAACCCTTTTTATCTTGTTATTCTTCCTCAAATACTTCCTATTCCAACTCTTTCAGGGACCTAATGTGCTGCACATTTGAGACCTTATGTGCACCAGTTTTTTCACCACAACAGCTATACTTACCTATTTTCAGCTGTAGAATACAGTCCTTTCCTTGATTGCTACACTTAAAAGCATAGATCTTGCTTTCCTGCCTAACGACTCTTTTTATTCCTTTGGTCTGGGGTCGCCAGGAAATCAAGAGAGTATCTTCCAAGAGACTTTAGGGCCCGACTAAATCCGAAATATTTCTCCAATCAGAGAAGGCATAGCAACTCACAGGCTGGAGTAGGAACTAAAAGGCAATCAGCACACAGGGCTCAGCAGATGGTGAAAAAATGGTAGAATCATAGCGTAAAAGGTGGGGAGTTGGGTACTTTATTTTGAAGAAAGTTTTGTCAAAGGTTCGAAAATTAGAGAAAGTAATCATTGCACAAATCCAATTTGCATCCACAGAAATGTGTTGAGGTGACTTCTACATATTAGCAAAAACTTTGAAACTGCTCCAAGATTGATTAAGTTGTTCTGTTTGATGAGAACTAGTTTTGATTAGAGATTAACAGACATCATCAATGAAGTTTATCACACTTTTAAGTTTCAACATGCAAAATCACATTTTGTTCATGATCAATTAGTAAATGGCAGACGACATTGCCTAGCACTTATTGTAATTAATCAACAACTGGTCAAAGATTAAATTCACTTTCAAGAAAGTTAACTTGTTATTTTGAAAAAAGAAAAAAAACAAGTGCTTTGACATTTTCACCTGCCTATAAGATACTGATTGTGTTTGAATGCTAGTTGCTTTTGGTTTTAATGGTCGTAATTGCTTATAGCCTGTTACAAGGTCAATTGGATAGGTAACAAGTAGGGGCGGCAATTTCTAGTCCAGTATTAAATTATTATTTTTTTATTGAAAATTCTAATTCTTGAAAGTTTGGACTTCATTTTATAATTTGAAATCTTTACTGTGCATCTAATGTATGAAAACTCATCAATAGCAAGATTTAAGGGGATAAGATATATGATTAACGAGTTAAGATTCTTTCAGTTTATTTAAGTTAATGAGTGAATCTTGTAAAATAATATTACAAGGCGTCTTATAAACTGTGTAGAATGTTTAATGGATTATAAACTGATTCATATTACAAACTGTGTAGAATGTTTAATGGATTACATTTGTCGAATTTAATCAACTGGTTAATGAACAAGTCATCATATGACATGGGGTTAATTACAAAAACTCTCCCTAAGGCATATCTATTTTTGCACTTTACCCCTCTTAACGTTTATTTTTTTCATTTTACCTCTTAAACCATTAGTTAATTTTAACATTGTGTAATGGTAATGTCGAAAAGATATTTATATCATTAATAGTTAAATGCAGTAATTCCCCTAGTTTATTTTGCACTTTATCCTCTAACATCATTTTTTTTTTCAATTTATCTGTTTGCCACTAAAATCATTAGTCAACTCCAATATTTCAAAACACCAAGGATAAATAATGTCTAAAAAATCAATATCTCTAACATAGTAATGAAAAAATAGTATTTTTATAAATATGGTCCTAATTAAATTTCATCCCATAATTATACATTTTTTAGATTGAGAGAAATATCTTGCTATTTTCATGTAATAATGGAAAAAATAACAAAATTTGTTATTGAAAAATTAATATGTGAAATTATTATTGAAAGTCTAAAAATGCTAGAATATTGTCAATTTCTCTTTATGAATGTGCATATGATTGCACTTTTCTTTTAATAGCCAGATATTTTCTTTATATAAGAGTATAAATTTTCCTAGTAACACTTAAAAAAGAGAGAAACATGGTTGATTTTGGTTTCAAAGTTTTTGGTTTATATACTATCACCGTTTGATTCATGACGTGTGCAAAAATTAAATTTCAGTTTTTGCATAATTGTCATTCACCCAACGCTGATAGTATATACACTGTCAATGTAGGAAAAATTTATCCTTTTTTAATATAATCATGCTATTAAAAATTGTTTGGATTGCTAAATTTTTCTAAAAAAAATTTTTGTTGCATCATAAACACATTTCTCAATCATTTTTTATTTTTTTTCAGCCACCTTTTTATTTTACGAACATCAAATTGCAAAAGTGTATTACAATATTATTTTAAAAGAATTTCCAAAGAATCTTCAACCCAAACAAACCAATCTATAGACCTTTAATAATATTTTTGTAGTTTATTTTTTTCACCAATAATTTTTGTGTTTGCCCTTTGTCATGTAAAATGAGCAAGATATTTTCATCTATCTAAAACCTTGTAATCATATAGATAAAACTTAACAAGACCTAAATCTATAAATATACAATAATTTTCATTATTAATTTAACAAAACTGATATTTTTAAATATGATTTGTCTTGAGTGGTTTTAGAGATAAACAAACAAATTAAGAGAAAAATAATATTAGGGAGTAAAGTACAAAACTTGTTATATCTTAAAAAGATCTAACCTATCTATAAATGTCTTTTAAACATTTCTGTTACATAAGATTAAAATTGACTAACGCTTTAGGAAATAAAACAAGAAAAAAATAACATTAAAAAATAAAGTGCAAAAAGAAATTTTAATGATTAACCTTATGACATGACAGCCTAACGAATTAGATCCGAGTTGAGATTTTTTAACACGACAATGGCAGTCCCAGACCTGTTGGCACCAGTATTATCAAGTCAATCGTTAACCCCTTGTCACCCTGTGTACAAAATCATTACATGCCAAAAAGCCAAAAAGCCAAAAAAAATGGGTAAAAATGCGTGATGCAAATGTGCAATGTTGTCTTGCCACGCAGCAAGTGGTTCAAGCGTCCCACATAGATCAGTGTTTGCTTTAAAATCCACTTGGAGCTGTCACGTCATTCTCATATGCAATTGAGGGAGCCACATTCCGAATATATAAAAATGATTTCAAAGAAAACCAGAAGCAAAATTTTAAAATTTGGTCCTCTACGTGGAACAAGCAAGAATCGCGACTCTACTAAAATCCGATATACAAGGGTTCTTTTGCTGAAGGAACATACAAAACTGAGAATGACAAAAAAGAAGCCATCTTGCATTTAAAAACAAATCTAAAATCTACAAAATTGTTATATACTAGAGCTCAACAGCTTGTGATCGATTACAATTTACAACTCTTCTTTAAATTCTTTGCCTCAGTACGGTCAGAAGTAAAGTTGAGATGAGCAATCATCTTCTCAACCCAGAAGTCATGTTAGTATAAATAAAGAATACGAATCCTACGATGTGCGGCCTTCTCCACGAGGCATTTTCTTTGATGTAGCTGCGATGGCAAGTTATCAGAATTAATCATCGCACACTATTGTGAGAGAGATGGCTTAAGAAGTTACCATGCAAAGTTCAAAGCACATTGACAGGGCAAAAAAAGCTGATCTTATGAAGCTTTCAGCTTGTAATCTACCCAAAATACTAGTATTTGGCCTAATCTGTAACCTTGACAAGCAATCAGCACAAATAACTAAATAGATGCAGCAATCTTCATGTATGGTCACACACTTCTTGCAAGTTATTTATTTATTTTTTGTAAGTACTCCTTGCAAGTTCATCCTTAAATGATTGTTGTAAAAAGAAACTAGTTTCTGTCCAATGCACATATGAGGCGACTGCTTAGGTTCATCATTGCAAATGAGATGAGCTTCACCAGCTACCAGGTACAGGTCATACAGTTCTTTCTAAAAAACAGTCACCACTAGCATTATCATGCATATAAGACACTGATATTCTGTTTTGTTTTGAAGTGTTTGGAGAAGGGTTCAAATATTGGCAATCAATCATCAGCCTAAACTACATGATCTCAACAATGGGGGCAAAATCCATATAGAACTAGAGCAGTTTGAAAACTAAGTGATATTTTGGCAGCACAGCCGCTTATGAACTCGTAGCATTCATCAGATTACACAGAATCAGAGAACAATATATAGCAGAAAAGACATTATGGTATAGCCCACACAATTATCTCTTATGTTGTTACAGATAGAAAGGTACTCATAACACACCGAATCAAACACAAAAAACAAGACTGGATGGCAAATGCTTCCACGGTCACACACTCAGAGAGAGAGAGAGAGAGAGAGAGAGAGAGGAAGGGAGGAAGAGGCTTACGGTCTTCAACATCCTTCAACTGGTAATAGTGAGGAGCTATTTCTACCAGCCATTCTGGTTTTAGTTCGGTTACCTGCAGCATATGAGTTAAAGCTCCATAATGCAAGAAATTTTAAGCTATATAATGCAAGACATCAAAAGATAAAATAGCACAGCATATTCACTGGCAAGAAAAGGCAAACTCAAATCAAAATCAAATCAAGATCTCTTACCTGCCGCATGTACTCTTTGGTTGTCAACACCAGTTCATGGTACACAACCCATCTTGGAAGCACCTAAAAAATCAAAGAAAAAATTATTTTCCAACTCATGATTTTTAACTGGCATGTCCTCACATTTGCCTCAACTCGAGATATGAGATCACATACAAAATACTAGGAGGTGTTGAAGCTCTTACTGGAGTTTTAGCATTCTGATTTTGCTAATAAAGCATGCCTATGATTGACTTCCACTTCAAGCTCCCTATGGATTTCCATTTAGATTCTCAAAGATGTAAATCAGAGTATATGAACTCATTTCAAGAAGGTTTCTTCTGGTAAATATTTTCAGTATTCTTGTTTATCTATGCAAATTAGCTCTTGTTGCTCCATATGCTAATAAGATTGCCAGAAACCTTTCTTTGATTTCTAGCCCCCAGTCTCAGTAAATTAGCCATTTCTCCGTCCTATACAAGTAAAATAACTCAATAAAATCAATGTTATAATTACCAAAAATTCTATTTTGATGACCCTGTGCCTGGATGTCACATGTTAAATGCCGCTCTTTCTGTGATGAGGATGAACTATATAGTGCAACAAACCAAATTCTTATCATGTGAGAGAGAATTTGTTACTGAAACAGGCCTCATAAAAAATAGTATATTGCTATATGCACCTTTTTATCCTTGAACACCAAAGGCTCATGATCCTGTTTTGTTGAGAGCAGTGACTTTTTATTCCTACTTCCCAACTTGCAATCTTTTGTTTCTAATCATATTGTCAGATTCGTCTATCCATAATGTTTGAAACTATTAAGAGTGCTAATGCTTATAACTTGGGTACAGTATTTACCATTCTTTTAAAACCTGAGCGCTATACATTAGCCTATTTCATGGATAAACATGGTAGAATCAGAAAACATTAGATACTTGGGGACAGAATAGAGTTTGATTTGATTATGGAAAAAACATTCTGGAACATTTGATTTCACATCCTTCCAACACTTTCATCATTTTACACTTGACTCTAAGTTTTTCCCCAATTCTAAATCAAGTAATGTATCCTATTTATTTATACTAATATAAGCCCTCTCAATTTCAACTGTTATACCTGCTTTGCGCTTTCATAGTCATAGATAAGGGGAAGACATTAAAGTCATGTACACATTAAGAAGAACTAAAACTATTTCAATATACACCGATAGTTAGGTAAGTATGAAATTTTCTGTTTTCTCCAACACATTAGGAACTGGCAAAGGCCTCAGGGTGTGTTATACAATTAGGATGAAGATAAGAAAAGACCTCATCTGAATAGCAAGTACTTCCAACTAGTTGAGAGTTGGCAAGGAGACTAATTTTGTTGTGGTCTTTCCTTCAAAGAGATACTTGGGATCCCTAGGTGTTTTTGACATTTTTTTTTTGTCAAAATGTCATCATAGGTGTTTTTGACATTTATCAGATCAAATATCTTGCATCTCAACGTTTTCTCACATTATCAAACATTTTCACGCTGTTTGATAAGATGTCAAATGCTTTAAACTTCCACAAGAGAATAAAACAAAGAGGAATAAGGACATCAAGTTTGAAAAAGTGGGAGAAACATTTTGCTATTATCCCAGTACAAATGACTACAATCGTCCACAAGGCTCCAAATACATGCTTAAAGGAACGCTTGATATCAATTGACACCAAAACTACCTGACCCCTAGCCTATATTATTTTAAAATTCTTTCTTCAAGTTGTGTCCAAAGCAATACAATTAGTAGTGATAATAATTCCTAGCCTGCTAGTGTAATTGTGTTGACAAACATGGAAAGAAAATTGATGGAGACAAAGGTTCAGACAGGAACACCTACAGCTATCAGACACCAACTTGAAATGATCAGAATAAGGTGTATCATAGAAACAGTTTAATGACAGGATGGAATCAATTTTATTCAATTATAAGTTTGATACCTTAATAGTATGAAAAATAGTTTAGAAAATTAAAATTTCCATTCCAAAAGATTACAGATATACCTAATGTTCATAACTCAAGAGACATGATGAATATGATCAACAAAGAGTTGCAGAAATTTTAAATCATGCCAAAATATTGTACTGGCACATGGGTCAAATATATAATCCTCAAAGCTTCATTTAAAGAAAACGTCCAATTGTGAATATCAAAATCATTGAGCAGCTACCTGAGCTAAACCTGAACTCGGGTGAATATGAACAGTCTGCGGATGTTTGACAGTTCGATATGATCCATTCTTTTGCAACCTTGCAGAGTGGGGGAAAAAGCCTGATGTTATAGCCTTCTTTATAGCTTCCAAATCATTGTCATTGGATGTCACTTCAATCTCAACCCTTTCCAATAGCCCCTCCAACTGATCTCTTATGTCTCTAGCACGCTTCATGCTTCTGACCTAATTGAAGGCAAACATATAAAGCAAAAAATTTTCTAGTAAGAGGTGATGATACTGTTGAAAAAAATGGTTTAAATATTGCAATCTGATTTCAAGTACAATGTACAGACACATATTCATTGCTTAACTTTTTCTTTTTAAATAACTCTTTCAGATACAGACACACTCAGCATCAAGATTCATTTTTCAACTTTTTCCAGATCTCTAGACAGTTTTGTCAGAATACTCATTTTGACATCCTACACTAATTACTTACAGATAGAATGAAGAATATTATCCAAGATATGTCACGTTGAAGACTTGGTAGTACAATGTGGATTTATGGCATTGCCCACTAACCGAGAGCTAAACATTTCAGCATTTCACATTAAGACAGTGCAATGAAGTCTCGCTTCTTACTTGGATATAATTCTCATAGCACCATTGAGTTGAAAAGTTGGTTTCCTTCCAAGAACTGTACACCTGAAAAAGAAGGGGACAGAAACTTGAGAACTTCACAAAGATGATTTAACACCAAAGTTCATTTGTCATTAATAAGTCAATAAACAACACTACTTCAGTATTTTAGGCATATTATCAGTACACCAGATTAGAAAGAAAAAAGGCATAATAGCAGCCAGGTGGTCGTTAAAGTTCATTGCCTAACAGTCCTGCAACTCACTAAAACTACAATCTGATATCTTTACCATGCACATGCATATTTGTCTGCACCAATCTATTTCTCCTTGGAGTAACTGTTTACTTTCTAGTTTTGTTTAAGGTGGAAGCTTTTATGAGGATTCAATATCGCAACAGATCTTCTGTCCCACTTTTTATTATATTGCTATTTCTCCTTCATAAAGATCATATTTTAGTTCTTTTTCGTTTCCTTAAGATCCAACAAATATTAATTGAGTAATACACAAAATTTAACCAACTCAAAAAATCAAAATGCATAAAAAATGAGATTTTTTATGAATTTTCTGCTGTATTTTTTAATTTTCTATTATAAATTATTTTTTGAGACTCGTGTTTATGCATTTTTATTTTTTGAGTTGGTTAAATTTTGTGTATTACTCAGTTAATATTTGTTGGATCTTAAGGAAACGAAAAAGAACCAAAATATGATCTTTATGAAGGAGAAATAGCAATATAATAAAAAGTGGGATAGACAGTGGCATGAGGAGTGGGACAGAAGATCCGTTGCGATCCAATAGAGGACACAAAGCTAAGTTTGACCACCGTTGCGATCCAATATAGGATACAAAGCTAAGTTTGACCGCAGTTAACCACATCCAACGGATGGAACGTCATTGGGCAGCTACTAATTGAATAAGATCAACATAATCAAAGGCAACAAACCTTAAGCAGTGCAATATGATCTCCAACATTACCCATGTGAAAATTCAACCGTGCATTGTCGGCATGAACTTGTTTATCTTTTGGACGGTAAAAAATTGAATTCCCAATAGAAAGCATTGCTGCAATAGAAATTATCTCGTCCGAACATTTGTACTTGTCAGAAGCAACAATCATCTTTGACAGCATAGGATCAAGAGGGAACTCAGCCATTCTTCTTCCCACCTTTGTCAACTCACCAAGCTTATTCAGTGCACCTAATGCGTACAGCAATTCCAGGGCTTTCAATAAGGCCTCAGCCGGTGGTGGGTCCATAAAGTCAAAGTTTAACAAGTCATGAATGCCAAGGCTCTTGAGTGTAAGCACAACATTAGCCAGGTTTGTCCTTTGTATCTCAGGAACAGTATTATCTTCCAAGTCATACTGGTAATTATGTGCTGTATATAACCGGAAGCACTTCCCGGGACCAGTTCGTCCAGATCGACCTGCCCGTTGATTTGCCGACGCTTTAGAGACAGGAGTGACCAGTAATGACTCCATTCCTGTGCGAGGGTTATAAGACTTCATCTTACAAAATCCAGGATCAATAACGTATTTTATTCCATCAATTGTCAATGAAGTCTCGGCAATATTTGTTGCAAGAACAACTTTGCGTGCCCCTTCAGGTGTTGGCTCAAATATTTTGGCCTGCAGTTCTGTTGGTAGATTGGCGTATATTGGGCATATAATTAACTCCGCTATTTTTGTACCCAATCCTCTTGTTCTTTGTTTCAAAATCTCCTCAGCCGTTTCAATTTCCTCCTGCCCAGTTAAGAATACCAGTATATCACCATCACCAGGTGGTTGTGTAACATGAATCTGAAGGGCTGTGACAATTGCTGCATCCAAGTAATCAGCCTCCGGTGCCTTAGTATAATGTATCTCAACAGGAAATCGCCGTCCTGGAATTTTAAAAATTGGAGCAGAATCAAAGTAGTCACTGAATTTCTCAGCATCCAGAGTGGCACTTGAAATAAGCAACTTGAGATCAGGACGAAATCGAGTAATATCCTGCAATATGAGATTCAAAGAGTACACATCAGAAATCCAGTATGCCAGCAGCAAGTCAACTAAAAGAAAAATGCTACAATGTAGATGCAAAGATGCTAGAACAAGAATGAGCAACTTGTTTTAAAATGGGAAAAAACTCCACAAAAATAAAACACTGCTATGGTTATGAACTACTGAAATACCACCGAGCCCTGACCACCCCCTGGCCCCACCAAACAACACCCCCCCACCCCCAAAAAAAAAAATCTCCGAACAAGAGATCAAAGGGAAAATACTTGCCTTGACCAAGCCAAACAGAATATCAGTTGACAATGTTCTTTCATGGGCCTCATCCACCATCACCACACTAAGGAATTTTGCAAATTAATCAGTTGCCAAGAGACATCAAATTCTACATTGTTAATTCAAAAATAGGAATAAGAAATCTGGTTATACTGATTAACACGGCATGAACCTGTAACTAGCAAGATCGGGTTCACCCAGGAATTCCCGCAACAACATTCCATCCGTCATGTACTTCAAAACTGTTGCCTCTGATGTACAGTCTTCAAAACGAATAGAGTAACCAACCTGTAGGCAGATGACGTTGAGGTTAACTTTGATGCATGAGGAAGCAATATACTTAGATTACCACGAAATGTGTGCAGATCAACACGGAAGCAATATACAGATCAACACGAAATGTGTGCAGCCTATTCCATAGCCTAGTATTGTTCTCAAAACACACAGCAATCGGACAAATACATGATGAAGAACAAACAGAGCAACAATATTTGCACCAAAATAAGGTTAGGTCGTTCCAGGGGAATACTTAGATTGGAAAATTAGTAGCCGAAAAGATAATCATACTATCACTGTATGTCTCAATGAATGCTAATAGCATAAACTCCTAGTCTAAGTAATTTCCAATTTTAGAGCAAGAGACCAAGTTTCCCTGAAACAAATTTGTGGTACCTCAAATTGTTGAACGACTTAATAACAAGTAATCAACAAGCTACTCAATAACATGGCAATGCCAGAATAATGGTGCAATAAGTGGAGTACCTCGTGCCCAAGCTTGACTCCCATCTCCTGAGAAACTCGAGCAGCAACACTCATGGCAGCAACTCGACGTGGCTGGGTACATCCGATCTGGAAGAGAACATATCGAAATTTTCAAAAAAAAAAAAAAAATGTAATCCGCAAACTTTGGTGACAAAATGTACCACGCACAATCCAGTGAAACAAAATTATGCAAGAAAGAATTAAGTTTCTGATGACAACAAAGAATAAGGTACAAAATGTATGACATAATACGCTACAGGAAGAGATTGTACATCAAAAGCACAAGCAGCTAATACAACTGCAATCCAAATGCCAATTATGTTAAGCTACAGACTGAAGCAATCAAGCCACTCCCATAAGTAAAAGCTAAAAGGAAGCTTATACCATCTATCAAAGTCATTAGCAAAACAGTTTTGGCTCCACAATAACAGGAGATAAGACCCTTGGCTGGAAGTAGTCAACAGCAAGAAAAGTTCTACCTGATCATGATAAAGAAACTTCAAAAGATACTTAACATGATGAACTCCAAAAATTGGCCTCAGATAACATGCATGGTTGGAAGAGGGGAAAATAGAAAAAGAAAAAAAAAAGAAAGAAAATTTCACAAAAAATATTAACCACATTTTTGGACTAGATTTGCATTGTTTTATAAGGATGCTGAAAGATATTACCCTTTGTGAAGGACGCTAACCCATTGAAACTTTTTACTCAGTTTAACTGATCTCCATTGCAGCAGATTTTTTCTGGATGGAAGAATTCAATACCTTAGCCTTTTTTAAACTATTCTAGAAACAAAAATTAACAATATTCAAGGTACCTAAGAAGTTAAAAACCTTTTAGTCACTTTAAGTCATCTCCACACCACTATCATCTACCGAGCATCATTCTTCACATTCAATGTTGTGCATGACAACAGATGGTGTGTGGAGCCCCCCAAAATTTATTCTACAAATGATATCATTAGCCCTCTTCAAAAATAAAAATTAAATCTCAACAAGACCTTATTTGTGTATCAATAAGCACAAAAGTCCTAAGTATGAGATCCATCTGATCAACGACGTATTGTAGTTGCATTGACCAAATAAAGTCAAACTGAAACAAAATTAAAACAAACACTTGTCCCTAAGGCTTGTAAATGAACAACAAAACATTTAAAAATGTGAAGGGCAACTAGAACCGCTTTTAGACCCACAAGCAGCAATTTCAGGATTTCACAAATGTGCAATACATTTATGCACTGGTAAATAAAGCTTGCTTACTTATGGACAAAAAATCAAAAAGTGCAGTCCCATATATATATATTTTAAAAGGAATAAAAAGACTCAGTCTAGAGTTAAAAGCAATTGCAACTTCCATTTGCTGTCCACATGTATGAAATTGAAGGAAAAAGAGGATATTCACCTTTCCGCGCTTGGTATAGCCTGCCTCATGAAGATATTGAGGTATCTGAGTAGTCTTTCCAGAACCAGTTTCTCCAACAATAACGAGAACCTTGATTTACAACCAATCAAAGTGGTGAAAATATATGGACAGCCATACCTAATAGGTTCAAGATTATTACAACCAAAATGCCAACAATCAATTAGGCAAACCTGATGATCATTAATAGCTTGAAGCAATTCATCTCTGTATGGATACACAGGCAACGTTTTCCTATCATCCTGAAGAAGCAGAACCACATGAAGACAGTTAAGAGAAACAATTTTCAGCACAATCATAGCCATAAGAAAAAGTAGAGTAGACTAATGATACAATTTTTAAATCTCAATAGGCCATGCAAAATCAGCAAATCTAATTCATTCTCCAGTACCAGGTCACAAAAAATAGTGGATGCAGTAAGTAAACAATCAGGTGTTTATGCCTTTCTGACTTTAACTAAAAAGCCATACATCTAATAGATCAGGCCAATCTGCATAACATGATTAAATAAAGAAATGAACTTGTTATCAAAAGGGTGATTCTACAAGTCTCAACCTGAAGTTTGTCAAATGCTGATTTGGCAATAGATTTGTTGAGTTCCTCAATGGAAGACTCTTGATCAACCTGCAGAAAAACAGGAAATGACTTTCACGAAGAACTTCGGAAGATCTAGGTGAACATCTATAACAGTAGTAGATGCTCAATGAACTTACATTTTCACCATCCATTATTGTATCCTTTATGAACTCAATTTGGTCTTCAAAAACAAATCTATCAGAAAAAAACAAATATTACATAAGGACCAACTTATCAACCATTATGAAAGCCATAGTTTTGTATATGGTTGAGTCCTAAAAATGCAAAATTGAAACCAATTAATTCATTGCATGGGATGAGCATAAGAAGAAAATCAGAAGAGAAGCTTCCGAACAAAGTAGCAAACAACTTACTGATACTCATCAGATTTTTGCTTTCGATTTTTTGACCCAAATTTTAGAGTTGCCTTTCCTGCATCAACATGATCCTCAGTTCAGTAAATCTACCCCTTCAGTAACAATTGTAATATAGCAAGTGGAGAAGCCACTGGCAAAAGTTACCTATCTGATGTTCCTCCCATGCTTCTTGTTCAGCAAATGGATTCATTTTTTCTGCAGCATTTGGATCCCTGAAGAAAAAAGTATTAGATATACCCTTTTCAAGTCTTTATACCATAAGTAAAGCAAGGGAATGTTACATGTACTAACCTGTAACGCTGCAGAGCAACAGAAAACCTCTTCTCTTGATTTATGCCACCTTCTTGGTCGTAGGCTTCAGGCATCCTATACTGTAGACACATTAAAATGTATAAATGGAGCTCTGTTCTGATTCAAGAAGATTAAAATTAAAATTAAATAAAAATAAAATGTGAGAAAAGTGCAGAAACAAAAGTCGACAGAGAACCACTAAACCATTTTACATTTCCTTTTCTATTTTTTATTCTCTTAGCTTTTTTAACTTGGTTTCCAGACCCCAAAGAACCTTGTTTACAATGGCTGTGTGATTCCTTATGACGTAATCAGGGCATCAAGCCCCATGGACATAAGCATACACAGAGAGAGAAAAAGGGGGGGGGGGGGGTTTAGATCCAAAACTTGAGATAAGAAAAACAAAATGTTGTCATGCAGTTGATAGTTATATAATTCCTCTCAAACCTTGACGAGAAAAGCGATTATTAAGTAAAAAGCCCAAATTGAAACGGAATCAGATATACACTAAAAAAGGAAAGAGTTGGATACCCCAAACCCATAACAAATGGATATATGCAAACCAGTGAACTAATGCTTTCTGAAAAGAATGGGTATGGTGAATACCTCATTAACGTCGTCAGCATCCTGAGTCCGCTTCTTGACAAGCTCATATATTTCTTTCTTGTATCTGCCAAAATATAATGCTTACAAGAGATACATTTGGCTAGAGAACAAGATTACAATGGGTGTGCATGTCTGTATTATGCATAAACAAATTATGTATAAGATGCAAATGATGGAGCAATCATAAATCTGTCCGTCAAATCTCAAGAATAAAGTGGACGGGGCTGAACCAAAGTATGGAGCGTCGAAATCATGTTTCACATAGACATATTCACCGAGACAAACACGACCATACTTATGTAGCCATATGTACAAACTCGTATGTAGACACCAGCAGACACGCACAACATATGTTCTTTCCCATGTTACCAAGTTATGTAATTTCAATTTAAAATAAAATCAGAATTAAGCATTTAAGAAGTCAAGATTAGATCGAGCGGCCAGAGAAAGCACTGCTTTTAGATACTATGTTGACACATAGCACAGTCAGGTAAGAGCAGTAGAAACTGTGGTTAATAAAAGAGCCCAAGAACTATGACCAGAAGAAAATGTGAACATGATAATATTACTACACAACCAGCAAATCTCTTTAGGCTAATTTATTCAAAGACATAAAGAATCTGGTATGACAAAGTTCTATTCAAAAAATCTTTGAGGCGGTCCTTAATCTGAAATCTTCTTGGTCAATTCTTCAGGGACAACTTCAACAGGATCATAAAGAGTAAAGTGATCAGTTTGAGAGGGAAAAACTCAAATAAAATAACGCCTAGGGATAATCAGATCCTGTCGAGGGGACAAGATTGAGAATCTACTTTAATAGAAGAGACAAAGAAAATAATGTAACCATCAGTTGTTTCTTTTAATGTCAAACATGATTAACGTAAATCACAAAATAATAGAAATATGTAAATGAAAAATGCGCAAGACAGAGAGAGAGAGAGAGAGAAAATACAATGCTTTTTACGGATGCCAATGTAAGCTTAAGTGCAAGTTTTAATTACCTTAGCTCACGGTATTCTGCTTCAGTAAGCTTCACACCATCAAATAAGTATTGCTCATCTTCAATATCATCTCTGAAAAAGTCAAACAACAAGGTTAGAAGATGAACACCTAACCATACAAGATATATCAATTGATAAAGTTTAGCACTTGTCAGGTAGCAATCCACATTGTAATGCATAAGACTGAAGAAGTTACTGTGGTTATACCTGAGTTCCTCAAGCTTCTTTTGCTCTCTTTTCTTCAAATATTCTTGCCTTGAAACTTTTCTGAAAAGGGATAAGAAGCCGGATAAGTTTAAATATCAGCAGATGCCACGGAAGACATATCAAACAATAATATCTTACTCTTAACACATTAACAATGAAACATGCCCACGAGGAATTAGTATCTATTGAATGAAAACAAGGAGGAGGTAAATTTCAAGCATTAAAAGTCCATCAGTTTGTTTTCTAAATTGATTCTTCATATATTCTTAGTGCAAAAGAGAGTAAAATTTTCATTACACAAGCAAGTACAAAACCGTGTCCATTGCATGCAAGGGCATTAAAATTTTGTGAGACCTTTCTACAAAAATCACATACATCTAGACCTATCTGAGTAAATAGGACACATCCTTTCGTTGTAGGCCGAACAGCATGGAGGAACATAACAGTAGTCAATGAATAGAAGCAACATAAAATTTGACTACATCTTTGTCGCTAAGCCATCAAGTTTGAATTTTCAGTTCAAAATTAGAACAAAAGAAACAAAACTCATTTATCTACACATTTGGTGCAACACAGCAAACACTCTATCCATGGAAGCTGCAAAGGTTCAATTATGCCATTCAATCCAAGGAAACTGCAAAAGCAGTGGTCTAATTATGCCATCTTGATGTTCTTAGTTGAGAAATGAAATCAAATTTCTTAAATTCATGTAACTTCACAATAAAAAAGCTTAAAATAAAGATCACAATACCTTCACTGCAATCATGACAGCAACAATAAGAACATAAATTGGCGGTGCTTGACTACAAGCCAAACAATGAATAATACTCTGACTATCATGATAGGAAAACAGATCCCAAAAATGATCACAAACCTCAGAGTTTCAATTTCATCATTCTCCAATGCTTGTGACCTCCGGATTGCCTCTTCTATTGTGGCCACATGTCATTACACACACACAAATGTAAGTACAGAATCACAAACATGTACTGCAACTAATGACAAGAAGTATATTGATGCAATATGTCAAGAAATTGGTCTACAAAAATTATGAAAACATATAAGTAGAGAAGACATGGTAATAAAGAAAGAAAGTATCACATATACAACACAAGAAATGTTACCTTCCTCCTTTTTTGTTAATTTTTGCTCAGTCAACTGTTGCATAATGAAACACATAAAGAGACTGTCTTAGTACATGAACACCAAAAAAATAAAAAAAAGAAAAAAGAAAAATTTCCCCAAATAAGTAAGAAAAAGGAAAAACCACACATATACACACAATGGACCATAAGCCCTGCCATCAGACATTCTTATTTTACCTTTCTGGTCCCTGCTGCATCCCTTTCTCTAATGTTCCGCTCCAGTTCCTCCCTTTCTCTTTGATCACGCAATCTTTCTTCTTCTGACTGAAGCAGAACAGCAAATCATTTCAAAAACGCTTTTAAGTCACAAAAAATATGATAAGATAATCTGCTACATGGGTGAATTTTTTTTGGGTAAATCTACTTGAGCTAAGTTTGATTGCCAAAAGAAACTTTTCAAGGTTGTGCCGATTTACAATAAACAGCATCATAGAAATCCCCTGAAAAACATCAAGCCAGAAGAGCAACACAAAAAAGGTACATATTGATTTTGTGAAATTTAAGCAGATAAATGACATGCAAACAATAGGAGTACCTCAGAACCGTCACTATCATCCTTGGAAGTCCGTCTTCTCACAGATCTTTCTTCTTTCCCATTTCCCACTTCCTGCAGCATCTCGAAAAGTCAAAACAAAATACATGTTAATGCAAGAAGTACTGATACAGCAGCTTACCCTAAGAAACAAAACCAAATTCTATCACTAAGAGTAGAAGCACTTTGCCTCATCATCACCCTCATCATCTTCCTGAGGCTCAGCCCTCTTCCTGAACTTTTTATTACGGTTATCTTCTTTCCTGGATTGGGTGGCCATAGAAGCAGACTTATTGCCAACTGAACCCCCAGCATCATCCTCCTCATCATCAGCTTCTATGAGCGTATAAGCCCTCTGCTTCCTGACCAACATTGCTGCCTCTCTCTCTCTTTGCTGATAAAGCTAGAACAGACAACAAATCAAGTACCACTGGTCCAGTAAGCATGAGTTCACATAACAATAGACCAGTTCACTTACTAAAGCTCAAATATGTACTCACATTTGACCCAGAAGCCTTATGCTCCACTCGAGCAAAAACTTGTTGTGCAAATGCCTGAGTTTCTCTAGAAGATGATAACCCCAGTTCTACAAGCATATTCACAACTTCTGCAGGCGATGAAGCCTTTTTAGCTGCAGCAATACGGGCATAAACAACATGAATAAGCTTCACCATAAGTATATTTGTGTTTTTTTTTTTTTGCCACATACAATAGCCACCAACTTACTTATACTAATGACATATTGAACAACTGTAGGCTGTGAATATCCCAGAAGAGACATCAACTTATCCGAGACCCATGCCCTCAGGTCCCCCATTTGCTCTGCATTTCAGTAACAAAAACAATATACAGGTCATATAAAGTTCTAACACCAACTTTTCTACTCCATCACAAAAACTCAAATAAACAAGTATAGCCCCCTATTCTGGATCCAAAAAATCACCATTCGACCACGGTTCAAAGAACCGGCCAAGTCCAAGTCGACCAGGCAGAGTCGTCACTAGAACTCACTAGAACTTCAGCTTCCGGTCGCAGACCGCCATATCCCAGAGACGGTACCCAGACTCGGAAAATTAGGGCTGAGTCAACTCTGGGACTCAAAAAAGGGGCCGAGTCTACCGAGTCATCCCATATTGACTCATCAGATATCCATGAACGGAGGCTTTCACCATGATTTTCAGAGACTTCGAGGATATAAACAAATAAAAAAAAATCTTAACCATATCCAATTTATGAAAAATTGCACGAAAGACAGTCATAATAAATCAATCTTCATACCAATCTTCAACCCAAAATTCTCTCCTTGGAGGCTCTTCACTAAACAGCAAGTGAAGATTCAAAAGAAGGAGAAGAAAAAATAAAAGGGTGAAGACGAGGCCGCTTTCATATAATATGCACGGGTGGTAAAAAGATACTAAAAATGTATGTCTCTAATCTGCATATAGTAGATAAATTCAGTCAAGTAAACAATAGAAGTAACCATTTTGCAGTTCAAATTTATTGGATTGGTGCGTAATACCGGAGATTGTCGTATCTGACAGTGGCGAAGTCAGTGAGCGGTAGCGGTAGCGGTGGCGGTAGCGGTGGCGGTGGCGCTGGTTGCAGTGGCAAAGGGTTGAAGAGGATCACCAGAAGACAAAAAGGAGGAAGAAAGAAAAGGAACAAGAACAGGAAAGGAAACAAAAAAGTGATGGGGAGATTGGTAGGCAGTATGCAAGAAATCAAGGGGAAGGAAGTCAAGAATAAAAAAAAATGGGCGGTGGCGGGAGGTGGCGGTGAAACGGGCTGCAGCCTGGAGATAAAACAGAAATGGCTGGAAAAAGGATTTTTTATTTAAAAAGTAATTGCCATTATTATTATTTATTATTACCAAAGGTGTGGCAATAATCGACATAATCACAAGGAAAAAATTGGTAAATTAGATATGAAATACGTAACAAATTTAAAAAATCAAATCTATTACTCCATAATTATTAGTGACAAGGCGATTCTAATTATGGGTCACGGAGATTAAGAGATACCACTGGTGCACAAATAAAATTAATTTTATATTAATGTTATTTTCTATTTGACATAGTACCATGTCTTTATTTGAATTAGTTTAATTTTTGGATCTCTACAACTAAAGCAGAATATTTGTGAAAAAATAAATAAATTAGAACAAAAACAAGAAATACACATACGAGTGCGTTTGGATAGGAGCTTATTTGACAAAATTTCGAAAATTAGTTGGGTGTGTGTGTTCTTTTCCGTTTCGGAAAAAAACATACAACAAAGTCATATTCTCTTATTTATCCCTTTATCTTTTCTCTTTCCTACTTGTTTTAACCACAAATCACATAGCAATAACTAGCTCAAAAGGATTAATGCACACTTTTCCATTCTCTCACCTGACTTCTACTTTTTTTCATATATGGTCTTAACATTAATTTTTCCAAATTAACAAAATTAAAATATGAAAAAAAAATCTCATTGTAGATACTTGAATCCGCAATAACAATAAACAATTTAATAATAATAATTCACGGACAAGCTCCAATTGATTCAAGTGGCAAATGAACTGAAAAAAAAAAAAGAAAAAGAAAGGACGAGGCTTTTTCCCTAGATGTATCTCTAATGGTCAATACGTAGTGTGAGAAAGAAGAGAATATGTGGTTCATGAAAAATTATCAAGGAAAAAGAACCTCTTTGATTGCAAGTTGGTATTTATCACTATATTTGCATAGTGGGTCAGGCAAACACTGTAGCTACAGTGCCTACAGTCCTACATGCATAGTTGCAACCTGAGACATTAAGAGTCCGTTAGATTTACGGACTAGATGAGATGGAATGACTCATTTTCAGATTATTAATTTTGGGTTGAGTCATCCCCGGATAAATAGTCCAAGTTGGTTCTGCGTTACATAGGATATGTTGAAAAATAATTCTATCCTATGTTTGTTTGGAAATTGGATAAAATATGATTACTATTTTAATGACTAAAGCACCCCTTAATTTGTAAATTCTTTTTAATAAAATAATTTAATATTTTATAAAATATTAATAAAAAATTTAATATTTATATGTAGTTTGAAATTTAGAATTATAAAGTAAATTAAGAGTTTTGATATATAAAATTTCGCATTCACTCAGATTCAACCCATTTGGAACCTTAAAAATAGATTTTGACCAAGTTTTGGAACCTAAATTTGAAATTCAATTAAATAATAGGCTAAGTTTTGGCTAAATTAGGGTTAAATTGATAAAATCTAACTCATTTAAGAGCTTTAAATGAGCCAAACTCAAGCTAATGCAGCTTTTTTTTCTTTGGACTGGGTTTGAATATGTTGAAGTTCTCATTCACAAAGCATAATTGATAAGATTGTGTATTTTTATAGAATTTGATTTATAAAATAATTTAAGTCAGGGTAATTTAGTCCAAGGGCAATATAATCCTTCTATTATGATGTTAGCATGGCAAATTAGTCAAAAAATTAAATTAATTAATAGGGATAAGTCAAAATTTTTAAAATAATGAATAGTGGCTAATTAGTCAAAAAATTTTAATATAATTAGTAGAGGCTAATTAGTCATTTATTATCATATTATTACGTGAGAATATGGTTATATAATAATCAGTATGAAATTGAATCATTCATAAGGGCAAATTAGTCCAAATATTGTTATGTTGGTAGTAGAAACAAATTAGTCAAAAAAAACTTTAAAATTAATTAGTAAGGGCAAATTAGTCCTTTCATATTATATTATCGTGTGGGAATAGGGTTATATAATTATAAGAGTATAAATTTATATTTTTTGTAAGGATAAATTAGTCTCAAATTTTATTATCCTATATGTTAGTCATTCCGAGACGACTAATACCACCTCCCATGGGATTATTTTATCCCATGAATAGGAGAATAATTCGGTTAGGTGGCATGTGTGTTATCCCATGTATAAAATACAATCAAACATGGGATGACACAAGATAATTAATTCAATATTGTGTCATCCCATGAACCATACAGACCCTTAGGTCTCAGGTGAGGTGTCTTTGTCCATCCATTCCAGCACTTGGCTTCACATTTTAAGGTGCATTTCCATGTTAGCCTTTGACACTTAGGATACACGTGTCAATTCACTCCCTGAGTAATTACCACCTGTCATTTTTATACTTACCCCTTTCAATTAGCCCCCAAGTCGAACTGCGATCTAAAACCTGAGATCTCACAGATCGACTTGAGATCTCAATCTGCAGCTTATATAGTTTCAATTTTATAAGGTTTGTGTGATTTGAAGATGATAGATTTTTTTGGAGGCTGCTAGCATTTATGGCCTACCATGTTAGCCTCTATTTTGAAGGCGGCTTTTGTTTTCTTTGAGAGTTTTCACCTTTTCAATTATCTCCGATACATCTAGATGATCCATATGCTCCTAAGATTTTCTTCTCCACACTCTCTTCTTCATATTAGTAGAGACAAAATTGCTATAACAATTTTTTCTTCCAATAGCTTTGATAGGGTATAAAATGTAGTGCATTTATGTGAAACTCAACAATCGTTACAAATGCAGTCGTTACTCACCCGGAAAACTCAGCAATCAGAGTCTTGTACTAATTGCAATATGTATGGGCATTCCACTGTGGGCCGCTATAATAGAGAACCCTCAACTATAGTGGAGGATATGAATTTTGCTAGAGCCTATGAAGGTCAAAAGATACAGCAAAGGAATTATCCCTTCTCAAACACTTATAATTCAGGGTGGCATAATCACCCTAATTTATCATGGAGGGAGCAACCTATGGGCCACTGAGATTCCAAGGCTAGCAGCAAAAATCACAGTATCCTCCTCAAACAGTCCAAGAGAAGAGGCTTAATATGGAAAAGATGATTTTCAATATATGCAAAAGATGAATCAAATTATCCAATCCCAATAGGTATCCATTCAAAGTTTCGAGAAATAGGTTAGCCAACTAGCAAGGGCAATGGCTGAGAGGGGGTAAGGTAAACTGCCAAACACTACTGAAATGAACCCCAAAAAAACTACAATAACAGTTACATTTCGATTAGGGAAAGTGCTGGATAAACCGGTGCAAAGATCCAAAAATAAAGCAAAGAAACAAGAGGAGTTATTAAATGAGGAAGAACAAGAAAAAAAATAGAGAAAATGGATCTAACTCAGGTGACGATGCTAGAAATGATAATACCCCAGTAAAATTGCTTGAAGTTAAAGTATACGTGCTGCCTATTCCCTTCCCGCAAAAGCTTAAGAAGAAAGCAACTTATATGCTGTATTAGAAGTTCATGGCTATACTTACGAAGTCACAAGTCAATATGCCTTTTTTTGAAATTTTGGCAAATATCCATGCTTATGCAAAGTTCTTAAAAGAGATAGTGTCTAATGAAAAAAAAGTTAAAAGACTTTGCAAAGGTGTCTCTTACTGAGGAATGCAGTACAGTGCAGTGTTTCAAAATTGTCTTCTAATTAAGATGAAGATCCAGCGAGTCTTACTGTACCCTGTCAATTTGAGCATATTCTTGTTGAGAAGTAATTATGTGACTTTGGATCTAGTGTTAATTTGATGCCCTTATCATTTTTCAAGAAATTGAAGCTTGCCAATTTAGTGCCAACTCAAGTGATTCTGCAATTAGCTGATCATTCAGTACGTTATCCAATGGGTATTGTAGAAGATTTATTGGTTAAAGTTGGTAAGTTTTATTTTCTTGCTGATTTTATTATTCTTGATATAGAAGAAGATATTTCTATGCCTATTATCCTTGGTAGAAGGTTCTTAGCTACGGGAGGAGTTAATATAGATTTACTTGAAGAAAAATTAAGGGTTGATAAAGAGAAAGAACAATTTAATGTTTTTGAACCCTTAAAGTACCCTTCGTATGAGGAATCTTGTTCCTATATTGCTACTACTGACGAATTGTATGGTAAAAAATATGTTTTAGAGTAGGATATAAGTTGTATGCCTTTACATGATCATCGCTAATATTCTTCTTCGGTGGTCCAGAAGTGCAATGTTGATGTGAACAGTTATGAAGTATTGTGGGCACATAAATTAGAGAATGTGAAATCATCTAAGCCATTTCATCATCTATGATTCCATCTAGAATTGTCCGATTGAAGATATAAAATTTAGAACTTATCGGGAGGCAACCTGATTTTTTTAATTTCATTTAATATTTTCTTATTTTTGGGATTAATGGTGGTATTTATTTCCTTAGGATTTTATTGCTTTCAAGTTTGGCATATTCGATGGTGTATTTAACCCCTATTTATAATGTTCTTTTGTTTCTTTTAGATTGGTAGGATAGGTTCCTGAACTTGACTATTGGATGATAATTAGCAACTTTCATCCCACTCTGCTTGAATTAATTTATTATCAGGAGAGTCTCACTTTCAATTCTTTTTTTGTTATTATTTTTTTATTTTATCTCCAACATTGAGAACAATAGTGTCTTAAATTTGGAGGACAGGTGAAAGAGTTAAGTGAAATTTTTTGTTAAAATTTTTAAATTTTTGTTCTTGTGGTTGATTCTCTTGATGTCTAATGGCTTATATTTAAAGTATTATTATTGTTAAAATTTATTTGTATGAATGTGTTAAGTGTTAAATGATGTTGTTTTAGAGTGCTTCTTTGGTGAATTTTTGATATTTTGAAACTTTTTCAATTTTTGGCTAATTTTTCTAGATATTGTAAATATTTTTCTAATATTTTTCTTGTGAATTTGGCATAATTATTAATCTTAGTTCTCCATATTATTGGGATATGAAACAAACTTTTGTGTTCTTATTTGTGCTTATATGCTTATTGTTTAATTGAACTATACTCTGCTGGTTGTCGTTGTCTAGTAACCGGAGGTTTTCACCTAAAAGTGTTGACTTTCGCATCAAAAAGTGGCGATAGTTATGAGTATGTAATTCTTTAGTGGTGAAAAGTTGAATAACCGGGTTCTTTCATTTAGGAGATGTTGAAGTTCGCATCAAAAGACTTAAACGGCTAAGAAGTAAGTACATTCATCTTGTTAAAATGAGAAGAAAGTTTAAGTATGGGGGTATTTGTGAAAAGAAAGAGAAAAATAATGGAAAAAAAGAAACAAAGATGTGGATTATGCTTGTGGATTCCTAGGATTATATGTTTGAGATTTGGATTAATGGTTAGTCTATTTTCCTAGGAAATGCTTGTTAAGTATTTTATATACCTAAGTTGGTTAGTCGGAGTTGAAAGGGTCTATGCTATTAAAAGTTAATCAAAGAAATATTCCTTTGGTTTTCATTATTGACACTTGTTTAAAATGGTTGCTTTAATAATAATAGTCTTAAATATAGCTATTGTTTGTAGTTAATAGGTTTATTCTTGTGCTTGAGGACAAGCATGGACTAAGTGTAGGGGAGTTTGATAGGGTATAAAATGTAGTGCATTTATGTGCATAAGTCGCTAGTTAACTATATTGTTTGAATTTTGTTTTGAATGGAAGCTATTTAATTTAACTGTTATAGTGTTCTAATAGGTGAAAAACTCAATTGGAGAGAAAATCAACCAAAAATGTGGCGCGAAAAAATAATAGAAGAACAAAACATGAACAATAAGAGGGCTGGTAGGATTGACATATTTCAGCGTTTTTGAGATAACTTGATCTACCAAAATCGGATTGAAATGATTCTCAATTTATTTTGAAACTAAGAGAATGCTCTACAATTCTTATGAAACATTAAAGTCCAGTTCTTACTTCATAGCCAAAAAGTCCAAATTATTGAAGTATAGTTGTGCTCAAGGGTGGCGATAGGGCGGGCCTTCCCTCGCCTCCCCGCCCCATTGTCAATTAACTTCCCCCGTCCCCCGACCCTTGCCTCCCAACCCCAGCCCCGCCCTTGCCCCGTTTCCCCCATGAGAGAAGAATTCAATTTATCATAAATGTTTACTTACAATAATATAATTGTAAACAACGTTAAATAAGATTAAAAGGCTGTCAAGATGGAAATAAGGAACAACAAGTCAAGTTATATTCCCGTATTCAACAAACTCAGTCAAGTTGATTTCTCATATTCAACAAACTAAAAACACTCAACAATAAGTCCAACTTTGCTCTTCATTAAGATAACTCAACAACTTCAGAACATTTGCTTTTCATCAATCTCGAGATGTGATAACTCACTTGATAAAGCAACCCTAACATTTG
The DNA here is from genome assembly GCA_023065735.1 of Coffea humblotiana. Taxonomy (NCBI): domain Eukaryota; kingdom Viridiplantae; phylum Streptophyta; class Magnoliopsida; order Gentianales; family Rubiaceae; genus Coffea; species Coffea humblotiana. The sequence goes on from CM041211.1 coordinate 24,889,211, forward strand.
ATGCTAAAATAAAAGAAGAAACTTGTCAACAGACTATAGTGTATAACAAACAATTGGAGAAAATCAATTTAGATGAATCAAATTTCCTTAATACCTATTCAGTAACACAATCAACATCATCTTCTTCATCAAACAATGTTTTACATGATATCCCTTTCGAAGTAGAGCAAGCAGATGCACCCAAAAAAAAAAATAGCCACAGATTTACTAAATAAAGAAATGCAAAAAAAATTGTATAAATTTAAAAGTAGAAGTTAAATCTTTTGTATACCATTTATTTCATGCTAGAGCCAAGTGCGAGCACACATCAATGCTTCCAAGGTATTGGGGTGAAGTTCACATCGATGAGGACTAATTATTCTTCCACAAGTACTAAATGTAGATTCAGATGCCACACTTGAGATGCGTACAACTAGAATATCCTTAGCCATTTTTTTGTAAAGTGGGGTATTTAACCCCGTGTGTTTTCCACCAACCAAGTATGTCAAAAGTCGAAACTCTTGGTAATACATTTTTCTCAAGATAAAAATCCAATTCCGACTTAGAAGTAATAGCACTAAAGTTAGAAGTTACAAACTTATCAAAATCAGAAAGAGAATCCATTTCAACTTCATTCTTATCATGACTCCCACTAACATGCTCATTATGCGAAGCCATGCACTGACCATCAACTCTATTTCCGTCCAAAGTAGATTGATATTGATAATCATGCAACAAAGAATAACAATTTTGACAAATTGCTTCAGTCTTCATGAATAATTCATCACCATAAATGATAGGAAAATAATACTCAATCAACTTCATTTTGTATCTAGAATCCAAAACTGCAGTAATGCCAAGTATCACATTACAATCTTCCCAATATTTTTGGTATTTTGCCATCATCTTTTCTACCATTAATCTAATTAAACAATTTGGACTTTTCATCCATTGAACCAATGATACCTTAATGTCACAAACTTTTGCAAAAAATTCATTTGATGTAGGATATCGAGTATCAGAGAACATTTCAGTGACTTGGTAGAATAATTTTAGTTTCTCACAAATGGCATTACAAACTACCCAATCATCATCATTGGCAAACTAGTGTAGTGTTTCTCATGCACTTTAACCCCTGGAAATACGGCTTTATAAATTGCAGCTGTTTGTTACTTAGAAAAGTCGAATTCCAACGGATTTTACAATCCAAACACAACTTTTTAGTAGAAAAAATGGACAATTGGCGAGCCGCTTCTTCAAAATTTTCAATTCTAACAATAGAAGCAATCCAATACACCACACTATCACGGATTCTTTCAATAGCACCTAATATCATTTCTAAACCATCTTTGACAATCAAATTTAAGATATGGGCAGCACAACGCATTTGAAGCACTAGACCATCTATCAACAAATCATTCACATTCAACTTTTCCAACAAACAATTAATCATACCATCATTGGTGGAATAGTTATCTAAGGTAATCATAGATATCTTATGATCAATTTTCCAATCCATCAATGAACTAAGAAGCATTTCTTTAGTATGTGGAGCAGGAACATAGAAAAACCTAAATACAAGAAAAAAAAAAGTTGTTCATGTATAACAAACAATTAACATAATTCAAGTTTTTAACTTTTGAAAACATACCTCAAAATTTGACTTTGTAAGATCCAAGAATCATCAAAATAATGTGCAGTGATAGCCATGAAGCCTCTCTTTATGTTGCTAGAAGTCCACATATTGGTTGTAATTACTATCTTACTTCCAAATTTCTCCAAACTATTACAATTCTTCAATCTTTGCAATTCATAGATTTTCAAATATCTTCTTTAATTGTATTTCTTGAAACAAGTTTAAAACATGGCTGCAAACTCTTAACAAATTTTCGAAAGCCTATATGATCCATAATAGATAATGAATACTCATGCAATACAATTGCAAATGCAAGCTCATGGCGTGACTGCTGTTGATCGAACACATAATTGTGCAGTTCTTGTTTGCCATCATTTTTTTACTACCACTTCGGAGTAACATTTGCCTAATATCTTGTATAGGCTTTTTAACACACCTTTTGTAATGATCATGCACAATACTCGTCTCATGAGTGCTACCTATCTTGTATTTTTTTTTTACAATACTTGCACACACTGTAAAAAATGCCTTCTTCACCTTTCTCTCTATCAAAATGTGCCCAAATTTTTTATATTAATTTTCTTTTTCCTCCTTCAATTTCATATTCATCTTCTTCTACTGCATCTGTCAAATCAATTAATTCAACATTCATTGATTGTGGAGTTGGTGAATTATCCCCTTGTTCAGATGTAATTAGATTTTTAGACTGATTCATTGTACTAAGAATTCTACGAAGGCAAGAAAGCAGATGGTACAATAAATGGACTACTCACAATGATGAATTCCAAAATAATCATATAATACAGCAAACTTGGATAAAAATTTGTTTTTTTTTGTAGTACGTAAAATTGCATAACTAGCATAGAGAGACTAAAAATGTGGGGAGAGGAAACAGAAGCTCAAAATGCAAGTAGCAAAATCCTGATGCTCGAGATTAGCACTGGCAAAGAAGAATTACGATTGGTTATCTACCAGACTTGATACCATAAGAAATTCTGGCCCTGTTGTCAAGAGCAACCCTGTTCTCAGCTATCATATCATGAAACGGACAGAAATAAACACATATACCAAATTTCATACGTAGAAAATCTTGATATATGAAATCCTGCTCACAATCAATGGCATATGGAAGAAGGCTCAAGATTTAAAGTCTTGATATATTTCCACTATACACCCACTTATAATCTCACATGTCAATCATAGATATAGCAAGTGTATCGCTTATGATAGAAAAAAATGTTTCGGGGATCTCTACCTTCTCTAATACCCTCTTTAGTTGTCAAATCATTTACAGGTTTAAACTATTAGAAGAATATTAATTTAGAAGAAAACATTAACTTTACTTTCTAATTTGAATTGAGCATTTCACACAGGCCTAATCATGTGAGCATATTTTCTTGAACTACTCTACTAAACCATGTGGATTGCACATATGTAATGAAGAGAACCTCATACACTTATTTAGACACATACAAATTGAGGATGGTCATTCCGGCTCGACTTACCGTGCCGGCCCTCCTTCCTACCTACGGATGTTTATAATGGTCACATCGGTTCGACCGTACCTAGATGATCCCCTCACCTCTCGGGACGGCCCCTATCCGTTCTAGTCATCTCGGCTACTCACCAAGTACGGATAACCGAGGTGACTTCTACATTTACTGTCCTCTCGATTTGGCACTATGTCTGACACGACAAACGAGGTCCTGTCCAAGATCCTAGCACCTGCAGGACGAACGTGACATATGACGGGACATATCCACTGCACAGGCTTGTCAAATCAGGCTGATACGCTTAATCTCAGTCAAATTTTGGGAGCTTAGACCCCACTATCTTTTCTTTCAAGTTGTCTCATATAAATATCAGAATCTCTCACTCAGAAAAGGATCGACGGAATATTCTGTAAGAACCACTTTCTATAGCTCCCTCCACTTTGACTCTTATCCAAACCGACTAGATCGTCGAAGGAGAATCGGGAGACACAGCCCCGTTTCTTGTAATCTTAGCAGGTGACTCTTGAGGTAGCTGCGCTCTGCTTAGGAAGAATTCCCCAACTTGTCAGCACAGCTCACCAAACCAGAAATCATCTCTTTACAAATCAAAATGGAAACTTTGAGGTTACCAGATTGGAACTAGATATTAGAATTTCAAGAGAAGACTTTTGTGCAGATACCACTGGCTTAGTAAGAAAGCTCAGTGGAGATACTCTCCGTACATACTCCAGTCTTTACCCAAACATAACCACTGTCTGCAGCAGAAAAACACACATGCCAATGGATCAATACTAGAAGTTATGAAAGAATTGAACAAAAATAAGTAATTAGTAGTCAACTCATTGCTTTCCTGCTGTTTTACAAACTTCATTCTTTTAAAAAGCAACAATATCCAAGTCTTATTTTCAAAGTTCATATATTAATGAAAACCAAATCTACAGTGGCTTTTGTTGGAAGGTCAATGTTTGGAAAAAGAAGGTGAAATAGTCTTCTATTGCTGCCTCTGTTAAACTTCTTCCATCTGTGAATTCTCTAACCATGGATTCTTACCAAATTTGGGAATATAGGAAGATGCACTATAAGTAAATAGCAACTTTGAAAAAATTAGAACGTATCCAATTGAGATTAGAGGCAGATGAATAGTAAGGAGCCAATTTGGAGACTGTAAGAACAAAATGGCCAAAATTCGAGTTGCAGGTTGGGCTCGAGTGAGGAGAAAAGAAAAAAATGAAAAAACAAAAACTAAAGAGAAAGTTGAAGTGCGAAGGAAGGGAACCGATCGAAATAAAAAAAAAGGTTATGAGCAAAATAAGTTGGAATTAGATAGCGTAGTCTTGGGGAGGAGGGGGCGTTGGAAACAAATCAACAATAGTCCAAGAAATTTCTTTCAGTAGTTGCGGCGATGCAGCTGTTGGCACTGACCAGCGTTGTACATGTAAGTAAGGGTGCAACTTTAGGAAATTTAGGATTGTATTATATATATATATTTGTTGTATGCGGGGGACTGGCCGGGGGATAGAGCGGGTGTATGTTGCACCACCCCCTACCCAGTTTTAAGGCACAGGGAAATATTTTGCCTCCATCCCGCACCGCCCTGCCCATCGCCCCCCCCCATTTGTACCCCTGAGGGCATCCATCCCCATTGCCATTCTTAGTTGTGCTGCGATATTGTTTTGATCAGTTCTTAGTATTTTGGGCATATCACAACGTCCAGATCTCCAAATGACATGATTTTTGGTGTTGAAAAATTAATTCAAAGAGTTACAACTTTCTTGTTTTGAGTAAGAGCTGATTCGACCTCGTTGATGGAGATTTTTGGTCTTGAAGTGGATCTGCACGTGAATCCGAAACTATCCGTTCATAGATCTTTAATAGCTTGCATTGATTTTCACGCTGGAGTTCTTCTTGTCAAGTCATCTGATGAAACATAGGCGTCGGTATTTAGGTCGATGGTCGCGCTGGTGTTTAGGTCAATGGTTGCACCAGTGGTCATCGGAAAAATGTGCGAAATTGTCATTTTTTAACTCCGATAAGCCCAATCCTATCCCGTTTTCGGTACTACTTTAAGAAACTATATATGGGGGCTATCTAGGACATTTTTAGGGGTGAAAAACATTAGTCTAGCCTAATTTAATATCTTTTCATAGTTTATTCTTGAGAGATCAAGATCACCGGAGGTGAATCAAGGAACACAGAAGGAGAAGATTAGAGCAAACAATTGAGAAGTTTTCTTACTCTTTTTCTTATTTTTGTAGCAACTCTTTGAATTCATGGTTTTAATTTCCAAATCATGTTGAACTAAATTGTTTCTAGGGTTAGAGTTTTTATGAAGGAAATTGATTAATTTTTCTAGTTTAATTTCTTACTTTTTGCTATGATTTATCTATTTTGATTTTAATTATGTGTTTATACTTAGCCACTATAGACATGCTCTTAGGGTTTGTATTGAACTGAGAAGAGATGTACAGTTATACACTAGATAGATAAATAAACATATTTAGTATAATCTTGAGGGTAGGTTAGAATTTGTATGACGTACTTATATCATTAAAGTTTTTAAAGGGTTTAATTTAATACTTGCGATCTCAAAAGAGACGTAGGATTTAAATAGGTACACTTTAGATGTATCAAGAGATAATCTAAAATACAATTGTTTGATGCGTTCATGGTTTGTTAAGAAGTTAACTAGATAATTGACTCAAATTCTGGATTAAAACCTGAAACTCTAGACTTGCGTCTATTATTTTCTCACCACTACTTTATTTAAATTGATTATTATTTTTGCCTAATTAGAAATATAACTCCTTGAATTTAACTTTGTTACTTTGCTAGAATAATTAAAGTAAAAAGTTAACTTGTTCATGTGGGTTCGACCTCTAGAATATTTCAGGTGATTTATTACTACATTTGACCCGGTGCGCTTGAGGAATTCGTCAATCAAACTGCCAATCTTGCTTTCAACTTTTTTCTTTCATCTTGTTGCCCTTGTTTCCTTTAAGATAAATAAGTCCCTTGTCTTCTTCTTGTTTAGTTTATTTTTTTCCTTGTTGGCTTTCATAGCTTTCAATGGGTTTAGCGAGGTTAACGTGCAAGAGGTAAATAGTTTTTATCATATTTCGGATGAAATTTTGGTAAAGGCCACATGGAACTCATTAGTTCCTCCCAGCAGGTATATGAAGATATGTGTAAAGCACCTCTGGCATGATTTTAGAATTCCATCAACTTTCTTCCAAAAACAAGTCCTCCAATATTACAAGTTGGAGGTTTGTAAGATAGTTCCCAACTCCATAGGTCTAGTTGTAGGTTTTGAACTTCTCTATAGATATACTAAGATCACTTGTACTCTTAATTTATTTCGATTCTTTTTTCAAAGGAAAGTAGGGAAGCATTAGGGGACCTTATACTTTGTTTCCCAACCAAAGTGGATCAAGTTTTTTTTTTTTTTGGCATTCTCTCATCAAATTTTGGATGTTAGGATGACTTCTTTTATATTGTGGGAATGAGGTCTCATTTGTGCTCCGAGATTTGACTGATAAATTTTATGATTTCTCTGCAACGAAGGAAGAGTATAGTAAAAAGATGTGCGTATTTTGAGTAGTCTTATCGAAACCATTCATTTGTTGCTTATTCTTGAGCGAGTTCTTGTCGAAACTGAAATGAGCTTATTAGTGCTAAGGGACAATTATCAAAGATGTCACAGTTGGTGATGCCGCTTGTAGTTTTCTTTTTGACTTATCTTTTTTTTCTGCCGCCCATCTATTTTCTGAATTCGTGTTAGTTGATTCTTACAGTGAAGAACATCTTTGATCTGATGTAGGCCATCCCTAAATCCCTAGACAAAAAGGTTTTGAAAATTAATGCAACTCGTCAAGGTCACCCTGTGGCCACTCAAATCAAGACAACTCAGAAAATGGCCGTCCAAACCCAAATGTTTTGATTAAAAAACCTCACAAACACTTCTCTAAGAGACTCAAATGGCTCGTCAAGAGTTTGAGATCCTAGAGGATGAGGTCCAATCTCTTGCCACGAGGTTGAAATCTACTTTTCCATGAAAAATGGAACAAAAAATGAACCCAACCTTACTAGAGTCTGGACTAGTTTAAGTCTTTAATTTGACAAGGGAACATCTCAAGCAGTTTCAATAGATATCCTGCAAGGCGTATCCCAACCTTTGGATGGAATTGATGGCATCGAAATCATGGTTGATCCCGAGTCCTCTACTATTTCCCCTTCCTCAATTGATAAAGGAAATGACCCAATATTCAAAACTAAAGTTGATGGAGGCCATGGTTTGGGGATGGACTCCATTAAAGCCACACTCCCTGAAGGATTGATTAGTCACCTAGTGGCAACGTTTTGCCCAAACTAGGATTGCACCCTCAACTCAAGGGTAGCAAATACTGGAGTAGTCAGGACAGTTTTAATGGAGCTTTCCCCCTCTGGATATTGACTTTGCCTAGTACCATAGGGATTTGGAGGTTTTAAGCATTGAAATGGATCGGGTATTTTTCCTCCCTCTTTTCTCCTTTTTTTGTTGTTAAATAAATAATACTTCCTTTCTTTTCTGGTTTTGTAGTATCAAACTGCTATTGCTGGTTTGTGTTTACAAGTAGAGGATTATATATAGAAAAAGCATGGCATAGTCAATAGCTTAGCAAAGTCTGCTACATATAAGAATAAATAGAATAAGGTTATCCAAAAGTTAAAACATCTAAAGGTAAGCACCGTGACCTGACCTCATGGTTTCAGAAGCTGGAGAAAGAGAAGCATAAGTTGCAATCTGAGGTTGAGAATCTCAACACGAAGGATGTTGAGCATTGTAACAACTTTTAAATAATAATAATAATAAATAAAATGTATTTGATTTTTTTATTATTTATTTTAAGTAGTATGTTATAAGTTGTACTTACTAGGGATAAAAGTAAAATAGAGTAAATTTAATAGGACAACGTTAGGTAAAATGATAGATGGTGGTTCTTCCATTATCTCTTAACCACCTAAGTTTTAGCATTAAATGTGACCAGTGAATGGTTGTGGATAGAGTGATTACAAGAAAACTAAACTTCTTACCAGTGCTATATTACCAAACATTAGATGAAAATTGCGACATTTTTTCCAATTCTCTCATTTAGATGAAAATTACGACATTTTTTTTCTAATTCTCTTATTTAGATGAAAATTAAGATATTTTTCAATTCTCTCATTATCTCTAATTATGAGAAAGTAGGAGTATTGGTGAGGAGGAGAGAGACTTTGAGGATCAACTGGAATCCCAATTAGGATAAACATCTTCCAAGACTTAAACAAGTAAATACTTGATTTAGTATTTTTTGTTCCTTCCTACTTCAAAATTTGTCAATTTTTTATGTTAATTATTAATTGCTTAGGAAATGTTCATATGAGATCATCACGTATCAATTGTGTTGGTTCGTGTCTAGATAAGATTTTTGTTCTAGAACTTAGTTGGTTAATGTTGATCAAACATGTTTTGGATGACTTTATAAAGGAAAAATTAATTAAGTTTACAATTTATGACCTCTAAGGTTGAATTGCAGTAAGATTAGAAAAGTTAGGGCTATGGTAGAAGGAACTATCAACGGAGTGGTGAAATTTAGAAAAAAAAAAGGAAAAAGAGCAGATAGATCAGGAAAAGAAGAGGGAAGATTGCTTGATCCTCCCCTATTGTAAGGTCGCCGATGCAATGTTGGCAACCATCTTCCATAGTAATAGCCGGCTAGAACCGGTGAGGAGGATGGTAGTTGTAGCAGCACACAACTAGTGGTTGTGCTACTTGCTACACTTTGCAGTCATGGTAGCAGTAGCAGCGGTTGCTATTGCCGTTTTCCTACGGGCCAATAGTAAATGCTAACAGTGATGTGAATAGGGATGATGACGATGAAGATGGTAGTAGTAATTAGGGTTTTGTAAATTAGGGTTTCAAAGAAATTAAGCTTCCTGTTTTTCGAAAAGAAAAGACATATTTTGAAAACGGATAGGGTCGGTTGGCGTAGACAAGTCATGTGTACTTAATTGAGATGGGTAAATATTGGATGGGTTATTTAATTGGGCTGTTGACTAAAGTGTTTGGACCAATATATAAGTTATCTAAATAACACTAAAGGGCCAACCTTGGTTATTTATCCAAATTTAGAAAAAATAGTCTATTTAGGCCGAAATTATTGAATGGGCCTAATAAGTGGTCAAAAGAGTAATTAGACTTACTTAACAAGTTTAATAAATAAGTGCAAACATTTTACTATGATTAAACCATAAAGACCAAATACTATTTTTGGTATGAAAATTTAAATTTATTGTCTAGGCCCATATTTAAATTGACCAAACCTAAAATGTATTTTTTCTTAGATCCAACTATACTATTTCCACATAAACAATAAACTTTTACTATAGGTATTGGGTCTCAGTTAGTTTACATTCCATGCTCATAAAATACAATTTTATACAATTTCATAAAACTTTTTACTATAGGTATTTTATACAATTTCATAAATCTCTTTACTATAGGTATTGGATCCTAATTTGTTTTCTATGAGTATGGAATGCAAACTAACTAAGACAAAAATGTATTTACCATAGGTACAAGGTAATTGTACAATTTTATACAATTTCATAAAACTTTTTACTATAGGTATTTTATACAATTTCATAAATCTCTTTACTATAGGTATTGGATCCTAATTTGTTTGTATTCTATGAGTATGGAATGCAAACTAACTAAGACAAAAATGTATTTACTATAGGTACAAGGTAATTGTAAGAAGCGCTAAGATAATATAATGCGAGCAGTCTGATGTAAGCACTAAGGTAAGTGGTGCTTACCCCTTGTATTTTTTATAATGTTAAATATGACTTTTTTACATGAAAATCCTACTTTGTTATATATAAAGTAGATCATATATACTTATTTAAAATACCTTACTATACTATAAAATATGAGTAATTGGCATGTTTTCATAAAATGAAAGAAAAATGCATGGGATGCATGAAATAAATTTATGTTATAAAAAGTTCTAAATTGTCATGAAATATATGGTAAGAGCTATAGTCCTACCATGTATAATGATAAAGTGAAAATCAAGGAAAATGCTTGATTGGTTATGAATGATCAATTGTAGCCATGTGCCCTGTTTTTGACCCATGTATGGATAGATCAAGTGAAGATCAAGAAAAATGTTTGATCTACTGTTCTCCTAAAAGGTGTTAAACTTTAAGTTGAGTACTCAGTAGCGGATATTGCATATATTTGTTTATGAACTATACTTAGAACAACTCCAATAGCATGTTTTATACCTCCCATGACATGGACTCATTGCACACATTATCAGGATGATGCGTGTAAATGCTGCTGAAAAAGAAGACAGTGGGCTCGTTTTTATAGCAGATAAATTTGGTTAAATATAGACAATGGCTAAAATTTCACGGTGCAAATTAATGTTCAATTTTTTTTCAACAGTCATTTTTTGGTTCTCTCTATAAAAACACACAAAACACCATTCTTTTTTGTATCTCATTATCCTACTCTATTATTTTTCTTACTCTCTCACTCATTTTTCTCAACCTCTTTGCATAATTTTCTAAAATTTCAATATTTTGTGATTATGGATGAGAATTTTAGTAGTTTTAGAATTATGTTAAATGCTCCAAATATAGAAAATTCATCCCTCTTCACAAAATCAAAGCCACCAAAATTTTTCAAATTACCCAAATTTCTCATTTTCTGTTATTCTTATAAATGTGCAAAATTATGTGTATCTCCTAAATTTATCCACTTCCAACCATCCATCAAATTTTCTAAAATTTACCAATATTTTCATATCCAATTCCCATGTATTTACCACCTACTTATTTTAATTTGACTATGGAAAATCACTATACATCGGACTATTATAACCTTGGTATAGGTTGTGGAGGTTTCAAAAACTTCGTCAGAGATAAGAAAGGATTTTAATTTTGCCAGCAAGTAAGAAAATAAAACACCAACGAAATCAATGTCAAACTTTCAATTTTCACCGTATTCAACACAATGTGGAATGGAAAACATTACTCTCACCAATGAGGTGGAGGAAAAATTTGATTGTAAACACGTTTCATGGACTTTGGATGATGATAAGATGCTTGCAAGTTCTTAGCTCACAATTTTTCAATTGCAGGATTGAGTAACTCCCAAAATGATGAGAGTTTTTTGATACGAGTCACTGACTACTTTAATGAGAATCGGCAATTTGGGCCACCAAAAAAATATAAAGCTGTGAAATCATATTGGCATTGGTTGAGTCAGATGGTCAATGAATTCAACCAATACTAAACAAATTGGTTGGAGAACATCATAACAGGTGGAATGATAATCAGATCAACCAACATGCATAAGAGTGTTTTTAGAAAAAGATATATTGTTCAAACTCAGATAAAAAATTCAAAAGGTAAAGAATTTAGTGAAGTTTTAATTATTTATTTTTTTAAAAATAATGAAATTATTTTAAAAAATTACTTTATTTATTTACTAGATATGAGTTGTATATTATTAAAATAAATGTTTGATTTGATTGTGTGACCCATACTATTTATTGGGTAGAGTGTAATCCAGGGTGAATGAGAGCATAATAAAAGACGAGATAGTGGAATGTTAATATGGCATGCTGATGTGACCTATATTATTATACCGTGTGGATTGTAATCTACTGTGGATACCCTTATGAACTGAAATGACATGTTTGACATGTTATTCAATGATTAAGCTTTTTTATAAATTTGCTCATGTTACGTTATATATTTTGATGCCAACTCAATTCTTAATAATATATTTATATATATGAAGAAATAACGCCAACATTTTTCTAATAATTATATATGTAATATAGTGTGACAATTGTTATTAGAATATAGTGTATATATATAGTTATATGATCCGACACGTGCGTAATTGCTGTCTATTGAACGTTGTGTTGCTCAATCTATTTTTTTCTACTATTTTTTAGACCTCCAAGGATTACGAGGTTGTCTACATTGAAGACCCCGAAAATGACTTCTACTAACTTTGTGGGGTTATAGGGAATAAACCTTAATCTTAGGATTTTAATGTTTAAGTGGTATTGGACATGTATTATGATTGTTGAATACTCTTTAATTTACATTCTACGGGCCCCAATAAAATGTTATATTATATTCTAAGTTTTATTGATAACCACACTATAAGTAGCTTCTTTATTTACCTTTTAAAGTAGCATTTCTAGATTATTATAATTGCATTGTGTTCTTAAGAGAGTTTGGAGGATACAGTGACTGTCTAGTGGTCCTAACACGTGCGAATTTGGGGCGTGACATTTTTAGTGGTATCAATACCTTAGGTTATGAATGACAATTTAGAAAAAATCATATACTATGAAAATGATAAGGGTAGCTAAAATGACTAGACTTGAAGGGACCATGCATTTGATTTAAATTGAAGTCATTACTAATGGTAGTATTGTGATTTTGTAAAAAAATAGTTGATCCAATGCAGGCAGAGAATTAGGATTTTGACTATTTAATCTACTTGACGGGATGCGATATGACCTATACTTAACCGAAAAAAGTAAAGGTTATACAGAGATTTGTACCTTGAGAAGTTTGAGCGGACCACAAATAGGTTTAGGAAGGCGAATGCACTGGCAGACCAGGTAGCTAACCAGATACACAAGAATATAGTTTAATTGTGTCTATGAAACACATAAGATAGAGCATGAAACTTTACATGAGAAGACTAACCATCTACGCAAGGAAGTTAATCATCTTAGAGTAGAAAAAGATAAGCAAAAGGTACTAGTTGACATGTTGTTAGAGAGATTTCAGGAGACTACCACCTTTCTTGAGAAGCATGATGCTGCTTATCAGGGCATTAACAATGAATATGATGAAAGGAGGAACTGCATTTTTAATTGAATAAGATAATCAGATGCCGCTTGCATCTCAGATGTTAGGATAGACCCACCTATGATCCAATAGTGATGGTGAGACAACTAACGAGTCAGAATTTGACTCTGAAAAAGAATAACTAGAAGATGTATCAATATATGATAATCTAAAAGGGGATGAAATAGGTGGACAGGATGGTGCCGGTAAGGATAACTTAGGAGACGAAAATGTTGCTAATGATGCAAGATGCCCCAGGCAAATGACTAGTAGAGATAATTTACGAAGTATTATTTGTTTATTTGATAAATGTTACCTGGGACAATTAGTTGTATTGGATTTTATAGGTGGACAGGATGGCGCGATAAGGATAACTTAGGAGACAAAAATGTTGATGATGATGCAGACCCCCCAGGCAATGACTAGTAGAGATAATATATGAAAGCATTATTTGTTATTTGATAAATGTTATTTGGGACAATTAGTTGCATAGGATTTTATGATGATTTGCTCAGGCTATTTCGATTTATGAATTGCTAGCATATGATCAGGAATCTATGAACATTAGATTCGCCAGTTAGTCCCTAGAATAGGATAGAACTTTAAATTTTAGTATGTACTAGAATTTGATAGAATTTCTGAGTTATGTAATTTATTATCATCATACATATTTGAGTATGATTTCTCTGAAAAAAAAGAACTTGTCTATTTACAGTAAAATATTAAATTATTTATCTTAATATTGGAATTCACCTTCTTGTTATCGTGGCCTAAAAGGATCCTTATTAGGATCTAGTAATCTGACGACCATTGGGATACTTAATGTATGTGCTTTATCTATACAGAACCGCTTTAATACCTTTTGGGTATAAGCAGTTTGATGGACAAAATTCCACCTTCTAAATGCTCAATTTGTAAACCAAGGCAGAATTTTGTCTTTCTAAAATCTTTGATCTCAAATTCTTTCTTCAAATATTCGATAGTCTTTTGGATCTCTTCAGGAGTTCCAATCAAATTGAGATCATCAACATATATAGCAATTATCACAAAATTTGACCTATTTTTCTTGATAAAAACACATGGACATATTGGGTCATTGGTATAACCTTCTTTAGTTAAGCATTCATTGAGGCGGTCATACCACATACGTCCAGATTGCTTGAACTCATACAAAGACCTTTGTAATTTAATAGAATACACATCTCTAGAATTTGATTTACATGTTTCAGGCATGTTAAATCCTTCAGGGATTCTCATGTAAATATCATTTTCAAGATTTCCATACAAATAAGCAGTGACAACGTCCATCAGACGCACGCATATCTAGTTTTTCATGCACTGCAAAACTTACAAGATACCTAAAATGTAATCGTATCCATTACAGATGAATACGTTTCATCATAATCAAATCCAAACCTTTGTGAAAAATCTTGGGTTAGAAGTCTTGATTTATATCTCACAATTTCATTCTTTTCATTCATTTTCCTCACAAATATCCATTTATATCCAATTGGCTTTAGACCTTCAAGTGTTTGGACTACAGGTCCAAAAACTTTCCTTTTAACCAGTGAATCTAATTCAGATTGTATTGCATCTTTTTATTTTGGCCAATCATTTCTATGCTGACATTCATTAACCGATCTAAACTCATGATTATCGTTATCTATTATAATATCAAGTGTTGCATTATATGCAAAAGTACTATCAACAATTATTTCTCTTCGGTTCCAACTTTTTCTTGCAGTGACAAAGTTTATTGAATTTTCTATAATTTCATTCTCTTCAGGAGTTGGTTCTTTGGGAGTTACCTCTTCAGGAGGTTGAATTTTGTCACGAATTATTGATTCATTTGACTCTCTTTTCTTTTTAGAATTTTTATCTTTGGAACAAAGAGACCTCCCACGCTTTGGACGTGCTTTAGATTCATTAGCACTTGTGATTTGTCCTTCAGGTATATTTATTTTAATCGGAACTTTCAGCAGGAATATGTGATTTGATGACTCTTCTGAAGTCACTAAATGCATCCGACAATTGATTTGCAATATTTTGCACATGTATGATCTTTTGAACTTCTAGTTCATATTCTTTTGTACGAGAATCCAGCAAAATCCAATGAAATTTTTTAAATGATTTCCTTTTTCGGGATTTTCTTTTTCAGTTGATCTTTTCCTCCCCCTAATGTCGGAAAATGTGATTCATCAAAATGACAATCTGCAAATCTTGAAGTAAATAAATCACCTATCAATGGTTCAATATACTTAACTATAGAAGGTGGTTCATACCCGACATATATTCCTAATCTTCTTTGGGGGCCCAATTTACGAGGTTGGAATGGTGCAATAGGAACATAAATCGCACAACCAAATATTCATAAATGAAAAATATTAGGTTCAGAACCAAATATTAATTGTAGGGGAGAATAATTATGATAACTAGTCGGCCTAATTCTCACAAGTGTTATTGCATGTAATATAGCATGTCCCCAAACAGATAAAGGAAGTTTAGATCTCATCAACAATGGTCTAACAATTAATTGTAACATTTTAATAAATGACTCGGTTAGACCATTTTGTGTGTAAACATAGGCTACAAGATGTTCAACAGTTATTCCAATGGACATGCAATACTCGTCAAAAGCATGTGATGAATATTCACCAACAGTATCTAGACGAATTCTTTTAATTGGATAATCAGGAAACTGTACTCATAATTTAATTATCTGAGCAAGTAATCTCGCATACGCTAGGTTGCGAGTAGATAACAAATATACATGTGACCATCTAGTTAATGCATCAATTAACACCATAAAATATCGAAATGGTCCACATGATGGATCTACAGGTCCACATATATCACCATAAATTCGTTCTAGAAATGTGGGAGATTCAATCCTAACTTTAGCCGGTGGTAGTTTAACAATTAATTTTCCTTGAGAACAAGCAACGCAAGATAATTCATTTGATTTTAATACCTTTTGATTTTTTAATGAGTGGTCATGTGAATTCTCAATTATTCGTCTCATCATTATTAATCCAAGATGTCTGAGAGGATCATGCCAAATCATAAAATCATTGTGATGAGTAGACTTCTGGTCTGCTAGGTGATGAATTTCAATAGCACTTATTTGTGCATAATATAAGTCAGAAGAAAGTGAAGGTAATTTTTCTAATACACATTTTTCCCTAGAAATGGTATTTGTAATTAATAAAAATTCAGCATTTGTCTCATTCATTGTCTTGATGTGATATCTATTTTGGCGGATATGTCTAAAATTCAATAAATTTCTTCGAGACTTGGGAGAGAGTAGTGCATTATTTATGACAATAAAATCTCCAAAGAAGAAAAATATCTTTTATTTTTTAATATAGTGTGTGTAGTAACACTATCAATGAGACAAATGTTATTATCACCATTATATAGTTTCAAATATTTGGCATCCATTTCTTCTTCAGAAAATAAACAAAAATAAACATTAATAAAAGATGCGAGAATAGATATTTACAAAGTAAATTGATAAAATATACAAGACTAATAACATATCAATCATCTGGACAAATATTAAATATTTAATATATGATCATTTTGCATTTTCAAGATGCTCAAAGAAATCAGCAACATCCAGGTGTGTCATGTCAGCATCATCATCATCATAAGCATCTTTTTGGTCGATAAAATTTGTCTTGACATTTTTGTCTTTCTTTTTCAAAGATACTTGATAAAGGTCAACAAGGTGGTCAGCCGTACGATAGGTATGAGACTAATGACTTTTCATGTCACACCGATAGCATTTATCTTCATAAATTTTCTTTTTTTTTCATTTTTTTGATCATTGTTATTATCCCACTTCTGGGAGATATTTTGTTACTTGCCACGATTATTGTCATAAGGCACAAATCTGCTACGTTCGCGTCTACGACCACAACTACGTCATCGGCCTCCTCGACCGCCTCTACGGCTACGTTTGCGACCACGACCAGAATTTTGAGGTTGAGTCGCATTGGCTTCAGGGAATGGACTAGCACCAGTTGGTCGGGACTCATGATTTTTCAACAATAATTCATTGTTTTATTCATCCAAGAGAAAACATGCAATAAGTTCAGAATACTTTTTAAATCCTTTCTCTCTATATTGCTGCTGCAGGAGCATATTAGAGGTATGAAAAGTAGAGAATGTTTTCTCTAACATGTCTTCATCAGTAATTTTTTCACCACATAATATTAATTGAGAAATAATTCTTAACATGGCTGAATTATATTCATTGACAGATTTAAAATCTTGTAGCCGTAAGTGAAGCCAATCATATCGGGCCTTTGGAAGAACGACCAACTTCAGGTGGTCGAATCTTTCTTTCAAATCTTTCCAAAGAGCGAGCGAATTTTTGACGATAAGATATTCTGTTTTTAATCCTTCATCTAAATGATGACGAAGGAAAATCATGGCCTTAGCACGGTTTTTGTTTGAGACTTCATTCTTTTCAACAATAGTATTCCCCAAGACCCATTGCCTCAAGATGAATTTCAACATCTAATACTCACGATAAATAATTTTTTCCAAAAATATCAAGAGGTACGAACTCTTGTTTTGTGAGATTAGCCATAAGAATATACAGTAGATTAGTAGGAAAGAATTTTATCTTGATAAGTATTCAAAAGTTGTTCGGGCAGAATCTTGATAGCGTCTCGTGCTTCACTTTTGTTCAAAAATTAGAGATTCGCGCTTTTCTTTCGCTCAAAGTAGAGACTTGTGTTGATAACGTGTTGTAAAACTAATAAAATAAACTACTAAAATAGAGATTGGAAAAGTAGAGTGAGAAGCAAGGAGAGAGAATAAAGAACTATAGTATTATTATATTCACTGATCAAAGTTCTTCGAAATTACAAATGAAGTAGGATCCACCCTTATAGTTGATCTAAGATCAAAGGTACATGAACCCTATTAAATACTAATACATGAATTTAATAGCTCAAGTACATCCATAAATGGGTTTATCCAATGTACCAATGAACCTAGAGAGAATACATGTATCTTCCTTCTTGAGAATATAAACGGACATCCACATCTTATAATTATTTCATAACATTTGATATGTATTGTATTTTTTTAGTTGTTTTTGAGTAGTTTTCAGAGTTTATTACTATAGATTTGAAAGATAAAAATAATTTTTCAAAAGATTCTTCATTCTCAATGGAGTCATGTCTCAAAAAATATTTAGCTCATACGGACACAAAGTTTTATAAAACACATTTACAAACATGCGGTAAAGTTTTCAAAAAAATATCCAAAAACAACTAATTTTATGCTTTTCCAAACTCATTCTTTTTTCTTGCAATTAGTTGGCCAATGATAAAATGAATCTCAAAATCCAACTATTAGGGAGGTCAACAAACTTTAAAGTATCAATAACTAGGAAAATGCACAAGATCAACTATAAAGAGGAATTTATTGATTCATCCGTGAATATAAAAAAAAGTAAAAAATCAACTCAATTATCCAAATTAAAAAAACGAACATATCTAGAAAGCAATCATATTTAAAGTATACCTTTCACAAGGTTTAAAAAAGTTTATATATATATATATATTTTCTCAATCACTTTCTTATCACGCACAAATTCTAAAATGCAAATATTTCTCTCAAAATTCCTCCATTTCCATTTCTTTTTGAAAAAATACGACTTAATCCAAATGGAAGCGGCCCCCACTCCCCCAGAAGACGCGCTTTGGGCTTAAACTTCAAAGTCTTCTGTCCTACATTTCTACATTTCAACGCATATGCATTTCTGTTTGCTAAGAGTATAAATCCTCTAAAACCCATCTTCCATCATCATCCCATGATCCCAATACGCAATCAAATTCAACAACCCTTTTGATTTCTCACTTCAGTTTAATAATCACAATTTCCTCACCAACAATATATGTTCTGGGTTTAACAACAAAGAAGAATTTTGAGATGGGATGTTGCAGCAGCAAAAGGGCGAATTCGAAAGCAAGCCGTGTTAGCCGCTGGCGTTCTACTGGCATTGTTGCCTTACGTGACTCCAAATTGAAGGTCTTTTTTGCTTGATTGGGTTGCTTGATTGATATATTATTTTTAAACATTGTATAGTGGTGGGTGATGATAGGAAAGGTTTTACCTGGGTATAGGGGAAAATGGGGTTTTTGCTAATTTTTACAATCTTGGATTTTTTTTTTTTAAATTTTGGTTTGAAGAAGGTTAGTTGAAGCTGTAGAGTTAATTCCTTTAGTTTGAATTTTTGGGTTCATTTCAGGTTTGCATTTGCGTCATTTTCAACATCCTGTGACGCATATGTTATCTTTTCTTGGGTTGATTTACTTATGCATTACTATAACATCAGCCATTTTTGGCTCGTTGGATCCTCTTATAGTTTGATGGTTTAGTGATGGAAGCATTTGATATTTGAAATCATCAGCAGAATGAGTAATATTTTCGGGATAAATATTCAAGACTGCCTATATGACCCTTTCTTTGCTTTAGAAATGATCAAGGATCGACTTTTGTAGGCGAATATGAAGTAGTTCCAATGGAAAAATATTTACTTAACGGTCCATATTTAAAGTTGGCTTGCAGCAATGGAGCCTAGTCTATCTGGTAGGATATATATATATATATTTTCTCTTCCGTTGCTATTGTTAAGTGTGTTGAGACGAGAATGGAGGGATATATAGATGAAGATTGCCGAGTAGTAGTTCAATAAGGTATTTAGGATAAGATAAAAGTTCCAATGAATATATCGGATACCACCTGAGTAGAACTGGAAGTTACAAAACTAGTCATGACTTCATGCTCATGAATCTTAAGACTGAACCTCGATTTTATAATCTCCAGAACAATTTATAGAAGATAAGATTCTCCAGAGAATTGTCTTTAGGAGTATAATGTAATTGCAGGATCTTGCTGAATTGTTAACTGTTTTTCATAATCTGATAGGAGGAAAACAAAAGGGATCAGAAGCATCCATTGAGAGTAACATGTTTCCTAACTCATGGTAGTGTGTATCAGTATATGCTGCCCGTATGATTGCTGTGTCTGATCTTGGGAAACTGTAGAACAAGCTTAGTTGAGAAGCTTATATTTGTTTGGATAAATGTATGGTTTACAAGGAGCATAGTTAATAATCCTTCCACTAGAAATCTTAATGTTCATATATTTGTTTGGAAAGAATTTATGATAGTGTCCAATATGCTTTTACAATAAATTTGTTATGCGTTGCATGATTGTGTCCAATACAGTTTCACAACATGTTTTTTAAGAAGCATCGCTTTACCTCACACTCTAATGGTTGCATATATGGCTGGAGCAGTAAATTATTTATTTAAGTGACAGTGACGAGAAGATTGGGTACAGTAACTATGATTAAGATACTTAATGGATCTGTTCACACGTTCTCATAATTGGCACACTAGGCTGACTTGGTTAGTGAAGAATGTTTTAGTGCAATAAAGTTGGACAGTCAGATCGCTACTTAGCAGGAAAACTGGGTCAGAATGATTTTGGAGGTTCACACTGGGAAATCTAAGTTGCTGGGGTAAGAAATAGATTGGTACGTTTCTAAGGGAGGAGACAGGAGCTCTGCCCTAGCGAAAGTACTTAGGCCGGAGAGAGATCTAGAAAGCCCTATTAAAGAGGTCTTTGCCCTTTTAGGCCACCCCCTTTAATAAAGTAGAAAGCAACATCCTATATCCTGGGACCACATTTGCTGTGTAAAGAATATTGCATGCTTGTTTCCTTGGCTCTGGAATCTATGGCCTTCTTTTTTAATACTTGAATATAGTTTGAACAATTTACCATCTTCAGTCAAAGGAAATGCTTTACCCCATAAACAGGAAAAAAAAATTGTTGACTAAGATGCTCCCATGTATCTTTTTTCTTGAAATTCCTATGTATATTTGCCTGATATTTGCATGGACTTTTGACCTTTTTTCTTTAATTGAAACTTTCTGTAAAATCTTTGAAGTTCTTCACTGTGACTTATTTAGCTTTGATTTTGCACTGCTATTTCTGCATTTATAAAGGTAGAAAATGATGATTTTGCATCATCTTCTGATTTGCTTTTTTGTTTTGTTTTTTTTTTCCAAGTTTACATAACTTGTAGCAATGCAGTTTAATTTTTTGACCCTAGACAGATAGATTTTTATAGAGATTGCTAATTTTGTATGTTAATTTCTTGAATTAGACATTTCCAAGATGAAAGTTCTTGACCTCGACAGAATTCTGTGCGCACACTTGATTTAACACACAATAGAATAGGTAATGCTTTCTAGCTACTGATCAAACTTGATTTTGTGGGTTTTATGATATTTGGTTGCTCAAGTGCTAAAAGATTAATATATTTAACATGACCTGCTTTCTATGACCAATGTCTTGATTTTTTATCTATCCCATATATTAGCTAACTATCTTTGATTTGTTTAGCAGTTTGTATTCAAGATGGTTGCTCTTTTACTAATTTAAGCAGTGGCAGTTACTCTCTGACTTGAGAAGCCATGTCTCATATTTTGTCAAACACCAATCCACATTCATATCCAGTTTTCTTGTAATCTTCTGCTGATGAATCTCATGGCTTGTGTTTTGTCTCTGTGCCAGTTGACATTCCAGTGGATATCAGCAAATTAATTAACTTGCAAAGACTGGTGAGAAACTAACTATTATATCTTTTGCATTTATCATGACATTCTTCATAATGAACACATGGCAATGAACCAATTTTTCTTTTCTAATTGGTGAGATACCATTCTTTCAATATTATGTTAAAGGAAATGAAAATTCAATCTTAGTTTTTATGTACTACTGCTGTGTAGTTTTTAATTATAAGCTGGTGATAGGAGATGTGTGTTACAGAAAAGCCTTTAATGTTGGAGACAAATATACTTCTATCCTATGTGACTTTTCAGAATTGGTGGTTTGAGATTTTATGTTTTCCTCAATTACAGTTCTTGTTAATCTTTAGAGAAGTAAATCAAGTGCAAGGTGAGAATGCAAGTTAAGCTACTTTCTTTAGAGAAAGTGGAAATATATTTCTAAAATCTCTTGTATTACTAAGGCTGCTATCTGAAAAATGTTATAAACATCTTCTTAAATCTATGTTGCAGATCTGAAAACGTTATAAGCATCTTCTAAAATCTATGTTGCGGAAAAATCATAAAGTGGTCGCATTGGGTTAAGTAAAGTTTCCTTCTCCATGATAATTTTTAGGATAAACAGAAATGGTGTTTAAGGTAGCCCAAGTTAGATGCCTTGTAAAATTACTGACTTGTTATGTATTCATATTAACCTGAGGACATGCAAATGACAGGGTTGCTCAGTGTATCCATTTTCATATGCATATAATGTTTAAGCTTTTGTTTACATGTATAGATAACTTTTCAAAAACCATCTTATACTCCTCATCCATTTAACTATAGGGCATGATGTTGGTGACACATTTGCAATTTTTTAGAAATCTATTTGCATTTTATGCTTATTTAATCAATTAATCCAGCTTTGTAATGTCACATTAAGAGACTATTCTTAGTTTTCCAACCATGTCAATGTGATCTTATCTCTCTTCTTCACTATTGGTGTTATCTTTGCAACCTATCTTTGATTGCAAAATAAAGTCTTTAATAGAGTAGTAGTGAGAATAAGTTAACAAGCTCTTAGTTGGAATGCTATAAGGAATCATTTTGTGAACTACCAGTTCCATATTTGGTTGGAATCTTCATTTTCCTTTTGAACCAGATTGGTGTCTTCTTTGTTAGGAAGACACCGAGTAGAGACTCATCTCATTGTGGTGTGGAGAAAGCCTTCTTACCTCATATTCAATTGCCAATAGATAAGTTTCAAGCTGCATTTAAAACATGACTTGGTCTGATTTGGGGCTGTGTCATGACTTCATGTTTTTCTTAGGTCCTTTTATAGTGACAAGGAAGCAGAAGACAAATACTTTGGATAAACTTAAATGTTTGTATTCTGATGGAAACTTGTAATGCTTTATTTTCTGGAACCTTGCACTCATATCTGTTGAGGACATGTTTGCTTTGCTTATGTGTTGTACAAATTCTGATTAGCAGCATAAATTTGTAGTTTTGAGTGCTAAAGTTACTTGTAAAACTTCTGGTTTCCCATTAAAAACTAAAGAATAGAGGATTCTAAAGTAATGGATGGCTTGCTGGTCTTCATTCCCTCATCCCTCCCATACTTTCCTGCTTCAATGTTTATGACATCAATAGCATGCTTACTTCTTTTTCAGATGTTGGCTGACAATCTGATTGAACGGTTACCTATCAACCTGGGAAAGCTTCAGTCCCTAAAAGTTGCATCACTTGATAAGAACAAGGATTACCACCTTGCCAGATGAATGTAAATGTTATTTCGTTTTAAAGGAATATGTTGTGAGAATTTATTGTCTACTTGTTCGTTTATGTCTGCTTAACTGAAAAATCTATTTTTGTAAACAATGAAGTTTGGTTAACAGTACTTTGATATTTGCAGTAGGCCAATTGGTGAAACTTGAGCGCCTATCAGTCTCAGAAAATTTATTGACAAGCCTGCCAGAAACCATAGGAAGCTTGCGCAACGTGAGTACGTTTATCAAATAATTATATATATATATATATATATATATATAATATATATATATATATATATATATATATATATATATATATTTGCATTCACTGATCAAATAAGTGACAAATGCTGCCACTGATGTGCATCATTCTTGTGGATAAACTACTCTTCCGAGGATAGATTTTGCATTCTGTTTGCTCTGCTTTTTAGCATGCTAACAATGATTTGCTTTGCTTTTCAGTATTCTAAAATCATTACTTATTTTTGCTCTTGCCAAGATGAGGTTTTTTAGGTAGGAAATGGTTTTAATTGCTCTTTTGGAATTTGCTTAAAGTTGCTTCCGCTGAACACATGCTTACCAATGCCATTTGAAGAACTAGAGTAGCTTCTCTCTCTCTGATAAGCCTTCTCTCTTCCCTTACGAGCCCAAAAAACATTTCCCCTCCACCTCCCCAACACCCCCCCCCCCCCAACCAATAAAAAAAAGAAATTAAAGAAAATTCCCCCAGTCTATCTGAGGTTTTACTTACTGATACTAGATCAGTGTGAGCTGTAGTATTATATGTGCAAAGTTGCTATCGTTAGATGGAGTTAATCTCCATCACACTCTCTCTCAGACAAGTACACATACAGAGAGACAAAATTCCTCCCCCCGACCAAAAAAAAAAAAGAAGAAGAAATATTAAGTTAAAATCAACTGGAAAAAGACAAAATAAGAAAAAATAACTCAAATAATTCAAAAACCAGCTTTTTATTTCAAGTTGTTCACTTGTATGTATATTATTACCGTGTTGACAAATTTCATGTCCGAAAATTTGCTGACCACTTGATTATACATCTGTTTCTGTTTTTGAAATCTCACATGCTTCATGACTAATTGCATTGTGGGCTACGGCAAAGATTTGAATCTTTAATGAAAATTGATATGAGTCATGAACTTTTGACAAGAAATCTGAAAATCATTGTCCTTATTTGAGAACATTCAGTCTGTTGTTCATGGGTGTTTAAATTGTTAGGCTTATGGTTTCAGACTTCTATCTCCACTTTCTTTCTTCCAAACTGTGAATTCCAATTTCTTCTTTTCCAACTGTGGTTAATTTTGGCGATGAATGATTATCTTGATAGAAGCAAAAGCTTGATTTGTGTATAATCCTTGCCTTGTCAGAGTTTAGTTTAATTTTTTTTTATAAAATAATATAGTGATACACTTTAAAGTTTTGACCATGCAGTTGGTGCTGTTGAATGTATCAAACAACAAGTTAAAGTCTCTTCCAGAATCAATTGGGAGT
This sequence comes from Coffea humblotiana, assembly GCA_023065735.1. Classification (NCBI taxonomy): domain Eukaryota; kingdom Viridiplantae; phylum Streptophyta; class Magnoliopsida; order Gentianales; family Rubiaceae; genus Coffea; species Coffea humblotiana. The sequence goes on from CM041211.1 coordinate 24,914,083, forward strand.
TGCTTCTCTCTTGAAGAACTGCAAGCAAATGGTACCTTCATATCTAGCTTTTAACTTCGGGTTATATTGCAATGCATGGTTAAGAGTGCAGGCAATATTTGACTTCCTAAATTGGGTATGCATTTGAGTCACTATGAAGTCAGTACGTGCTTTGATCGCCTTATTTTGCTACACTCTTTCTTGTTCTTTGTAGTAAGCTAGAGGGAATTGACTTCCATTTAATCCGTCCACAATTTTTCTAGGATTTTCTTGTTTCCCTTCGAATAACACTGGCTCGCAGCTAATCCAATCTCTCACATTGAGGATGCTGAGGCTGTGCCACCAGTTATGCTGCCCTTTCTTGTAGTCAGGATAGAGTTCAATATGGTTTAAGTTGTCAATTAGCTTTTACTGCATAGAAATACTATGCTGCCTTGAGATTTTGCAGAATTTAGAAACATTGCATGTCTGTTGTGGCTAACTTTCAAAGTGCATAGGAATTATTTATTGATCATAAAAGATGCGATTGGCCAAATTTAGTAGTTAAGCTCTATGGATTTTGTGGATCTTTTTGGTATGTTCCCCCGCTTGTACTAGAATTTTCTTCATTCAGAAGTATCTAACTTATTGCGGGGTAAGTGTTTAGTTTCTCGTCCATCTGAGCTACCTTTTGCTGAATTGTTTTCAGGAACTTCAGGAACATTGCCATGTCTTCTGTGACTGACTTTCTAATTGCATAGGGATGATTTAATGATGGCCAAAGATACGGTAGACTAATAATATTAGATTAGACCCTGGATTTGGATCTTCTTGTTATATTTCTCCCACTTGTACCAGGATTTTCTTCTATCAGAAGTATCTTGCTTATTGTGTGGTCAAGTGTTTAATAACTCATGCATCTCAGCAGCCTTTTGCTAAATTCTTTTTTTCTTTTTTGGGGACATCTGGTTAAGTTTATTAACTTCAAGATGGTGTACCGCTTGGTTACAGATATTACATTGTCATTCTCATTCATAGAGTTTAACATGGTTTAAGCTTTTTGAATTTGAGAATTGAAGTTTCGTAATATCCAGTTTAATCATATGAATCATTCGATGGTTTGCCTAGTTAGCTTTACCTGCTATTTGGCAGTTCTGGATGTTCATCTACCTTTGATGAGCTTTTCATCTACATGATAGTGTTGCTCGTTCCACATTTCCATGGTTCAGTTTAGGATGGAGAGTGTTCTGCTGCATACCATATCTCTGTTTGGTCCCTGTTTGTTCATCTTTGTCATACTGTATTTTGGTGCTTTTAGATAATTCTATTGAAGAAATTCCTGCTCCAATATGCAATCTTGTTCACCTCAAGTTCACTCTGCTGGACAATAACGATCTGAAACAGGTAATCATTTCTCAAGCTTCATCATTGACATCTAATGTGCTCATAGCATTACTTCCTCCATTTCCTCTGGTTGATGGGTACTTTTTTGGTACAGTTCTTTTGCCATTTTAATGCGTTTATGGTGTGACACATTATATTCCAATGTTGGTTCAACTTAGTTTTTACATGAAGTATCTTGCACTTGTGATCTGTCAATTTGTAGTTCTGAATTGTGGAGATGACTTCTAAAATGATTTCTACTTATGTTGTAATGATGGCTTGACATTTCCACTTACAGATACCTCCAAATATATTAAGAGAATGCAGAAGTCTTCAAAATATTTCTCTCCATAATAATCCAATTTCGATGGACCAATTTCAACAGGTGAAACCTAATTCTCTTCTACATTGTTCATCAGTTTTTCAAAATTCCGTTAGCATTGCTCTTCTTTTTCTAAAAGAAATTCAACTTGAAATTTCTCTCAGATGGAAGGATTCCAAGAATTTGAAGTTCGGAGGAAAAAGAAGTTTGATAAGCAAATAGATTCAAATGTAATGATTGGTTCCAAAGGGCTTGATGAGGGTGTTGACCTCTGATGTGGGTTGTTAAGCTTGATGTTTATGTTTTGTCCTGGTATGACGCTCCAGGTATGTGCCTTACTATTGACAGTTAGGGTGTCCCTTGCTATTTTCACATATCTGTTTACAGATCAAGCACATGCTAAACTGTGATACAGTAGCTTAGTTGATTTCTTCAGCCTCTTTTCTCTCCAATGCAACCCCAAAAGATGTAGCAAATAGCTTTTGCAGACCTTAGGCGTCTCTTAGAATGTTGTTTTTGACTACCCACACTGTCTGTTATATTCTGTTATGAATAGTTTGCTTTTGTTCTATGATACACTCAACTCTGATAATCTTTAATACCGCATGGAACTCATGAAGAAGTTCATGTGTTGATGTTTGTGTAATACACGCGTTAATGCTGTGCCACAAATAATAGGTTTCAGAAAATGCAGGGGATACTTATTTTCTGAAAAAAAAAAGGAAATGAGCATGGACGTAAGCTTCCTATTGCAATAGGGGGTTTCATGACAGAATATGATTCCAATATGTTTTACCGTTTGTTCGTCTCTAACCGAAGTCTACCAACTAATCAATTTGTTGAAATACTGGCACACAATAAACTTTCTATTGCAGTAGGGGGTTTCATGACACAATATGATTCCAATATGTTTTACTGTTCATCGCTACCCGAAGTCTACGAACTAATCAATTTGCTGAAATAGTGGCGCACAATAAACTTTTAAAGTACCTTTTCTGTTGTCTTCTAGGCTCTAGCTGCTTTGATGTCGTTACGTTGCTAGTTCTGATGTAATTTTTGTATTCTGCAGTTGAGTGAGGCTCTATGTGTACAGAAGTTATTCAAATTTGGAAAAGGAAGATGGTTGTCACGTTGTGCGTTCTCTTGTCCTCCCTGCAGCTTTTTGGTAGACCGGCCATTATCCAGAGCAGAATTTGATTAAATGATGCATGGTTAGGCATGATACCTGTGAATGCTATATCCTTTGTGACTAGCTGTGTATCTCTATTGGGTCTTGTATAGTATAAATCTTAGTAGTGTCTGCAGCAGATGAATATTCAAAATAGTGAACCTAAAAAGTTTTTGATTCCGACTTCTGAATGGCTAATAGAATTCAACATTCGTTTTTTTTTTGAACTTCAGTATTTTCTGCTTACTGATTCTTTGTTACTGCAATTTGGAGAATGGACTTTTCATTGTGGATAAAGGTTATAAATGGCTGGCCTTCACAACCTAAAGTCAAAGTCCAATTTTGTAACAAACATGATGAATAGTTTCTTTGATAAAAAAGATATTCTTCTTGACCATACTAGCACTTTACCTTGATCAAGCCTTAGCTGCTTTCCAAAAATATGATAATTAATTTTCAAAAAAAAAATGCTAGCAATTTACTTGCTGATGAAATTCATGTATAAGAGACTCCTTATCAATAATTTGCCAAATTGCAAAATGAGGTAGCTCATAGATTAGCGAGATATGCAAGAGAGATTCCTGAGGTAGCAAATGAGGATTCTCTTTAACTTTCCTGCAATACTGCCTTTGGGACCCAAGTCCCTGTTATTTCACTTAATCCTTCCTCAAATATTCCAAAATTTAAACCAATCTGAAGTTAAACTGTCAAACCAACATGTAAAAACAGCTGTGAGCAAAACCAAGCAGTCTTTTCAGTTTTCATTAGATGAACCATTGGCCTGTAGCACAGAGTAGTTGTTCCCTGCAAACACAGTGATAACATTGAATGAAAAACAAAACAATTACTTGATCAATCATAGAACAAGTACTTTCTCAGGCAACAAACAATTGGCTGGCAAAACTACCAAATCACGCTGGCAGTTTCAAATACTTGAAAAAAGAACCGCGACAACCAAAAACTATTCTGTAAAAAAATGCTGATTAAAATACAACAGAAAAACCCTTTGAAGAAAGTTTAAAAAACACATCACTGTGCAGCAAGTTTAAAACATAGAACAAGTTTCATGTCACTATCAGAGTATACTCAATGACAAAGTGCAGCAAGTTTCAAAAGCAACCAGAAGAAAGGTCGCTGGAGCTTCCTAACAAAAGGCGACAGTACCAACAATTGATGAGAGATACAGCAGCGAAAGGTCTTCTGGCTAATGCTTGTGCTCAACATAATTGAAGTTTGCAAATGCGTTTGATTCCTTTGGCTGGTGAATAACATTCTCAAAGACATCATTCAGCATTTTGTTGTCAAGCATTCCTTCCAAGATTTTGTCCTCGAAAACAGATGAGATTCTAGACTTGTTCCTTTGCCTGTCTCGAGAAGAAAATACCAACTCAGACAAGCGATCTTTGTTAGTTTGTTGAGCATACTTTTCGACCTCCAAGGTCCCAGAGGTTATCAAATGATAAACATAGACAGACTTCTTTTGGCCAAGCCTATATGCTCTGCTTATTGCTTGCCTTTCAACTGCAGGATTCCAGACAACGTCTAACAAAACAACTCTTGAAGCCCCACTAAGATTTATTCCTTCAGAACAAGCTTTTGTGGACGCAAAAAGAACTTTCACCTTACTGGAGGGATCATTCAGAGAACTAATTGATGACTGGCGATTCTTCTCGTCACGTTTTCCATCCGTATACAGCACTTCTATGCCTTCCCTCCGCTTCAACTGATCTATCAACTGCTGCATTATAAATCTCAAAGGGTGAATAAATTCGCTGAAAACTAAAACCTTCTCATGCGATGCATCACATAATCGGATGAGCTCAATGGCAAATTTCGTCTTTACTCCAGCATAAGGACTACAATCAAGTACCCCTAGTCTGTCTTTGTCAGCAGAGAAGCGTTTACTGAAAGCAGCTAATGAGGGGTGGACAGAAATGAGTGACACCAAATGTACTTGGTCAAACTGCTCCAATCATCCGATATAAGCTGAAGAATGCCCTTCTGCTCATCAGTTGGCCGCAAAATAACAAGTGTGTCCTTCAGACCCGGGAGACTCTCCTCTAGTATGGAACCTTTGTGTACATGTACAAAGGGATCTATCATAGCTTTGAGCTCGTCTACTGCATTGTCAGAGTCGTTATCAATGGCATTGGTCAAGGAAACCCATCTCTCTTTCTCCACATTGCTCTTCCGCTGCCATCTTCTGCTGCAACTCTCAGAGGTCATTGAACCAGAAAGCTTTGGGTTTACCAGGCAAAGAGTATTATACAACTCTTCAAAGTTATTCTGAAAAGGAGTTCCAGAGAGGATTATCTTTCTTTTTGTCTTAACTCTTGTCAAAACCTTCCAGACAAGACTCTGTTGATTGCAAGGCATGTGCCCTTCGCCAAGAACCACGAGACCAGGCAGTTGAAGAAAGATTTCCTTAAGTTTTTCATCACTTCCTTTTCCCTTCCGTCCACTAGCAATCTGCTCAAACAACTTGTAGCTGATTCCAAGAACACTTTTCTCCTTTGTCCACGAGTACAGCTTTGTCATTCGGCTTCCTACTCTCCGAAGAAAATTTGCATCAGTTTTGAGTTCGTTTCCCGACAAATCCTTGCTATTAAAGTTATGAAAAGGAATTCTATATCCCCATTTTCGGAACTCATTTTCCCCGGTAAGCAGCATGCTTGTAGGAGCTATAATCACGGGTCAGCACATTGGATACATTTTCAACAATGACAGAATAAAAACAATTGTTAGGCAGGTCTTCCCGGTGCCAGGGGCATGTGATATTATGGCTCCTCCTCCATCATCAGAAAGTTCAGTTTTCAGCTTCTCGATGTAGGTTTCTCCTACTATGTTTTTCCACAAGAAGACAAATCCATCCAGCTGATGACTATACATTGACATCCTAATGTCATCTGGAATAAGATCCAGTACAAAGCCTTCAGCATCAATGGGGGTGTAATAGTTTCCAGAGGCTGAGTCATCAAGATGAAGCTCATGAATACCAAAGTAATCACCTCTGCGAAGGTCAACCCAATCCTGTCTTCGCGGAGTCTCTTTTTTCTGCAGGCAATAGCAATTTAGATAAAATTTAAAAATAACTGGGAATGCAAGTAACAATATGAAGTTCTGGTAACATCGTAAAGGTCCCATTTCACTACACAACTCAGCCCAGATTATTAAGCTCTTTGCTAGTAAAAATGATGCTAAGGTGGTCTCTACCGGTAAGTATGGTACTTGTTTTTGGTTCTCTGATAGGAAATTAAGAGGTGGCTTGTTTTTGGTTCTCTGATAGGAAATTAAAAGGTGCTGCTGCTTTAACACATGATACTCCTTATTTTCTGCCTATTGTACAATTTTGACAATCAGGTAGATGGAAACCTGATTCTTCAGGAATCTACACTACTAGATCAGCCATGAAAAAGTTTCAATCTCAGTCTAATAGTTATCGAGGTATGTAGTTGTCTTGTGGAAAGAAATATATGCTTAGAACATTCCTATATCTTAAGGTTTGGCATGTGAGTGGAGATTAAGTACTACAAGACAGGCTACTCTCTCGGGGTATGCCTGTTGAACATGGTTTTGTTCCTAATGAATCTCTCAGCATATACTCTTGGTCCGTACTCTCTAACAACTAGCTTAGATATACAGTTGCTAAGACTTGGTCCATTGATTGTTATGGGTTGAACAACACTGTGCTGGAAAGTCATTTGGGTAGAAATGTGTGCAGGGTGAGATTTGCTGTTGCAGTTTATCAGCTCTGGGGAAGTCGAAAATGTAAGTTATCCAAAGTCTGTTGTATCCAGTTTACTCTTTTTGCAAGCAATCTTGCAGGACCTTTGTGGTATGGGTTAGTGGTTGGCTTGGTTCTTCAGTTTAGTGTGCCTAGAGTTAGGCATTTCTCCTAAAGTTTTAGAGTGAGTTCTAGAATAGCCATTAGTGTCTGTTATGCACTTAGAACAGAAATTCTTGTTTCTTTGTCTTGTCAGGGTGTTCCCCCCATCTTACATGCTTACGCTTCTGTTTTGAGCCAATAAGACAAGGAGCTTAGTGAAAAAAAATTAGGAAATACGGAGTTCATTTATTTAAGTTCTTCTGTTAAGAGCATAAAAGAAGGGAATTCAAGTAAAGAATAAAATGCAAATGGACTAGTGGGAATACATACCAGAGTAGGAAAAATGTCCTTCATCTCCTTATGCACCAATTTGACAACATCTGCATATGATTCCAATTGGTTCTTCAAGAATCAGCTGATGTTTCCCTGAGAGCATAATTCTGCTTGGCACTTGGCCGTTGCAGTGACATGATGAGCGCCATCCTGATGATCAACACCACAAGAACACAAAATCTTCTCACATGAGTTTCAATTTGGACAATCGGATAATTAAAAGAGTAAAACAGGCATTGATAAGAAGAAAACTCAATCAATGTTCTTGTGCTCAGAATGAACAGAAATTAAAAATCCAAAAAGGTGTGGAAACTAAAAACATCATTGTAAATTGACAGCAAAGCCAGCAAAAAATATCAATAACATTATTTGGACGATGCAAATCTAAGCCAAATGGTAAATTTCACCAGAAGGGTGCAAAACTTAGGAGGTTTCTTATGACACAAATAGCAGACTGAAAATACTTTTATGTCTTTCTGTCTAATGACTGAGATCTCGCAAAGAACTAGATGGGAGTATCTGCATGTGATTGTGAATACAACGAAATTTCTAGAACAAATTTACGTAATAGAACGAGGACGAAAAAGAAATCAAACAATCCAAAATATTGTAAAGTTTGGAAATTGAAAACATGTCTTACAATCCAAATATTGTAAAGTTATTGTACAAGAGCAGAGGAAATTGCCTACTTCCACATTATCAAAATTTTCATGCATGACAAGTTAAAATGTCAGGGTAGACTAAATTTCATTAACTCCTTTTTCTTACAGCAGGACATGGATGAGAAAACTTTCTTTGTCATTAAAACTGATATCTAGCTTAAATATTTCTAAAAGTGGTTCAAAAGGAGAAGAGCAAGCTTTTCCTGTGGGTTGCATAAATAACTTAAAATGATAATAGAATCATCCCATCATCATCAGTAACAAACATACAATGTTAGGACCAACTAAATAGCATGCACAATGGATCATGAAACAGCAACTTGTATTGTATTCTTAAAACTACATAAGAAAGCATACTGTCAACAAAACTATATCTATTTGAAAAACTACATGATCTTGTTAACCATAGATTATTAGATAATAACTGAGGAAGAAACAAATATTAGATGACCAACATGAGATGATACCTACTGCATGTTTCCAAATCATTTCAAAGTGCTAAGGCATCAACTTCAGTATTCCCAGGGCAGAAGTCAAAACATTAGCAGATTAACTAAAATCTCCAAACTCAACTGACGGACAAAGAATGGATCCAACAGAAGGAATAAGGCAGCAGCATAATGGGGAGCTACCTTTCAAATCATTATCAGCAGTAACGTATTGAAGAAACAATCATTTGTTTCTCTAGGATTAGTTAAACCGTTCAACTTGTGTGGAAACTATGTAGTTACTTGTGTAACTCCAAATCCAAAAATCACACTATAGTAATCAGAGAATGTCAAATCTCTCAAAATTAACAAAGCACCATTACCTTGGATGATTCAGTAAAGTCAGAATCTGGTAATGTGAGGCACATTTCCATCTCAGTAAAAAGATCATCAATTTCTTTCTGCCAGTCTTCTTTCTTGGGTGGGGTTAAATCCTCGTCATCAAATCTGAATTTTAATGGCAGTGGTATGAGACTATGAGTAGGACCATTGTCTTCAAAAGAAACTGGTTTTTTCTTTGTCTGCTCATCATCCTTCAGCATGGGACCCCAGAAGAATATTCATGTAATCCACATCTCTTTCTCTCCTCTTAGAGGGTTTAGATATCCTACTGCTTTCCTTTTTCTTCTTTGACATCTGATCTGATGAATCAGAATCCGCACCTGAAGAATCAGAACTTTCACTCTCAGAATCATGAAGACAGCACTTCCTTGATGTTCCGAGTCCTGGTTCCTGTTCTCTGGACTTTGGACTTGGTAGTTGAATGAAGCCATTATCTTTTCCTATCCCTCCTTCAAGGTTATCCTCACTACAATAACCCCAATGGTTTGATTGTGTACCAGAGCTCCTTGATTCTTCCTCACTACAGTCATTATCAGAATCATCAGCATCCTCTTCAGAGCTAGAGGATTTTGAGTTGAGATCATCAAGATTCTCAATTAGAAGACCCTTTTCCTTGTCCTGAGCTCGATTCCCTGAAGGTTCACTCTCCATGGTCATTCTTTCATTTGTTGCATTTCCATCACTTCTAACCCTCTTTCTTCTTCTAGATGGAAACTGCTTCCTACCCTTGACATAACTACATCTCAAGTTTGGAGGGATATCTTCTTCAGTCACAAGCACGACGTCGCTTCCACTTCCCTGATCACTATTCTTACCCTTGTAAATAGTGTCTCTCTTCCTCATCCTATCTAATTCCTTCAATTTCACTTCTTCCACTACTTCCTCTTCCCCCAAAATCCTAACATCACTTCCACTACTCTCAGCATCATTGATAATCTTTTTAGCAGTTCCCTTCCTCTTTCTATTGAACATCTTCCGGTTTACATTTCCCCCTCTTGCTCTTCATCACTGCTACTGCTGCTTATTCTAACCATTTCTTCGACATTTCTTGTGACTTTTCCTGACTCCAATTCTTCCCTCACCACTTACTCTTCCCCCAAAAATCCTAACATCACTTCCACTACTCTCATCATCATTGAAACTCTTTTTAGCAGTTCCCTTCCTCTTTCTATTGAACATCTTCCAGTTTACATTTTCCCCCTCTTGCTCTTCATCACTGCTACTGCTGCTAATTCTAACCACTTCTTCGACATTTATTGTGACTTTTCCTGACTCCAATTCTTCCCTCTTTTTTCCCTCAGTAGCGTTTCATTTCATGAGAGCCATGGGCTCGCTCACTTTTCCCTTTCTTCTCCTGCTTCTTCTCATAGTATTCATTAGTCATATGCTTTATTTGAGCCCTTGTCCACTTTGCTACAGTGCTTCTCTTTTCTTCCATATTACCTAAATATAAAGAAAGCAAAGAAAATCAGAAACTTCCATTGCTTGGTAAAAGCGACAATGATCATTTAAACCAATGATAGACCTGCAGACCTCCAAGAAAAAGAAACAAATTCTGCAGAAGCTTAGCTATAGCTGCACTATAAACTTCAACTCTAGCTAAATAGCCCTTACCATCAGGGTCTAGGAACACTATTCTAAAGGTGCAAGGGACAAGTCATCTGCACAAACAACAAAAATAAGAGAAATTCTTTGCCTTCTAGCTCAGCAAACCTCATCCTAACTCCATCGTATACCAGAAAACTTTGATTGTCAACCATGAAACCAAATTTTTCACTCCACAAAGCATTGAATTCCATACAAACACACAGTCATACACAGTAACAATACTTTAAAGATCAAAGATACTATTTTGGAGAAAAGAAAAACAAAGCTTTAATGCCTTCCTAAATTAAAGTAGGTTGTCCATTTTTAATGATCCTCTTCATAAACTTACTGTACACCTATAAATAACTGGTTAGTTCAATCATCTACTAGCTAAAAAATCTTAGACCAGATTTTGCAACAAATAAAGATAAAAGATAAAAATGTCTTAGACCCAAAGGAGAAACATGCTCTCGACATTCAATACAGCTTCATAGTGACTTGTGCATCATGGAAGTAAATATTGTGGAAATCGATCTTTTCTGGGGAGCTAAATGCCTTTTTCAGAACTAGAGAACTTCACAAGCAAGCATTTGATCTGAAAGCGAAACCCCATGACTAAAATGTTAACCAAGAATCTACATTGCTCTTTTCTATGATAGCCCATTAGATCTTGATAAGATCAATCTACTTGCCCCTAATGACTTTCCATTGCAGATGAAGCCAATAACAAACTAGCATTTGGAAGCGATACATGGCCCTTTTGCATCTACTAGCTCAACAATCTTAGACCAGATTTCTCAAGAAATAAAGATGAAAAATGACAAACATATCCTACATATTCTACATTACTGAGTATTGACGTACCTTATTTCTGATAAGACGAGAAAAAAGCCCTGAACACAAGCTTTTTGAGCACTGGAAAATTAAGCACCATCGTCCATGTTAACCAAGTAGTTAAAGTACCTACCCCAAGAGCCAAGAAAACATTCAGTAACTTTTAATGCGTGTCTTTTAAACCACAAAGTATTCAAAATAAAATGCGTAACAATTCTTTATTGTTATAATAACAAAATAAAGGGTTCACTGCCACTAACGCAGAAGCTTTCTGAGATCACATGGAAGCAGACTAGCTATGCATTTAGCCCTCTACAGATTTTAGGAATCAAAACCACCAAAACCAAGAAAATCTTTCTCAAAGAAGATAGAAAAAAGTACTCTAGAAACAAAGACGACAGTAAACAAAAATCCCATAAAATCATCTAGTAAATAATGGAAATATAAATGCAAAATAGGAGAGAACATAGAAAAATCTCTTGATTCCAAAAAACGACATGCTTTTAAAAGTACATACTATAAAGGGTATGTGACATGGAGATGGTATCCCTTATTTCTGACGAGCAACACACATATTTATGGAAACGAGTACCAAATACTGTACATACACAATTGTGAGCAGAACAAGTTGAAAGCAACTTTTGCAGATATGATCCAGCATTATGATGAAAACTTGTGTTCCACCTTAATAGTAGTTTTTAAAAAAAATCTACAACTGTCCATGTCAAAACATCATTTAATGTCTCCATAGAGTAGCCTTCAAACAAAGGAACTAATTGAAATAAATTTCTTAAAACCCAAACATTCCAAGAGATTCGAAAAGTCCCCTTGTGAAACAAATAAATGGCATGGAACAAGTTTTCTTTGGTCATCATCTTTGGCCTTGTTTACATAATGCTGCTTGGTACTAGAAACCATCTATCTACCAAGTTGTTATTGTATCCTTTCCTCATTTCCTGAATTGCTTTTCCATTCATAAACATTGATCTTCATCACAATGTCCAAATTTATCATAAGATTTGAGACTCTTCAATCTTCCACATTTGAGTGCCTCATTCTAAAAATTTGTTGACCTTGTCCTAGTAGTACTATTCATGGTGAATTCTTGTTTTCTTCATAAATAGTTTTCTCTTAAGGGGTTCTCTTCTTTTATTTGTTTTCCTCTTTCTTGTTTCTTTCCTGCTTAACTTTGTTCACTTCATTGCTGAAGTGGAATATTGGAGGGAAAGGATTTTGATTTTCATCCGTATTGTTCAGATTTGGAGTTATCCCATATTGCATTTGCAGATGATTTGTTTCTAATATTAGCAGTATTGAGCATTCTACACGCTTGCTGAATTTGGAAGTTTCTTTGGTTTGAAGCCTAATCTTCATAAGAGTAGTGTGTATGTAGTTGGTGATAGCGATGAAGTGGGACAGCAACTGTGCAACATATTGGAGATGCCAAAGGGTGAACTACCAGTTAAATACTTAGGTCTGCCTCTTAGTTGAACAAAACTCAGCTACAAGGACTGCCAACCTGTTTTTATGAAGATTTGGCAGAGGGTACAATGTTGGGCAGTAAAAATGCTTACCTATGGTGGTTGGTTTCAGGTTATCTTATCTATCCTTAGTGGTATCTTCCTCCATTGGACTAGTGTTTTTATAGTACCCAAAGCAGTACTTAAAAGGATTGACAACATGTTATCCTCATTTCCATGGTATGGTGAAATTATGTCACATTATGGAGCAAAAGTAAAGTGGGAAGATATCTGTAAACCAAAGAAGAATGGTGGACTAGGAGTGCAGAACATAGCCAATTGGAATAAGTGTCTGATCCTTAAGTTCATTTGGAATATATGCCAGAAAACTTAAGTTCATTTGGAATATATGCCAGAAAAATGATACTTATGGTTAGATGGATACACTTTGTGACGTTGAAAGGGCACAGTCTATGGGAAGTAAAAATTCCTGCTGATTGTTCATGGTGTTGGAGAAAGTTGTTACACCTTAGGCACCTTGCTCAGCCATGGATTAAAATTGACATTGGTGAAGGTAAGAGCATTTTTTCCTGGTTTGATAATTGGCATGCACTTGGGCTTTTATATTTAAGATATCCTGAATCTTTATATAAGAATTTAGGATTGTCTATTAACTCTAAGTTAAGTGATCCAGTGAATGATGGAATATGGTCCTAGCCCAAAGGAAGGAGGTTTAATGCAATAGTGCAAGAGTTTCAAGAGTCTATTCCTGATTCTATGTTGCAGCAAATGCATAGAGAGGATCATGTGAAGTGGATTGTATGTGGTTCAGGTGTTTTTTTTTTTTGTTAAATCTGCTTTGAAGAAACTTTATCGGGCAGATAGAAAAGTGAAGTGGCATTCTTTAGTTTAGGGAAAAGGTTTTGTTCCCAACTATGCGTTTATACTATGGTTGGTGTTAAAGCAAAAGTTGATGACTAAAGATAGACTTATCAAGTGAGGTGAGACTGATATACTTCATAGATGTGTGTTATGCAATCAAGACACCGAATCTGTTTAAACATCTATTTTTCGAGTGTTCCTTCTCCAGGTGTACATGGGCATAAAGTGCAAAGATTATGCTTGCTGTATATGGGGTGCTTACCCTGCGAACAGGAAGTAGACTGGTGGTGTCACCATGGTGGTTCAAACTCCTTTGCTGCTAAGATTAGAAGATTATCTCTTACTGTCAGTGTCTAGTATCGTTGTTAGGAGAGGAATAGAAGGATTTTACAACATGTTGCTACAAGTACTGGACAAGTCCTTACAGCTAGCACTAAAGTGGTCCAAATGGTGGTTGTTTCATGGCCTAAAGCTCCACGAATTCAAAAGAATTAGCAGTTGATGATTGAATGGGAATTGTCAATAGAGTGTCTGATGTAATAGTTGCAGTAGTAGCTATAGATAGACAAACTTGTGTATAGTGGCGATCACTGAAGTATCTCAGATGTAGTAGGAGTTTTTTTCTCCATTGTACAGCTGAATTGCATATCAATAAAATAGTTCATTTTGCCTAAAAAAATTTATACACTTCCATCCCCATCAAAGTACCCTTTCTCTCTCTTTCTTTGACTCTCTATCCACACCTAAAGCAGACAAAACACCTAAACATATAAGACGACTTTTCAGTCTGCGAAGCATTGAATTTCTATGACGCCCCTACCTCTCTTTAGAGCGAACTTTCAGCGGAACGCTTGCCCAACTCTCGTTAGGACTCACGCATTCATTCAACCTTAATAAAGGATTACAAATTAACCATCGATTTAATTAAGAAGTATTTCAAATATTCAAACTCGAAACTCCCAAGTATACCATTTATGATTAGAAACCACAAAACCCAAGTATACAAAATTCACACTTTAATGGTCTCCAATAACATACAAAAGTATACTAGTTTCAACCAAAGTCGCTAGTCTAGGATCTCCAATTTCCACCTCCAAAGCCTGTTAAGGAAAAACAAACTTAAAGGGATGAGCTAACGCTCAAATGAGGTTAAGAAAACAAGCAAGCACGTATAATCAATTAATTGAATAGCATGCTTAAAAACAACTTAAAACATGACATTTCATTTAAGTGCACGAGTAGGAATTAACACACAAGGAGGATACAAGAACTCTTAGGAGCTATTCCCACGTCTCGATCAATTAACACTCACTCCACTTACTTCCTCCATCCAACATAACACTCACTCGAATCCGGAACCAAACATGTATAAAATGGCGATACTATTCGAGTATACCAAGCGAGATCTCAAAAGATCAATCTATAATATTTCTCAAGATTCACCAAACTTTTCGACCAAACCCTTGCTAGGTCGAGTTACAAGATTAGCCAATAGGTTGGGGCGTCTCCATAAGTATAAGGGTCGATGAGACAACGCTCCAATCGACTTAGAGTCGATCATGGTACTGAATTGGGATGAGCGGTACCTCCCACCCGAATAGGGTGTGATAATTCTAACCGTTCAGTGCTCACGACTTAAAACATGTTTATATACAAGTACAAGTCATACATATATTCATCTAACAAGTATCATGTAATCAGGAAATAGAGAGAGAGAGAGAGAGAGGGCGAGAGCGGTAAAGTACACTCTCGTTTCGACAAATTCACGTATCATATAGAACTTATACAAATTTCAATTTAATCATATTAACATCGAACATGCACTTGACACTCACCAAAAGTCAAGGCAAAACAAGAGCAAAGCGAGAATCAGATGAGCTCTTCAGGATTCTCGTGACTACCTGAGACATGTACAATCATGATTATCTAAATTCTCGACCAAAGTTATAAGGAAAAATATTTTCTTACTACCCACTCTGAATGTCACAAGTCGAGACAAGTTAAAAGAGTTTTTCTCGCTGAATCATTGAAATAATACTCAAAGAGAACTCGAAGGTCGATTTTGATTCAAATCATGGTAAGTAATATCAATTCCAAAAGAAAGTATCATATATACTTTTGACACAAAAATCGAGAAAAGGAAAAACTGTTTTCATTTCTCAAAACTTCTAGTCCTATGCCAAGTTTTAAGAATATAAAGAACGTTCACATTTTCTAAACTAATGAAGTTAGAATTCATTAAAACTCCACTCATTTTCATAATAAATATCAAAGTTAAGGTTCCAAATTTCGAGTATAAAACTAGTGAAATTCACCAAGAATTACTCTAGTTAAAATGCTCTCCTTTTGAAATTTAAACTCATGGGAATCGAGAGCATAAGAATAGGGGTACCATTAACCAAGGAAGTTAACATCCAAGAAACACATTAAGGGAAGTTTAATCATTTGGAAACCAAGATTCAAAATCAAGGTCTAATGTTCAAAGAAACCTTATATCCAACCATGAAATTAAACTTAAAACGGACTACAATCTCAAAGGGAGGTTGAAAGTCTTTAAAAGAGTACTTTGGTTGAAACCAGAAAATTTTCAGTTTGGTGCGACACTACTTGAAAAAATTGTATCTCGAGTTCCATAAGTCCAAAATTTGAAAACTTTATGTGACAGCCCCACCTCCCGTAAAGCGAACCAAAGGGTTTGGCAGACCGCCTGCCCAACTTTCGTCAGAACTTCGAAATCAAATCACAAAAACCCTAGATTACGCGCGATAGAACCCAAAGAAAACAAACAATCGGAGCTTATCAAACCAAAAACACAAAGTGCAACCTATACTGATTGATAACACGGTGATCAAATGATTCACGCACAACGAAGAACGAAGAACAAAAACAAAATGGAAAATGAACAGTGACTGCCACGTCACAATTTGGCCGGTTTCTGGCCGGATTGGAAGCAGTAGCTTGATCCAAAATTTTCAAAACCCCCTGTTAATCTGGCCACTTATCCGGCCAAGAACTGGCCGGATATACTGCCGGATTCCCTTAAACAGTTTCCTGCCAAAATTTTTTTTCTTTCCTCATTCAAACGCCACGCTCGCCCGACTTTTTAACAAATATAAGAAAAATTCATATAGATCCAAAGACATACATTTATCAACAAATACATGAAAAAACATGAATAATTACTTATATACATATGTTGGAACTGTACATGTCAAAAGGAGAGACTTGCTAAAAGTACAATTAAGGTTTTCTTAGACAGATGAGCATAATCAAATAGGATGTCTATCACTAACTTTACTCTTTTCTTCAAAATCATAATTTCCAGCATGTTGAATCCTGTAAGAAAAACAAAAGTGACGGAAGGGAGTGAGTTTACGCTCAATGAGGTACCCAAAACACAAGCAATCATGAACCATGGAAATTTACTCCCTTTACTCAAATAGGTACGGCAAATAAGAAATAACAAACATCTTAATGGAAAGGATACGGGTGGCTCTCAGGAGCCAAATTCCCATTTCAGTATTTGATCCAAACTCGTTGACCCTCCGTCAACATTTAATGAAACAAACATGTCTGTAGACCCCTCTTAGAACGCCAAATCCCTTTCACCAAACATACCCCTTACCGGGTCCGAACGCCAAACAGGAATAAGAATGGTAATACTCGAGTATACTGGAAATTCAGAGTCTCCAATACCCAAAGATTTCCCAAGAACGGGCATCCATGGATCGTTAATCTTCTCGACCAAACCCTTGTTAGGTCGAATCAAGTAACTACCAATGAGGTTGAGTTCAGATTTAACAGGCACAGGAAAGTCATTGGATACGCGTCCAAACGACATCATATCAGGTATAGATAACACATTCAAATGTACACGGGAACCATATTAGACACAAGTAACAGATTCAAATATATACAGGAAACAAGTCACACAGGTTAGAGAATGAGTGTGATAAAGTACACCCTTATCTCATATCGAATAAAACAGATGATACAGTCATTCAAGTCAAAATTTTGCAAGAACATATACCAAGTTACGCAACAATTGAGGGGAGTGATACACCTCACCAATTTAAGTAAAGATACGTCAAAAGTCTTCAATCCAAAATAGAGTTCTAATCACCGAGAAATTCTTAGAACCACAAGAGATAAGGTAGTTTAGACTTTTTCCTCCCAAATTTACTCCACTACAAGTTTTAATCCTCCCTAACAAGCAACTTTGATGGAGTGATTTGAAATTTCATCGATTGAAACTCAAGATTTGAGCAAGAATTGAAGTTGAAATTGAAAAACTCTCTTGATTTTTTCCTCTCAAGGTGGCCGGCCAAGTGAAGCTCAAAATGGAAGAAAATTGGGTCAAAATTGGGGTTTAGGAAAGTTAAATAAGTTTGGTCAAAGTCCACCCTCCAATAGTGTAGTGACACTTGGCACATTTTAGGTTTTAAACTTATCTTTCTTTCTCCCAATAGATAATTTATCTAACTAACCTCTACTTGTCTCCTAGCACCTTGTAAAATAATATCCCTTAATACGAAACTTAACCTAGTCGTAAAAACTTTACCGCACCTACCGCACTATCGGGTCCCACGTTTTTAATACACTTCCAAACTAACCCGAACTAATTTATACGAGAAAAAATGTTTTAGAAAACTATATTCACTTATAAAATGTCTAGAAAAATTAAGGTAGTAAAATAAAATAAAGAAAATGCATGAAAAGAAATAAAATTAAATGACATAAAATAAGAAAATTTTACGGGTCTCACACTTTATACTGTTAGAAACTAGATTCAATGCACTAAAACTCTCTAGAAGACACTTTTTTTTAGATTCCAATTCGAAATCATTCAAATTTTAGCTCAAAATCACTGTTCCAGACAGGACAGAGCAAAACAGGCTTGCAATTTCAGTAAAGTTTAGAAATTCGGCAAAATTCGTAAAAATGGAATCAATCCTTGAAATTTATACCACTAATAGAATTCTAAATCTAGTTTTAAATGCAACAAGCAGAACTCAATTTGGACCTTTCTACATCAAGATACAATGGTTTTAAGAAAACTGAAGTTTAGAACCTGTTTTACAAAATTTCTAGTTCTGACGTACTTGGCAGAGTTTAAAAATCTGATCATAACAAAAGCTACACAACTCGAATTTAGTGTGGTTTGAGGCATTTAAAATTAGATTCAAAATGCTACAAATCACTAGAAAGAACTGTCTTAAAATTCATTTTGCAAGATAGGCAAAATTGAGCTACAAATTGCAACTAGGAGTATTTCTCAGATGAAAATAGTGAGGAAATTCAGTCATCTTTGCCGGTTCACTACAACTCATAGGAAAATGAGTTTGGAGGTGCATTTTATACGACGGAAAGCTCTCGGAATCTAGTTTTGGATGTCACAAACGGCACTCGATTTCAACTCCCAGACAAAAAGTTATGACCCAAAATGTGAGCACTAGTCGGGTCTCCTGATCAGAAACGTTTCCAGATTTCTTACTCACTTAAACTCTACTTTAACTCAACCAATTTGTAAAGCTTTTTGGGAGATATTTAACACACATAAATACCATCATATAAAAAACATTATAGCACCAAAACAACAACAAAATTTGAAATCAACATGAGGGTTTCATCCAACCAAAATTCGGACAGCAAGCATTCTTTCATCTTCTAGTTTTTTTTTCCAACTTTTCAACTAAAACTAAGCCATATCTTCTCAAAATAAGCATCAAACAAGTAAGTAAACATACAAAATCCTCAAGACTTCTACCTATAAAGTCACCTCAAGTCCTCTATCTAATGTCAAGGTTCTTGTGAAGCCATCAACAACCCAACAACTAACTAACTATAATTAACTAACTACTAATAGTTGAGAGGGAAAAGATAAGAACTTGGAGGATTACCTTTGCTTCCAAAAATGAAGACTAACCACTAGTGTATGAGTTTCTTTCTTGTTCAAGTCACCTTCCAAACTTGCATGAAGAACCAAGAAAAGAAACAAATTTGGAGAATCTTCTTGGAGCAACAATGGAAGAAAGAGAGCTGAAATTTTGTGGGGAAATGAGGGAGGGGGAGTCGGCCAAGGAGAGGAGAAGAAGAGAGATTTTTTTTTTTGTGGTAGTTGGTGATTTTATTGAGTGACAAGAAAAATAACATAAAGGTGTTCTTGGTGCCGAAAAATCAACAATCGATTAGTGAGCAATTAGTGTTTCTAATTGAGTTTAATTTAATTCACTCACCTCTAATCCCTCCATGAACTTTTCTTAACTACCAATGATTATTCTTAATTCTTCAAGATTATGTACTCTCGGATTGAGTTTGTCTTGAAAAATGTGCATTCGCTATTTCTCACTAAACGAACCGCAGAAAAATTAAATTTGCTAATGAAACGTTTTTAAAAATATAAATGAGACATTGTTCCATGCAAATGGATTTAAAATGGATGAAATAAATTATTCGGAGTAAACGGATAAATAAATAATTAAATGAACTAGTAAAATAAACTAAAGTATGTAAAAATAAAAATTCGGGTTCTCACATCCTTCCCCTCTTAAAAGAATTTCGTTCTCAAAATTCATACCTTTATTCAGAAACAACTCTGGATATTTCTTCCGGTCGTAACACATAAGACGGGTCGAGATGATATTTTTTAAGTATGGAAACATGGAAGATATCATGAATTCTGGATAAATTTAAAGACAATTCCAACTTATAAGTTACACTTCCTACACGTTGAATAACCTTATAGGGTCATTTTTTTTTAGCTTTTTTGATTCTCTCTAACAAGGTGGATCTCACAGTAATATTCCCAAATTTATCCTTTTGTGGTTCAAGATGTGGATTCCAACACTAATTTCTTTTAGCATGTGCCATTCTCTCACCATTAAATTAGCCACTTGTACTTTACGGTTTAGGACATCTGCCACTACATTAACTTTTCGGGGTGATAGTTAAGCGTACAGTCATAATCCTCCAAAATTCCACCAATCTACGTTGTCTTAAATTCAACTCCTTGTGGGAGAACAAATACTTAATACTCTTGTGATCCGTGAAAATCTTGAAAGTTAGTCCATATAAATAATGTCTCCACTTTTTCAAGACAAACACTATTGCGCTAATTCCAAGTCATGGGTCGAATAATTCTGTCCATGAGGTTTTAACTTACGGGAGGCATACGCAATCACTTTTTCACTTGCATTAATACACATCCTAAATCATCCTTTGAAACATCTGTATAAATCACAAAATCATCTCCTCCGCTCAGCAATACTAACACAGGTGTCTCAATTAAACACTTTTTTAACTCTTGAAACCCTTTCTCGCATTTAGAATCCCATATGAATTTTGCCATGTTTTTTAGTCAAATCGGTTATGGGTTTTGCAGTTTTAGAAAAGTTTTTGAGAAATCAACGGTAATATCCGACTAACCCTAAGAAATTTCGAATTTTGATAAATTTTCTGGTCGTTTCCATTTAGAAACAACTTCTACATTAGTTGGATCCACAGAGATTCCTTCCTTAGAGATTATATGGCCTAAAAAAAGCTACTTCTTCCAACCGAAACTTAAAATTTATTGAATTTAGCAAAAAGTTGACACTCTCTCAGGTTTTATAAAACTATACTCAGGTGTCGTTCATGATCTTATCACAGGTCTAAATGTATATGACAATAAATTAAATATACATATAAGCCGTAAAATCAATTAAAGAAAAGTCAATTTTTATATGTCATAAAAGATCATAATTAGTTACACTAAATAAGGATAATTTCATCAAATCATTTCAAAAAATGGGAGAAAAACAAAATCATAGGAAAACGTGCTAAGTCGCAAATGTACAAAACAACAAAAAGATTTTATCCCTTATACAAAAGATTACAATCTCTAAAAGTGCTAGTCTAAACTAGGGTAAAACTACAACCCTAATCCCTCGAGTAGAGTCAGATCCAACCTCACTCGTAAAGTTTCCACTATTTGGATCTCTCTTACAGTCATTAGTATTAATCACTCCTTCTAATACTTAACTGTTTTGTAGCGGGTCTTGCAGACTGCTGAGTATTTTCTCTTTTTAGAGGCACTAGGGCTACTTGAAACTTGATGTTCGGTACTACTGCAGATCAGACATTTTCCTTACTTTCTCCAGAACTCGATTTCAGTGTGGTTAAATTTGTCACAATATCCACAAGTCACACAAGACGTCACGGCCTGACCAGCTTGAGAACTTCCTTTGTATTTCTTTTCCAATTCCACGTTTTTGTGTAGCAACTCAATTTTCTCCGCATATTCTTGTTTCCATCGTCCTTCCCAGTAGTGAGTTAATTTCTTTTAAAATTCTACCTCCTTTCGAAGAATGTCTATTTTCTTATGCATTTCTCTCAAATTTGTCATCTCACCGATTGACTCAAATTAAATACTAGCTTACTAGGCAAATCAGAGAATCAAAATAAGTAAACTATTCACAATGGGATACTCTGGCCATATTACTCTTCCATTCTTTTGCTTACAGATTACCCCTAAGTATAAATTTTAACTAATCTCTATTTAATATGAACGAGCTCTTAAGTTTCCACAAGGATTAATATTATTACTATACGCATAACAAAATATGGAATCATATTGCTTAATATAAAAGTTTCATACTCTAACTCACTCTCCAATACTTACTTACAAAGTTGTTCAAGAAGAATCCCTAACCCTTTACTCTCATTAGTGCCTTATATTATCCTCTCAGACCAATTTTCTACGGTTTCGGGATCAAATCCTCCGTAAAACTTAGGTGGGGCGAACTTCAAGAATCGGTCTAAAAACTTTGTCCTCACCCCTCTCTTGGTTTCTAGATTGGTTGATTGGTTCAGGGCCATAGCGCTCAACTACCGTGCTAAAATATCAGTCATACAGTTAATAGCAGTAGGTATTTGGTAATAGCAGTAGGTATTTGGTTATCCCCTTCATTTCCTTGTTCTTAGTTTGGTCCAATTGCCGATCCCCTGATCATCCCCTTGAGATTGGAGTTACTTAACCCGTTGCCCTCGATCCCTTCCACTTCTTCGGTCGTCCATAATTTTAATATATTCTAAAAACATGACGTAAAATAAATATACATAAGCGAAATTTGAAAATGACACTTTAATCATGCAAAACGAAAAATAAATAGGGAAGACACCGAAATAATTGCAAATATGCACAACCCATAGTATAGATTTAGAAGTCATAGCGCAATAAAATCAAGCACCTCATAAGTAACATTCAAGTGCTTCAAAAGGTAGGAAACATAGTTAAGCAAAATACAATGGTTTTTGAACAAGCACCACCCCGACTATCCCAAACAAAAACTACTAAAGTAGACTAAATCATTAATTTAGTGATTGGCAGAGCCAAAAGTCTTTGCTACTTCAATAGGATCATTTTAATCTTCCGTACTAGGAGTTCCTACCTCATGTCCCTCGTCGAGTATTTTACCATCCACCACTTGTTCGATCAAGGTAACACACTCAACCATCATCCCTTCAGTCCGGTCTCTAAATTCATGTACTACCCTAAAAACTTGGCGCTTAACCTCCTGAAACTGCTCACGAACAGTCTTAGCCTTTTTCCACCTCTCAAGTATATCCATCTCCAGTTCATGAATTCTAGCAGTTTGGACATCTACAGTCGCTCTCAGTTCTAAATTATCCTCTCAAACTACCCTAATTTTCTCAGATAACCACCTCCAATCATCGTTTACCACTAGCACCACTTCGTTAGGGTACGAGTAAGTCCTCCAACAATCACATAAAGACCAAATTCGACGAATAGGGGTCCACTGCCAAAGAGAGCCCCAAGGTCTCTCTCGATAACGAATCACTGGAAGGTGCCTCAAAGGTGACTCATCTCTATCATTTCCTTCCATGACCTACAATTAACCCACAAAACTAAAGGTTAGGGCCTTACGATCATTGGTGCCATTCAAAAATTTAACTTAAAATTTATCATGAATTTCTATGACCAAAAGTTCATGACTAAAATGCCTAACCCTATTCCAGATATTTCAAATCTAGGCGCTCTGATACCAACTGTGACGCCTCCCTCTCCCTAGGGCGAAACCCTAGGGTATCAGTGGAATGTCTGCTCAACTCTCGTCAGGATTACGCACTCATTCAAATTTAATAAAGGATTACAAATTAACCATCGACTTAATTAAGAAGTACTTCAAATATACAAGCTCGAAACTCCCAAGTATACCATATATGATTACAAAACCACAAGACCCAAGTATACAAAATTTACACTTTAATGGTCTCCAATAACATACAAAAGTATACTAGTTTTCAACCAAAGTCACTAGTCTAGAATCTCCAAATTTCACCTCCAAAAACTTGTTAGAGAAGAACAAACTTAAAGGGATGAGTTAACGTTCAATGAGGTCAAGAAACAAGCAAGCACGTATAAACCAAGTAATCGAATAGCATGCTTAAAAACAACTTAAAACATGACATTTCATTTAAATGCACAAGTAGGAATTAACACACAAGGAGGATACAGATCTCTCAGGAGCTATTCCCACGTCTCGAATCAATTTGAGCCATCAGGGTTGACCCTCCATCAATCCAAGTAGTAATACGACTATAGTGCTCAATTTTATTTCCTCCATCCAATATAACACCCACTCGGATTTGGAACCAAACATGTATAAAGTGGCGATACTATTCGAGTATGTCAAGCGAGATTTCAAAAGATTAATCTATAATATTTTTCAAGGTTCACCAAACTTCTCGACCAAACTCTTACTAACTCAAGTTACAAGGTTAGTCAATGGGTTGGGGGCGTTCCCACAAGTATAAGGGTCGATGAGATAATGCTCCAATCGATTTAAAGTCAATCATAGCACTGAGTCGGAATGAGCGGTTAAGCTCCCACCCGAATAGGCGTGATACTTCTAGCCCGCCTCAGTACGCACGACATAAAACATGTTTATGTACAAGTAAAAAGTCATATATATATTCTATCTAACAAAGTATCATGTAATCAGGAGAGAGAGAGAGACGAGAGAGAGAGAGAGGACGAGGACAGTAAAGTACACTCTTGCCTCAGGTAAATTCACGTATCATATAGAACTTATACAAATCTCAATTTTAATCATATTAACATCGAACACGCACTTGACACTCACCAAAAGTCAAGACAAAAACAAGAGCAAAGCGAGAGTCAGATGAGCTCTTCCGGCTTCCTCGTGACCCACCTGAGGACATGTACAATCATGATTACTCTAAACTTTTCGGACCAAAGTTATAAGGAAAAATATTTTCTTGCGAACCCACTCTCAAGGGTCACAAGTCGAGTCCGAGGTTAAAAGAGTTTTTCTCGCTGAATCATTGAAATAATACTCAAAGAGAACTCGAAAATCATTTTTTATTTCAAGTCGTGGTAAGTAATATCAATTCTAAAAGAAAGTATCATATATACTTTCGACACAAAAATCGAGAAAAGGAAAAATGGTTTTCATTTCTCAAAACTTCTAGTCCTACGCCCAAGTTTTAAGAATATAAAGAATGTTTACATTTTCTAAACTAATGGAGTTAGAATTCATC
Organism: Coffea humblotiana; assembly: GCA_023065735.1. Taxonomy (NCBI): domain Eukaryota; kingdom Viridiplantae; phylum Streptophyta; class Magnoliopsida; order Gentianales; family Rubiaceae; genus Coffea; species Coffea humblotiana. The sequence continues at coordinate 24,938,890 of CM041211.1, forward strand.
AAAACTCCATTCATTTTCATAGTAAATATCAAAGCTAAGCTTTCTAAATTTCGAGTATAAAAACTAGTGAAATTCACCAAGAATTACTCTAGTTAAAATGGCTTTCCTTTTGAAATTCAAATTCATGGGAATCAAGGGCATAAGAATAGGGATGCCATTAACCAAGGAAGTTTAATAACCAAGAAACACATTAAGGGAAGTTTAATCATTTGGAAACCAAGATTCAAAATGAAGGTCTAATGTTCAAAGAGATCTTATAACCAACAATGAAATTAAATTAAAACGGACTACAATCTCAAAAAGAGGTTGAAAGTGTTTAAAAGAGTACTTTGATTGAAACCCAGAAAATTTTCAGCTTAAAATTAAAACGGAACTACAATCTCAAAAAGAGGTTGAAAGTGTTTAAAAGAGTACTTTGATTGAAACCAGAAAATTTTCAGCTTGGTGTGACACTAATTGGAAAAATCGTATCTCGAGTTTCGTAAGTCTAAAATTTGGAAACTTTATACCGTTGAAAACTAGACTCAATGCACTAACACTCTCTAGAAGACACGTTTCTTAGACTCTAATTCAAAATCATTAAAATTTTATCTCAGAGTCACTGTTCCAGACAGGACAGAGCAAAACAGTCTTGCAATTTCAGCAAAGTTTAGAAATTCAACAAAATTCGTTCGGACCTTTCTACATCAAGATACAATGGTTTTAAGAAAACTAAAGTTTGGAACTTGTTTACGAAATTTCTAGTTCTGACGTACTTGGCAAAGTTTAAAAATCTGATCATAACTAAAGTTACACAACTTGAATTTAGTGTGGTTTGAGGCATTTAAAACTAGATTCAAAATGCTACAAATCACTAGAAGGAACTGTCTTAAAATTTGTTTTGCAAGATCTGCAAAATTGAGCTACAAATTGCAGCTTGGACTGTTTCTCAAATGAAAACAGTGAGAAAATTCAATCATCTTTTCCGGTTCACTACAACTCATAGGAAACGAGTTTGGAGGTGCATTTTATACCTACAAAAAGCTCTCGGAGTCTAGTTTCGAATGTCACAAACGGCACTCTATTTCAACTCCTAGCCAAAAAGTTATGATCCAAAACGTGAGCACTGGTCGGGTCTCCTGGTCAGAAAAGTTTCTAAATTTCTTCCTCACTTAAACTCTACTTTAACTCAACCAATTGTAAAGTTTTTTGGAAGATATTTAACACACATAAATACCATCATATAACAAACATTATAGCACCAAAACAACAACAAAATTCAAAATTAACATGAGGGTTTCATCCAGCCAAAATTCGGACAGCAAGCATCCTTCATCTTCTAGTTTTCTTTTCCAACTTTCCAACTAAAACTAAGCCATATCTTCTCAAAATAAGCATCAAAAAGTAAGTAAACATACAAAATCCTCAAGGCTTCTACCTATAAAGTCACCTCAAGTTCTCTATCTAATATCAAGGTTCTTGTGAACCCATCAATAGCCCAACAACTAACTAATTATAACTAACTAACTACTAATAGTTGAGAGAGAAAAGATGAGAACTTGGAGGATTACCTTTGCTTCCCAATATTGAAGACTAACCACTAGTGTATAAGCTCTTAAATCACCAAAGTTTCTTCCTTGTTCAAGTCACCTTCCAAACTTGTATGAAGAACCAAGAAAAGAAGCAAATTTGGAGAGTCTTCTTGGAGCAACAATGTGTGATGCACCGAATTTTAGGATATTATTTTCAAAGAGGATAATAAGGTTTATTTATTTTGTTTTGTTTTAAAACCTTGTTTTGTTTTAAAAGACTAGAAATCTTAAATTTTTAATCAAAAATCCTAGTTTTATTTGTCAAAAAAATTGTTGTTTAATTGAGTTTATGTATGACAATTCATGCTTTATGATAAGTAATTATAATAGGTGGGTGGTTAGTAGGCTCGTGAGGTGTAATTAAACTTGATGGATTATTGAATTACATTAAGTTGGTGATCTATGGAGTCGTAAAATCTCTCCTATTTTTCTTACAAATTTTCTTTTAGTTGGAATCCATTATGTTAGGATAGCTTTACTACGCATTTACTCCCTCAATAGTTATAATGAATAAGAGATTTAAGAGTTTTACCCTTAGTTTTATAGTTCGGGTAAATTAGGGTTTTTGCGTATTTTGACCGTGTGATCACTTGGTGATGTGTGTGTACTAAATTTGGTGGTTAAGAGTGAGTTTTATATAAGAGCAAGTGTGTGAATAGAAGTGATAATAATAAGTGAGTGGATCATAAGTTAAGACCCTAATGCATGCGAAATAAGGAAAAACGGGTTAAACCGATGTGTACCGTTCGTTACCAATTGAGTGCACCACTTGAACACTACTTTATTACCTTAATACCCTTACTTTTATTTCAGCTAATTAACCCTAAAATATCTCTTAAACCAGCCACAATCTTTGACCAAAGAAAAGGGACAAAAAGAAAAAAATTGAGAGTTAATCCTACGGCGACACTCGACGGCCATCTACCTAACTTTGACCAAACTAATTTCCTATCATCTTATCTTTCTTTTGGCTTCAATTCTTCCTCATTTCCTCTATGGTGGCCGAGTTTCAAGAGAGAAAAACACAAGAGAGAAACTAGCAACCTTCACCTTGAATCCATCCGTGTTTGAGTGCAAGCAACCGAACAAAACCGATTAACCTCTCCTTTTGGTGCTTGGAAGCCTTGGGGTGCTGAAAATTTGGGAAGAAAGTTATGTGTTTCTCACTTACAAGGGACCTTTGGAAGGTATCATGGCTGCCTTTCCTTTTCCTCTTCCTTAATCTTGTTTAAGTTTGGATAAAAACTCATATTCTTAGCTTATGACGGTTAATTAGTGAGTTTTTGCATGATATGGTGGAATATTTAGTTAGGGTTTGATATTTTCAGTTTGATTCTTGTTTTTTATCTAGTATATGATGTTGATAAACTTGGATAGGGACTTGGGGTATTGATTCAAGAGATAAATGTGAATTTCAAGCATTAAATCATCAAATTTCCAACCTTAAGGATGAATCTGCCCTGTTTCTGACCTATTTAATTCATCCATGTTAGAGGCTGAATCAGGCCTAGGTCAGAATGAAAGTTGTAGGGAATGGAGTTATATAGTTGCATGTAAAATTTCAACTCAATTGGAGCATTGTAGTGTGTGAAATTATAAAAATACCCCTGACTGCCAAATGCCCTAATTCGCGGGCAGTTTTGAGATTTCATAGTTTTAGCTTCGTTTTTCACTTTGATCCGTATCAAATCCGTTTTTGGTGAAAACACAAAAATTTTAGTTCTATGTTTCATATTTCCAACGCATCTGAAAACGCCTCAATCGGAATTTTGTAACCAGAGTTATTGCCATTGGAATCCAGTGCTGACAACTAGACTGACAATGAAATTCTGGTTCTATAATCTGCAAATTCGACCTGGATCAACTATGAATTGAGTTGACTTGTCTTCATGAAAGTTGTAACCCTTTGTCTTAGTTTCGAAACGCTACCTAGTACACCTTGATTCGATAACCACAGCTCCAGTTATGATCGAAACCATGCAACCCATTTCCATACCGTTTTCCGTCGCGCGCACCGTTTTCATTTCCGCGCGCGCGCATGCATTTCTTGGCCGTTTTTGCTGTTTTGGCCGCTTTAGGCCTATTTCCATTATGATGGTTGTTTGACTAATAGTTAAGTATAATCTTTTATCACAGGCAGTGATGACCCGGACGAGATCGGTGGACCCGTATAAATTGTCTTGATTTGCGTGCTAGTTATTTTGGGTGAGTAATTGAGTTTATTTATGTAATAAATTGTCAAAGTGCTTTGTATATGTTAAATGGGTACTTAGGCGAGGGTATACTTTATCTCACTCGACCTAAACCCATTTTCTGTTCTTGATTTAATATGTGAGAATACGCCTTGTATTAAGTATCACCCTTTGTACTGTGTACTGTTGGGGTGAATACATGACTTGAGTATTTTGCTCAGTACTTTGTTGAGAGGTATCCTTTGTTGAGAGATTGGATATCTCAGGGCTTGATTCCAACCCGGTTCCAAGGGTAGATGGACAATTCGAGCCGACCGGGGCTTGGTCGAAGTTAGTTTTATGCTAACCTTGGGATTTCATTCTTTGTTAAAGCAAAGTGATTTCGTTTTGCTCGAACTGCTGTGTGCTGTTGACTGACCAGCGAGGGTTGATAAGGTGAGCGGGGAAGTAAGTGGAGTCTACGGACTATAAGTATTTTGGTTGACGGAGTGTCAACAAGTGGTCAAGCGGGAAATTGAACTGGCTTTGAAGCCACTTATATTCCTACCATTGTGATGTTACATTTCTATTTATTGATGTGAAATATCTTGGTTTATATGTTTATATGGATGTGATTTTACGTTTTACCCCGATTATTCACTAAGTATATAACTTACCCCATTCCATTTGTTTTCCTTAACAGGAGCCGACGCGGGGAAAGTTCGGGAAGGTGTATAGACTTTTGGTTTATAGAATAGTTGATTTTGCCCTAGTACTTATTATAAGTTGACTGGTAAGATGTATATATTTCTTATGGTGGTTATAGTTAGTACTTTCTCTAGAGTTTACTTTCTGGTACCAGTGGTGTGTATGGCTTAATGTAATAGTTTATACAACTTTTGAAAATGTAATAGTGTAAATGGAACTCTCTTTTGCGTGAAATCTATTTTCTCGTTTTAAATATCGAGTTCTGACACGAGTTAGACAGACGATCCGCTAAACCCTTTGACACGCCTCTAGGTATGGTGGGGTCGTCACACAATGAAAGAATGGGAGCTAAATTTTTGTGGGGAAATGAGGGAGGGGGAGTCGGCCAAGGAGAGGAGAAGAAGAGAGGTTTTTTTTTTGGTGGTAGTTGGTGATTTAATTGAGTGACAAGAAGAATAACATAAAGGTGTTCTTGGTGCCGAAAGTCAACAATCAATTAGTGAGCAATTAGTGCTCCTAATTAAGATTAATTTAATTCACTCACTTCTAATCCCTCCATGAACTTTTTTTAGCCTACCAATGATCATTCGTAATTTTCCAAGATTATGTACTCTCGGATCGAATTTGCCTCGAAAAATGTGCATTCGCTATTTCTCGCTAAACGAATCGCAGAAAAATTAAATTCGCTAACGAAACGTTTTGAAAATATAAATGACACATTATTCCATGCAAATGGATTTAAAATGGATGAAATAAATTATTCGGAGTAAACGAATAAATAAATAATTAAATAAATCAATAAAATAAAATAAAAGTAAGTAATAATAAAAATTCGGGTCCTCACAATTTCACATAGGAACAGAACTTTAACAAACAAGGACATTATTTTGCAAAAAAAAAAAAAAGGACAAGCTTTAATGCGCTCTCAATTAGATGAGGCTATTTCAATCATCTACTAGTTCAACAATTTTAGACTAGATTTTTCGACGAATAAAGATAAAAGAATAAAAAGTCAAATCTACAGTAGTTTCAAGTCTACAGACTATCTAAAAATGATCACTTATACCAACGTTAGACAGCAGACCGCTCCATAGAAAGAACAAATATGCAGAACCTCCACACAAACAACAAAAATAAAAGAATTCCTTGCTTTAGTTCCAACTCAGAAAGCCTTGTACTAACTCCTGCTTGTGCAAAAAATTTAATCATTACCCATGATACCAAAATTTTCGAGGGATAATTTAGAAATCTCAGGGGAGGTTTCTGACAATTTCACTGAACTCCTTGAAGTTTGAAAAATTACATACCTCTTATCATTTAAAATGAGATTTTACCCTTAAATGTTTTAATGAAATTCTTATTGTGTATGCTTATTTAAAATGAGTTTTAAAATTATTTTTTTCATTCTTTTCCTTCTTATTCCTTTTAAAAATTTTTTGTCAATAAAACTGTAGAACTACTATTGCCTCTATTTTTGTTATAATCAAATGTCGAACTAGTGATTTTTTGATGAATTAATTTTATATGTAATCCAATATTTTTGCTAATCTTTGTTTTCTATTTTTTTGGTATTAAATTAACAATAAATAAAAAAGAAATGGCCCAGAAGCATTACTAAATTATGATAATCCACTACTCCAAAAATTTATAAATTCTAAATGAATTATTTCAACATTTTTTTTCTGTCTTATAAATCTAAATTCATAATAAAATACCATCAAAAATATCATATCATAAGTAAAATTATTATTATAGTATTTACCAAACAGTAGATATAGACATGAAAAATTTGGCACATTTTCCTTACAATTATACTACATAATCTTATAATTGTACAGAAAATAAATTAAAACTCATTCCACAAGGGCATTTTTGGTATTCATTTAAAAAATTGTCCAAGTCAATATTATTTTAAAAATTTTGTTATTAAAACTACCAAATCAAGGAGGTAAGTTAATTTTTCAAACCTTAACGAACTTAGTAAAATTGTCAGAAACCTCAGGGAGGTTTCTGAAATTATCCCAATTTTCAATTTAGAAAGCATTGAATTCTACACATACACATAGAAACAGTACATTAAAGAACAAAGATACAATGCTGAAAGAAAAAAAATGCTTAATGCAACCCTAAACTAAAGAGATTGTCTACTTTCAATGATCCTCTTCAAATAGTAACAGTTACCCTTACACCCATGAATAATTGGTTAGTTCAATCATCTACTAGTTCGACAATCTTAGACTAGATTCTAACAAATAAAGTTTTGTTAAAAAAATTCAAATCCTATGCTATTTTCATCTCCAAATAGCAAGCATAAACAACCACTAACAACCTTTCTTTGGTGAAAAAAAAATGACAACGATCATCGAAACCAAAGATCGACCTACAGACTACACTCCATGAAAAAAAAATCACGCAGAATCTTTGTTATAACTGCATTATAAACTTCAACTCTATCTACATAGCCTTTACTATCATTTTCTAGTAACACTATTGTGAAAGGTGCAAGGATGAATCATCCGCACAAACAACAAAATAGAACCAATTTTGAGTATTAGTTCCAACTCAGTAAACCTCGACAACTCCAGCATATAGCATAAAATGGTAATATCAACCACGAACCCAAATTTTTCAGTTCACAAGCATTATATACCACGCAAACAGCTAGAGACAGTAACAATACTTCAAAGAACAAATATATTTTTTACCAAACATTGCTTCATTGTAGTCATAAGTAAAGGAGATTGTCCAACTTTAATGAACCTATTTCATACAGTTATAACCATAAAAACTGGTCATGTCAATCATCTAAAGCTCAACAATCCCAGACCAAATTTCTACAAATAAAGATACAAAGCGAAAATTTAGTCGTAGACTAGTTATCTTTACTGGCCAACAATAACAACAGTATTACGTACCTTAATTGTTACGAGGTGAGAAAGAAGCAAGTTTTGAGAATTGCTAACACCAATTTTCTCTGCACAGAAAATTAGGTACCTGCCCAAAGGACCAAAAGAACATTTAGCAACTTTTAATGCATGTCGTTTAAAACACAAAATTATTCAAAACACATTGCACAGTATATTCTCCATTAAATGAGAGAGAAAAAGGGTTTAACGCATCTAACAATAGATCTTTCCAAGACCACATGAAATCAAAGTAGTTATGCATTTAGTCCTCTATAGATTTTGAATCAAAGTCTACCAAAACCAAACAAAAGCTTTCAAAAGAAGCAAAAAGTACACAGGAGAACATGCGACTAAACAAAAAACATAGAAAACCATCTCAGAGATGATGGAGATATAAATGCAAAATAGAAAGGAACTTTGAAAAATCTCTTGCTTCAAAATATATCATGTCCACAAAGGTACACACAAAAAAGGTATGTGATGTAGAGACGTTATTGCACTTCTGAAGAGGCAAGTACATGTTTATGGAAAAAGTACCAGTGGCATATATATTTAGCCTAATACTACCTTAAACCATAAACACAAGGTGATCAAGATGAAAGTAAGATTCTGCAAATACAGATACAATCAGTTTTATGATAAAAAAATTGTCTTCCACTTTTTTAATGAAAACAAACCACAACTGTCCATGTCAAAATGTGGTCCAATGTCTTCACAAAGTAATTTTCAAACTAAGTAATTGTACTAAAACTCCTAAAATCTGAACTTTCCAAGAAGCTCAAAAAATCTCTCTGAACCAAGCAAAAAAGGCAAATCTAAGAAATGTTATGGAGCAAATTTTCTCTCATCGTTATCTTTGGCTTCGATTACAAAATGTCACATGGTACTGTTAACCATCTATCTACCAGGTTGCCTTTGTATCAACTTCTCATTGGTTCAAAGGCTTTTGCATCCATAAACACTACCTTTATCACATTTTTTTAGATGTTTCATAAAATGTAATGTTCTTCAATCTTTCATATTTGACTACCTCATTTTCAAACTTTTTTACCTTGTCTTAATAGTATTATTCATGGTAAATTATTGTATTTTTTATGTGCTTGTTTTCTCTGAATGGGTTCTCTTTTTTCTATCTTCCTCTTTCTTGTTGCTTTTCCTTCTTAACTTTATTCACTTCCATCTCTGTCAAAGTTCACTTGATTCTTTCTCTTCCTCTAGCTCTACATCCAAGTCGAGAGCGCACAAAGTGCATACTTGTCTGACCAAATTTTTTAGGTTATAAGATATTAAATTCCACACACATTTTCACACTATAACAACACTTTAGAGAACAAAGATATTATTGAGACAAAAACTTTAATGCTGTCATAAATTAAAGGAGATTGTCTAGTTTTAGCAATCCACTTCATCTAGTTACAGTTAATACCTATAAATAATTGGTTAATTCAAATTCTACACTAGTTTCAAATTCAAATAGCATGCATAAAAAATCATAGATTACTTTCCCTCACTACCATGTAGAACTCAAGTGGTAGTTGCATCGTATGAAGCAACTCTAGCATTTAACATAAGGCTCTATTAACACTATACTAAAATGTGCAATGATGAGTTATCTGCAAAAACAGAAGTAATAGCAATTCCTTGTCTTAATTCTTACTTAGTAGACCTCATACTAACTCCAACTTATATTAGAAAATTTAATTGTTAAACAAGAAATCAAAATTTTCAGTTCACAAAGCATTAAATTCCACACATACACACACACTAAGAGTGACAATACTTCAAAGAACAAAGATACGATTTTTGTGGGAAGGGGAGAACTTTAATGCGGCCCTAAATGAAACTAATGAAAGGATATTCTCCACTTTTAATCATCCCTCTTCATACAGTTATTATACCCATATAAATTGGTTAATTTAGTCATCTACTACTCAACAATGTTAGACCAGATTTCTCATCAAATAAAGATGAAAATGAAAATCTTATCCTACACTACTGAGTATTGATATCCTTATTTCTGATGAGACGTGAAACAAGCCTGAGCACAAACTTTCTAAGCATTCAAAAATTAAGCACTATCCTGCAAGGTAACCAAGTAAAAGTAGTTCACATACCTGCCAAGTGCCAAGAAAACATTTAGCAACTTTTGATGCGTGTTTCTTTTAAAACAGAATGTGTAACAAATTTTTAATCTTTTTAATAAAAAATAAAAGGTTCATTGCCTCTAATGCAAAGCTTTCTGAGATTACATGGAAGTAGACTAAATATGCATTTACTCTGCAGATGTTAGGAATCAAAACTGCCAAAATCAAGACAAACTTTCTCAAAGAAGATAGAAAAAAGGTACTATAGAAACCAAGACGTCATTAAACATGAAAACCCAAAAAATCATCTGACAAATAATGTCGATATAAATGCAAAATAGGATAGAACGTAGAAAAATCTCTTGATTGGTATTCTCTTGTTTCTGATGAGTCACATACATATTTATTGAAACAACAACCAAAAGCATGATTTTTTTAGCCTAATATTACTACACATACACAATTGTGGGTAGAACACGTTGAAAGCAACTTTCAACAAGTGTGACCCAGCATTATGAAGAAGAACTTGTGTTCCGTTTTAATAAAAGTAGTTTAAAAAAAAAAAATCCACAACTATCCAAGTTAAAACATGGCTTAATGCCTCTACAGAGTAGCCTTCAAACAAAGGAACTAATTGTACTAAATTTCTTAAAACCCTAGAATTTTAAGAGATTCAAAAAGTCCCCTTGTGAATCTAGCAAAATGGCAAACAAATAAATGGCATGGAACAAATTTTCTTTAGTCACCATCTCTGGCCTTGCTTACATAATGCAGCTTGGTACTAAACCAACTATCTGCTAGGTTGCCTTTGTCTCCTTTCCCCATTTTCTGAATTGCTTTTCCATTCATAAACATTGACCTTCATCACCAAAGTCCAAATTTTATCATAAGATTCGAGATTCTTCAATCTTCCACATTTGCCTTCCTCGTTCTAAAAATTTTTGACCTTGTCCTAGTAGTAATATTCATGGTGAATTCTTGTTTTCTTTATATGTAGTTTTCTCTCAAGGGGTTTCTCTTCGTTTTCTTTGTTTTCTCTTTCTTGCTTTCTTCTTGCTTAACTTTATTCACTTCATTACTAGAGTGGAATATTCGTGAGAGAGAATTTGATTTCATCCGTATTATTTAGATTTGGAATTATCCTATATTGCTTTTGCAGATGATTTGTTTTTAATATCAACAGCTACTTTAGCATTCTTTTTGTTTGGTAAAGGACACTATTGCTGAATTTGGAGTTTATCTGGTTTGAAGCCTAATCTTCATGAGAGAAGCATGTATGTAGCAGATAATGACTGATAAAGTAAGACAGTAGCCTGTGCAACATATTGGAGACACCAAGAGGTGAACTGCCAATTAAATACTTAGGTCTATCTCTTATTTCAACAAAACTCAGCTACAAGGACTGGCAACCTGTTTTTATAAAGATTCAGCAGAGGATACAAAGTTGGGCAGCAAAAAAGCTTAACTATGGAGGTCGGTGGCAGCTTATCTTATCTATCCTTGATGGTATCTGCCTCTATTGAACTAGTGTTTTTACACTACCCAAAGCAGTACTTAAAAAGGATTGATAGCCTGTTATCCTCATTTCTATGGTTTGGTGAAATTAAATCACATTATGCAGAAAAAGTAAAGTGAAAAGATGTCTACAAACCAAAATGAAAGGCGGACTAGGAGTGCAGAACGTGGCCAACTGGAATAAGTGTTTGATCCTTAAGCTCATTCGGAATCTATATCTTAAAAAAGATACTTCATCGGTTAGATAGATACACTCTATGATGCTGAAAGGGCACAGTCTATAGGATGTAAAAATTCATACTGAAGGTTCATGGTGTTGGAGAAATTTGTTACAGCTTAGGCACCTTGCTTAGCCATGGATTAAAACTAACATTGGTTGATGGTAGGAGAACTTTTTTCTGGTTTGATAATTGGCTTGCACTTGGGCTTTTACATTTAAGATAACCTAAGTCTTTATATAAGAATTTAGGACTGTCTATTACCTCTAAGGTAAGTGGTTTGATGAAGGATGGAACGTGGTCCTAACCCAAAGGAAGGAGGTTTAATGCAATAGTGCAACAGTTTCAAGAGTCTACTCCTAATTCTATGTTGCAGTAAATGCATAGAGAGGATCATGTGAAGTGGATTGCATTCGGCTAAGGTGTCTTTTTTGTGAATTTGTTGTGAAATGGGTTGCATGCAGCCCCATATTATATGAGATTATTTCAATCATCTATTAGTTTAACAATCTTAGACCAGATTTTTCAATGAATAAAGATAAAAGAATAAAAAGTCAAATCCTTCACTAGTTTCAAGTCTGGATAGTGAGCATTAAAACCCACAAACTACCTAACAATGACCACTTATATCAATGCTAGACTGGCACCACTCCATAAAAAGAACAATCATGCAAAATCTCCACACAAATAACAAAAACAAAATAATTCATTGCCTTCATTTTAACTCAATAAGCCTCATACTTAACTCCTGACCAACAATAACGAGAGTATTGATGTACCTTATTTGTCACGAGGCCATAAAGAAGCATACTTTGAGAACCACCAACACAAATTCTCTACATAAGAAAATTAAAGGTACCTACTCAAAGGACCAAAAGACATTTAGCAACTTTTAATGCAAGTCATTTAAAACACAAAATTGTTCAAAACAAACTGCATAGCATATTCTCCATTGAATAAGAAAAAAAAAGGGTTTAATGCATCTAATAAGAGAATCGAGAATCTTTCCAAGATCACATGGAAGCAAATTAGTTATGCATTTAATCCTCCATAGATTTTTGGAATCAAAGTCCAACAAAACACAGCAAAACACAGTATTCAGGAGAACATGTGATTAATCTGACAAATGATGGAGATATAAATAAAAAAATAAGAAAGAACTTTGAAAAATCTCTTAATTCAAAAATATATTTTCAACTAATACTACATTAAACCATAAGCGTAAGGTGATCGAGTTGAAACCAAGTTTCTGTAGATACAATCAGTTTTATGATAAAAAATTTGCCTTCCACTTTTTTAACGGAAATAATCCACAACTGTCCAAGTTAAAACGTGGTCCAATATCTCCATAGAGTAGCCTTCAAGCCACGAAATTAATTGGACTAAAACCCCTAAAACCTAAACTTTCCAAGAAACTCAAAAAAGCCCTCTGTGAACCAAGCAAAAAAGGCAAACTAATAAATGTCATGGAGCAAATTTTCTCTCGTAACCATCTTTGACTTTGATTACAAAATGCTACATGGTATTGCTAACCATCTATCTACCAGGTTGCCTTTGTGTCCATTACTCATTGGCTCAAAGGCTTTTCCATTCATAAACATCATCTTTGTCATATATTTTTTTTAAATGTTTCATAAAATTCAACATTCTTCAATCTTCCACATTTGACTGCCTCCTTTTCACAAATATTTTACCTTGTCTTGATAGTATTATTCATGGTGAATGATTGTATTTTTTATGTGCATGTTTTCTCTGAAGGGGTTCGCTTTTTTTTTTTCTATGTTCCTCTTTTTGTTGCTTATCCTGCTTAACTTTATTCACTTCCATCCTCATCAAAGTTCCCTTGATTCTTTCTCTTCCTCTAGCTCTCCATCCAAATCAAGAGCATACTCATTTGACCAAAATTTTCAGCTCACAAGATATTGAATTCCACACACAAATTTTCACACAGTAACAGCACTTTAAAGAACAAAGATATTATTTAGAATAAAAACTTTAATGTTGCCATAAATTAAAGGAGAATTGTCCAGTTTTAGTGATCCACTTCATACAATTACATTAATATAAATAATTGGTTAGTTCAAATTCTACACTAATTTCAAATCCAAATGGTAAGCATAGAAACCACAGACTACCTTTCCCTCGTAAAAGAGACAATGATCATTTAAACGAAGGATAGAACTATAGAAAATTCCATCAAAAAGAATGATGCAAAACCTAAGTTGTAATTGTGTTGTATGCTTCAATTCTTGCATTTAGCATAAGACTCTATTAACACTATACTAAAATGTGAAACAATGAGTCATCTTCACAACAAACAGAAATAATAGCAATTCTTTGCCTTAATTTTTATCTGGTAAATCTCGTACTAACTCCAATTATACCAAAAAAAATTAATTGTGAACCATGAAATCAACTTTTCATTTCACAAGCATTAAATTCCACACATACACACACATAGAGTAATTGTACTTCAAAGAACAAAGATACTATTTTTGTGGGCTGGAGGAAGGGAAGGCCATAAATGAAAGAAGATTGTCCACTTTAAATCGTCTCTCTTCATATAGTTATACCCATATAAATTGGTCAATTCAATCATCTACTAGCTCAACAATCTTAGACCAGAGTTCTTAACAAATAAAGATAAGATATAAAAGCTCAATCGTTACCCATGAGGCATCTATAATGCATATAAACAAGTACCAAAAGCATGATCAAGTTGAAAACAAGTATCTGTAGATATGATCTAGCTCTAAGATAACTGCCCTTAATAAAAAAGATGAAGAGTTTTTGAATTCTCAATCAAGTACTAAAAACAAAATTTGATGGGAGAAATCATCTCACAAATTGAAAGGGGGTTTTTGCAGGTAATATCTTATAGCTCTATGATAAGAAACAAGTGGGTTTTGGTCGAATGGGGAAACTATTTAATCTTCAAGTGCAGAAAGAAGGAGTTAATGCGCAGGTATGATGTCATAATTGAATTATAAAAAAAGTGGGTTTTGGTTAAATAGGAGAATTGTTTAATCTTTAAGTGCAAAAGAAAAGAGTTAATGTGAGAAGATGACGACACCGGTCTTCGGGTAGTTAGATGGTATTAGATAGGGCAAGGATGAATGACATCAGACAAGACTAATTCGTCGTTAACTAAGAAAGTAAGTACAAAAAGTCTAAAAGGTACTGAGGAAAAAGTGGGGGTGCCAAGGAAGGAACAATTGGAGAGTATGCAGACTACAATTGCAAGGAATATGAATGGATTTGGGACTTGGGAGAGATTCTGGAACTTCTATCTTGTCTGTTTATTATTCCTTTGGTATTTTGAGAGTACACTCATCCACTGTGGCAATTAAGAGGCCTAATTAGGGAAGCATGTGAGTAAAAAGAAGGAAATTTGGTAGTTTGGTAAAAAATAATTATTGGATGGGAGCTAGGCTAGATTTTGACAATTTGATTTCTTGTAATTACTCCATTATAAGTATTTTTTTTCCTTTTCTATGTTTTATTTATAAATGGTACACAAGGGAAAGTAAACAATGGTCTTGTATATATCTATATGTGTGTGTATGTATACAGTTTCTTTTTTTTCTGACAAGCTTAGTTGAGAGAATAAATAAAAGTCAATTGATGCTTTAATTCTAGTATTTTTGCCGACTATATTTCTCATCAAATTAAAATTTGTAGTTAACTTTTCCTCTACTGTAAATTGTTTTTTAATCTTCCGTATTATTTTCAAGTTAGTTTATTTATCATTTATAGTTGTAAGAAATTTTATTAATTAAAGTTGTAATCTATTCTAATACTTGATAAATGTACAACTGGCTAAAAAAATTCAAAGAATTACAATAAACGCTTGAATCAAGGAAAATCATATTCATACTTTTCGAAGAATTTATGATTGACAAACGATTTATGTTTTGCATGTCATTTTTTTTAACCATTACAAAAAGAAGCTTGAAGCAGAGAGAGAGAGAGAGAGAGAGAGATTTTTGGTAAAATCTATGTATTGGATGATTGTTTTATGACTTAATCATCTTTTACAATATCTTAGTACTCATTTTTATGCATATTCTGCATTAAACATAGAGCAATTTATGAAAATTTTCTAACAAAATAATATAATGGACCCTATTAAAGATACATCATATGTGTTTTGTCAAATTTCAATTCCTTGTTATTGTGCTTTCTTATTCTATGGTTTGTTAAACCGTTCTAGAGTAAAAGTAAAATCAAACTCGCCTACTAGATTAGTAACTAAAATTTATTATGGGCTTCTTTAGAAAATAATATCACTTATTTTACAAGTCAAAATTATGAAAAATAAAATGGTGTGATCAATTGATTGACATTTATTTATGGTACACGTCAAAATTATGAAAAAGAATAATACATTATCATTTTTTGTTGTATTTTTAGTTATTATAGAGACAAGTTTGAGGGAGTGCGAAACACTTTTTCTTTAAAAAACTTTTAATCAAATTGTGATGACTCAATCGGACCCCATATCAAAGACCCGACTGGACGTGTGCCTAGCTCTTGCCACTTTAGCACTTGATACAAAACATTGAACATATGCATATTATAGCAAAGTGGGGGAAAATGAAAATGACAAGTGGCAAGCCCTAGACAGTAAATGTGTGATGACTCCACCTCTCCCTAGGACAAATCCCAGGGTTTGGCGGACCGCCTGTCCAACTCTCTCCAAGATTCACTCATACACCTCAATAATAATAATAATAATAATTTCAATAACAAGAGCAATAGCACTTTCAACCTTATTTATATACATTCATGGACATCGAATGCCCAAACAAGCCCTAAATACGGTCAGGGATTCAAGCTTACAAAATAAACCAAGCAAGTCCGATAGAGAGCTAAAAAGTGCTCACATGAGCAAATAACAAAAACTAGACAAAGTCTCTACCTCCTCCAACTCCCACTCTCACGTCACGACCCCCTGTTAAGGAAAACAACTAAAGAAATGAGATTTCGTCCGGTGAGATTCCAAGAAAACATGCAAGCTGACTGACAGGCATGATAAATTCACATATTTCACATATACATTCACATTATTTCATGCTCACATAGTTAGGAAGTAAGTACTATCCAGATAGATCATGTATCAATGTACAGTAAAGAACACGTTCATGTCAAAGGATATAGTTTCCTCTCGAGCAGATTCCACAACAGCTTGTCTAGGGCCCGTTGACACACCGTCAACCAATTATAATGTTCGTAGATCACCACTTGTCTCCAGTCCCATTTCTACAATCATCCCTGTGTACTGAGCCCACACGTCAAACAAGTACCCAGGGTTTGTCAATCTCTTCGACCAACCCCTTACCGGTTTAATTCGACCAACTAACCATGGGGTTGGGGTTAAAGCGCCAAGTGTTCAAGTATTCATGATTTGGGTTCGAAACCCCAAGTGTTCAAGTATTCACAAGTGGAGTCGTTGGCTGTCACCCAACGCTCAAGCATGTCACGATTGGAGACGTTAGCTGTCACCTAATGCTCCGGTATTCAAGCATGTCATGAGTTCAAGTCACTGGTAAACAGGTTAGGAAATTCTTCCTTTACCCAAAACTATCCAACCTACCCGGATAGGGGTTTCAACAAAAGGTTCAGTTCAGTCGATGCGATAAAGTACACATCAGGCCTACATTCACACATACGCATGAGCAACTCAAAATTGTCCAACCTAGATAGGGGTTCCAACGAAGGGCCCAGTTCAACCATTGTCGGCCTACATTCATGCATATGCATGATTAACCCAAAGCTGTCCAACTTACCCGACGTCTCGGATAAGGGTTCTAGCGAAGAGCCCAATTCAACCGTTGCAAGAAGATATACAGCCAGCCTATATTCATGCATATGTACATTCAAGTTCGCATGCAGGATCATGTAATTCAAGTTCATGGAGGTCAAGTGTAAATAAGTACACATTTGCCTAGCCAAGATCAAGTCAAGTAAGCTCAGCATGTCAAGTATGTCAAGCATTTCAAGTATTTCAAGGTCAAGTGTTTCAAGTCAAACCACAAGTCATATGTATATCAAGTTACTTGTACATGCATATCCATTCACATATAAACAAGATATCAAGAACTCAGTCAAGTTAAGTCGACTGCGATAAAATACACACTTGCCTATGCAATAACTATTCAGGATCCCTAGCAATTTCTAACAACAAGTCATATTTGATCAGCAAGTAACATGGAACATGCAGGTGGAACATTCACTAATTGACCACAATCTTTCCACTTCAAACCCTGGTTCCTTCTCTTGGTTATTCTCGAGTCGTATAGTCATATCATACATCAAGAGTCTAGCCACTTCATGCTAGTATAAATGCAAAACTATGAGCGTCGAAGCTTCACTTAGCAAACAAAGTAATTTGCAGGTTTAAACCCCATATAGTTTGTCAAAAGTGCAAAGTTTTCTTATTCAAATCTAGGGAAAAACCATCACGCATGATAACACAAGCAACGTATAGAGTACAAGGATATCACTTATAGTCAAAATTTTAACAAAAATGGGACAAGACCTTTGAGTCAAGACATCACTTATAGTCAAAATTTTAACAAAAATGGCAAATTCAAGCAAGAAGCATGTTGGAGAAAACTCATTGCTTCCTCTTGTCCCTCTTTGTTTTGGCTCAAACCAACATACATATGAAAATAAAAGTCTTGGCAAGTATCTTGAGCAAAAGTATGTCAAAATTAGCATAAAAATTCTAGCAATAAAGTCGCAATTTCTCCCTCGCCCTCTTGGTTAACCCAAGTAAAATTTCCAGCAAGGTTGTCCCAAATTTGTCTATCAAAACTTCCAATTTTCAACCTTATTCTCATGGCAAAACACAATAAATCATGGCTAGCATAGCATGTGTCACATGGGACATATCCTTAGCAAAAACAATCCATCATACTTACACATATACAAAACTTTCACTAAGCTATTCACTTCTTACACCAATCTAACAAGTTCATAACACCAAAACTAACAAGTTCATGGCAATTACTCTATAACTTGAGCCAACCCTACTTCCATGGCAAATATACATGTTTTAGACAAGGAAATCTAGCAAAGTTTCACATATATAAAGCTCTCAACTAAACTATCTAGATCTTGCATCAAAGCTGGAAATTTCAATAACACTTAACAAAACCATGAAATCTTCCATAAACATGTTTCATTTAGCTTCTATTACCTCAGATATCAACTAACCCCAAAATAAAGGAAGAAAACTAGAAGTTCTAGCAAAGTTCACTTCTTCACCTCCAAACCCAAGGATGGCAAGCAAATCAAGGAATATGCAAAACTTTCTTCCCCCAAAAACTCCACCAAGAACTTCCCTCCAAACTTCACTCATGATCTATCGGAGTAGATTAGGGTTGATCTTGGGATTTCTCATGGATCAAGCAAGAAATTAAGGCTAGAAATGAAGTATTTTCTCTCTCCTTTCCTATCTAAAATTTCATCCCAGCTATGCAAGAAAGAAGGAAAATGAAAGTTTGGTCTTGGTTAAGGGTCTTTGGATGCTTGACAAGTGGCAAAGCAAAACTAATGTCAAT
The DNA here is from genome assembly GCA_023065735.1 of Coffea humblotiana. Lineage (NCBI taxonomy): Eukaryota > Viridiplantae > Streptophyta > Magnoliopsida > Gentianales > Rubiaceae > Coffea > Coffea humblotiana. Next base: position 24,957,631 of record CM041211.1, read on the forward strand.
CCATGTGTCTCTCATTCACTATACTGTATAACTCTCCTCCAATTAACTCTTAACACCTCTTACCACATAATTCCTTTTGCACAAAACTCCTTCTAATCCTCCAAATTTATTGCACATACCTCAGTAATTGGTCACACTAGTATTATACACTATGAAATTTAACATGCACCAAATTAAATATGCACCAAGTTAAATAAGGTAATAGAGTTAAAACATACCCCAACCATTAAATCAACCATAAATTCAAAACAAGTAAGTTAAATGAACAAAAATGTAGAAAATGAATTTTCGGGTCCTCACAAAATGGACAAGTATTGACTAGCTGTTAACAAGTTAAAGTAAAAATATGAATCAGCAGGTGACAAAGTGCTGGAGGCGTTTGAAGATGACACCTCACCTAAGACCTCGAGGTCTCAGGTTGCAAACTTGCATGTTGCAGTATGGTTACAATGTCTGCCAAACCCACTAAACGGTATAAATACCCAACCCAAATTGAAGGTAAGGGGATTTTATTTTCCTTCCATCATTCAATACTAAAAAAATTCTTCCCACTTATTTCTCTTACTGACTTAAGTGTCGCAATTGATTTCGAGTGAAAAAGCCAAGTTCTTTTTCAAGTCTACGGAGTTAAACAAGAAGTAAGATTATCAAATCAATCACAAGTAGGTGCAACTTTTTGGTTTGCATATAACATTCTAAACTAATTCCAAAAAATACAATCTACCAAATGATAATTGTTTCAACATCTTTCCTTATCATTCAATCTTCCTACTTTTGGTTGCTCTCACCTAAGGAAAGCAAATTGCAAAAGAATAATGTGAGCTTATGCCCAGTGAGGTTTTGGTGGTAAAATATTTCAATCACAAAAATGTTTAATTAGATTTTTTTGTTTTAAGTTTTGTTTATTAGCATTGGATAGAATTGATTTTATCATCATTTTATGGATAATTGACTCCCATTCGTATGTATCTTTTGCCAAAAAAAGAACGATCGATCTAACAAAATTGTGATATAAAATACAATCTCCTACAATGCATGTTTTGCTTTTAATAAAGAAAACTTTGATACTTAGTTGGTATCAAATTTCAAAACCATGTTTTAATACTTTCTATTTTTGTGTTTTATTATGCCATTATTCACTCAATAGAGTAAAATAAAACTCGTGTACTTGAATATGATAAATAACAAATGTTATATGCTTATGTTCTAAATGATATTTACTTGTAATACATGTCAAAATTATGAAATATGATGACGCATGATCTTTTTTGGAATAATATTTACTTACATACATGTCAAAACTATAAAAATGACCGCTTATGATAATTTTGAATATATCATTTTTTACCCATTAAAATAGGAATTTCTAGGGAGAGTTGAGTTGATATTTTTTCCTTTTTGATAAAATTTTAATGCGATGCTTTGTTTTGATTTTTATGTTATTAATATTGGACATGTTTCATTTTGTCATCTTTTGTGCATATGTTGATATTCATTCGTATGTATCTTTTGCAATGAAAATTAATGAAACTATGTTGTGTAATGCATGAATTTGTTTATAATTAAAACACTTATTATTTGTATTTTCCTCATCATTTTACTTTTTAACTTTCTCCTTTTGTGCTTTATATTACAATTAGTTAAAGTAAAAAATAAACTCGTGTGCTTGGACATAGTAAATGAGCTTCTATTTTAAATTATTTTGTAATTGAAGTACATGTCAAGATCAGACCTCATATAATCATTTTTGAATAATATATACTTGTAGTTCATGTAAAACTTATGGAACATTACTATGACGCATGCTTCGAATCCTCTGTCCAATCCAAAACAATGTTGTTTCTTATTAATAATTATGTGTATTCTTAAATTCTCGTCATGATTATCTATTATTGATCATATCTACTTGATTTTTCTTCCGACAATCCAACTACAATATTTAATAAAATTGTAGAATAAATTCCATCTAGAAGACCAAATTTTCTTGCTATATGCTTCTGATAGAAGAATAAGGGGATTAGGGGAACTTGCAACTTTTTCCTTTCATGCTGAATAAAAGTTTCTCTTTCTATTCAATAGCTTTATCAAAAAAAAAAAGAGTACTTTTGATTATTTAGCAAAAGTAGTTTAAGCATACTTGTCTTGTCAATCTGAAGGATATTGTAGGGACAAAGTGAGAATAAAGAAGCAAGATCAAATATATGGTGTAAAAATAAACAAACTAGCTTTGTTTTCTTTTAGGATTGATTAATTTTCAAGTCATAAATATCGAAAATTAGTATGAAAATCAATCCAGACGTGAAGATGATGGTGGCTTCTACCTTCTAATGGATAATTTGGTTATCAACACTGTCTTATTAATTCTGCAAATGCTAAAATTATAGAGGGATCATAAAGTGTTTAGTGTTGTCATTCTTGACTAAGAGTATCGGATGAGTATGGAAGCCAATTCATCAGTGTTTCAGTATTTTGTATAAAAAATTGCTATATTAGATTAAACATAAAATTTGGATAGAAAAACTAGACAGAAAATCCCGTATGGACTACACTTTTTCATTTTATCTTTTTTGGATATATTTTTTTCCATTGAGAAGATAAGTTTTAGAGAGAGATTAATCATATTTTTGGGTAAAACTTTTAATAAGATGTTTGGTTTGAGTGCTCATTGTTTGGTTTTTGATATGTTTCATTTCATCATCATTTTGCCATGATAACTCACAAAATTCAGTCGAAAGTGATTCCCATTAGCAACATTTCTTCAAGATTATTTACATACATCTATTATGTCATAATGATGAAAAGTTTACAAAAAAAAAAAAACTTTACAACAAAAGTATAATCCTATGCAATACACGAATTTACATCTAATGAAAAGACTCATAACTAGTATTTTTATCAAATTCCAATGCCATGTGCCCTTTTCTTAAATATTTTGCTCTGCTTTTGTTTTTACATATTATAACTATTTTTGTACAATTATTTTTTTTTTTTGGATGTTGATGAGCATAATTACACTTTGGTCGTTTTATCAATTTAACATTTGTACTTGGATATAGCAATCAAAAGAATTTTTACTAATTTCAAACTAGAACTATTACTGCATCTAAATATATATATATATATATTAGAGTCACTTGGATATTGCAATTTAAATACACAATAGGGGCTTCTCTCCATAGAACACTTGAATATGATAATCAAATGAATGTTCATTGACTATGATATGTGCTTGTAACTATTGCTAGTAACTACTAATCCAGCCTCATTCTCACTTGACTATGCCTTTAATAATTGAAATGGATTTTAAAGACATTTGTTTCATTATTTAAATACAATAAAGATGATAGAGATTTGCAAACCTTTTTAGTTCATACTTGTTATTCAAAATTCATCTGTGGATGTTTAAAGAAATTATTACTCGTTGCGGTAACATTAAGTACAAGCACTTGTCGTATCAACCTTTGACATTGCTAAATGATGTGGCAATTGATATTTTGATCTTAATTAAACGAATATTGATAAATGATGTGGCAATTGATAGTTGGATCTTAATTAAAAGAAGGGTTCCTTGAAGTGATGTAGAATTTTTTAAAAAGAGGAAATGAAAAGGGATGATTTTGGAAAACCTCTCATGAGGATTTTAACTATTTCAATTTCATTGCCCTGTTTCAAAGTTTCGAAAGTATCACTGACTTCCCTTGAAACCAATTTCAAACTTTTTTTTGTAACAATTCAACCTAATTCAAAAATAAAATGATAAAAAATAATTTTATGTGTGAGAATATCTTTTGATTTCAGAAAATACCCTAAGGTATTATACTAGCTAATTTCATTATTTCATTTAACTTATGGGACCATTATTACATGATCAATAAAAAATTTTCACTATATCCAACAAAAAATTATCAACTTTTAAAATTTAATATAACAAAAAAAAATTCCTTAAGATTCAGCCCAACCGAAGTTTCCTCATTTTTATTCCTTATATTGATCAAGTACATCAATTTGAAGAAAGGAACCTAATATTATAGCCTAGTTCTATTAGCAAATTAGGGTTTTTTGTTTTACGTTTCATATTATGGGTAACTTAGTTTGTAAACAATTTAATTGTTTCTCATGTCTGAATCCTTTTATTTATTTGATTCATCATGTTTAAATCAATTTTTGTCAAGTACATGAATTAAAAAAATGCACCTAGTATTGGCCACCTTTTTAGATGGCAAATTAGTTAGTATCTTTTTACATTCCAAATTAGGGTATTATCACTTTACCCCCTTAACATTTGGTGCCACTATCAATTCGCCCCTTAATGTTATCTTTTAGTCACTTTACCCCCAAAACTAACGGTCAAACTTAACAGAGTTTGTTAATTAAATTAAAAAGACATGTTTAACCCTTAAAATTATAATCACTTTACCCCCGTAAACTATAGTCTCATTATTAATTTACCCCCTAGAGTTATTTTTTAGCCAATTTATCCTACCATTAAACCAACTTAGTTAGTTAAAAAATTTTAGAAGAAAATACCCTCCTCTTTGCATAACAAAAATAATAAAAAAATTTAGAGTGGATCTTCTCCTTTTTAATATTAAGAAAAAAAGTCGAAGTATTAATTTCTTTATTCTTGGCAATCTTATTAATATCAAAAAAGAATAGAAAGATGGAGAGGAGGAGGGAGAGAGGGAGAGAGCTCAATTCTTTTTTTAAAAATTACAAATAAGAAAGAATTAAATACTTTTATTATTTTAAAATTATTTCACTTTTCTGTTTACTACCAAATTCCAATCCTAATTCCGACAATCTTAATGTAATACGATAATGTTAGATTTTTCTTTATTTTCTTTCTTTGCAAAATCTAATTTTCTTTCTTCTTCTTTTCTATCCCTTTTTCTTTTCCTAGTATTAATAAGTGTGAAAAAAAGATATTTGAGAAAAACCTTTTATTTTTATGTTTTTCAATCTCTTAAAGTGAAAAAAAGAAAAATAATCATTCCAACTTTTTTATTTTTAATTATATATAAAAAGGGTAAATATATTTAACATTTTTTGGCCATACTAGTTAGATTAACGATGAGGTAAAATGCCTAGAAAGTAATATTAGGAACTAAAGTGATTGTATCACTATAATCTAAACTAATAAATTGATAATAACAATGTAATAATGCTATAAAATAAAAGGGTATTTTTGTCCAAAATTTCTTAACATGTTGAGTTGAATTACTTATGGGGGTAAAGTGATTACAAGATAACTTTAGGGGTAAACTGATAGTAGTGATATAGTTTAAGGGGACAAAGTAATAATAACCCTCCAAATTATGGCAATTTAGTTAGCAAATGTTCTAATTGTTTCTCTTCATATATATGTGTAAAATATTTTAAAAGTTCGAAGAGTAGTAGTGTTATTTCACTTTTAATGGTGTATATGTTGGGTTTTAAATGATTGACAAGAAAAATAAGCGATATTTCTAAAATTTTAGGTGAGGACAGCAAAACAATTAGAAATCTTAGAAAAAGTTTCTGAAATTATCCCAATTTTCCTATAAGAAGGCCATTATTGTCTTTTTACTACCCCATAAGTTTGACCTTTAATCATTAAGGGTAATTTATAGATTTAATGTAACTTGTTACTAACTCGTGATTACAGCACAACAATTTTGTAATTAAACCTACAATTTAACATGTTTGAGCTTGGGTAAGCTAAATTTTGGCCTAAAATCCAATTGATCGCATGAAATCCAATCCAATCATTGACTTAGCTTTTTTTTGGTGGGAAAGGGAAGGGATTTTCTACATCTGACAAGGGCTTCATGATTGGATCTTCAAATTCAATTCCATACATGCTCCTTCACCGTAGTAATATGCATCAATGTCTATATTCCTTGATCCTCCCTATTTATTACCCGCTCAATCTCCCATTGGGCTAAGACCAAACTACACGTTGAATATCTTTCTATCCTATTTCAATATTAGTACACACGGAAGCACATGATTTTAATTTTGCAAAGACACTGGAGGTTAAGATGGCCGAAACTTTGGCTAATTTTGAATTCTTTTATGATTTTTTTGTTTCTTTTTGCAAGTTAATATTGCACAAACGACCTCACACATTTGTATATTATGCTTTTGTATCCGTGTAACCCATCACATTCAAAATTCTAGTAATACTTTTTGTCTCTAATGATATTAAAAACATTACCTTTAGTTCTCAAAGTTCATTTATAGTTATTTTTTTCAGGTAAATAGGTCATAATGACTTGTTTTAAGCAATTCAACAAGGCAAAATTAAGTTCACAGATCTTTCCTCAAAAGTATAAAAAATCTGCCCCCCCTTTATAAAATAGAGTAAATGAATCATGTAAATAAAAATTTTCTTGTTTAACTTGCTTAAATTTTGCATGTCAAAGGACTAATAATCAAGATATACCTAAGGAGCTATGTATTGCACTAGCTTATAGTTGAAATCTCCTAATTTCCTAAATTATATATATATATATATATATATATATATAAACATATATATATAAACATTACCTTAAGTTCCCAAAGTCCATTTATAGTTACTTTTCGCATAAACAGGTCATAATGACTCATTCTAAGTAGTTCAATGGCAAAATTAAATCCACAAATCTTTCCTCAAAAATATAAAAAATCTGGCCCCTTTATAAAGTAGAGCAAATGAACCATGCAAGTAAAAATTTTCTTGTTTAACTAAAATTGTTTAAATTTTGCATGTCAAAGGACTAATAATCACGATATACCTAAGGAGCCATGTATTGCACCAGCTTATAGTTGAAATCTCCTAAATTATATATATATTAAAAACATTACCTTTGGTTCCCAAAGTCCATTTGTAGTTACTTTTTCACATAAACAGGTCGTAATGACTCATTCTAAGTAGTTCAATGGCAAAATTAAAATCCACAGATCTTTCCTCAAGAATATAAAGAATCTGACCCCCTTTATAAAGTAGAGTAAATGAATCATGTAAATTAATTATGAGCATATAGAATAAAATTTTTCCCTTTAATTTCTTAGATGAAAAAATGGATGATATTAATTAGAATGTAATTGATTAGTAATTTACTAATGTACAAACTAAAGGGATGTGTGTGTGTGTGTGTGTGTGTGGTTTCCTCATGTTTTTAAGATAGAGAGTAGACATCCTAAATTTTTGGTTAGGATGGATTATGACAAATAAAAGAGTAACAAATTAATGTAGTAGAAATGCTACATGTAAAAAAAAAACAATAGAACATCAATTTAATTGAAATTTGATTCTTTGATGAATACAAATTTTAGAAAAGGAAATTAATGGATAGAGATATTTTTGTTTGCTCAAAACTAAGAATCTAAGAAAGAAAACTAATTTAAAAATAAAGAGAGAAGAAAAAAGAAAGAATAAAAATAATAGAGGCATAGTTTTGTCTCCTGGGGGATCAAATGAGAAAAATAGTTTAAGGGGTAAACTACAAATCTAACTTTACCATTGGGAGTGATTAACCCTTTTTGTTTTTGGAAACATTCTCTATTCAACAATAATTTTTGAGTACTAGAGATGATGATTTTATTGAAAAGGAAAATAAACAAGTAACTACTCACTCATTTGACTTAAGCTACTAAGTAATAATTTGAAGAATTGCATAGTCTAGAAGACTCAGGGTTAATCACAAAAACTCTCCTTAAGGTATTGCTATTTTTGCAATTTACCTCCTAAACTTTGTTTGTTCACACTTAACCCTTTAAAAGACAAAATTATCTGTCCATCATGCTAAGTTTTTTCCTTCTTTCGTCTAATTAATTAGAATACAATTGAAAGATAATTTACCAATTTACAAACTATAAGGTATATATAATTGTATATATAGTTTGTTCATATATATAAGTTGGAAAATGGACATCTCAAATTTTTATTAGCATTTGAATGTAACAAGCAAAACAATGATGTATTTAATGGCTAGCATTTGAATGATTATACACTTGGATATGAGCATTCTTATCAATAGTTTCATCATTAATCTCAATCCAAATAGCAACAACTTGAGAAGCAGTAGGTAGATTATATACTCGCTGGTCTAAGCCTGGATTAGAGTTAAAAATAATCCTATGCTTTTCAAGTTCAAGAATTTTGCACAGACCTTTAAAGAACTTAGTGTAAGAATTCCTCTCAAGGATGCGCATTAAAAGTTTAAGTGTATTCTCGCATAGCCCGGGTGATTCTTTAATCCTATATGACAACTCTTCATCACGATCATAGAAGAGCAATTGAATACCAATAGGAAATGAGGCTAAAGGCACCAGTGTATTAAGTAAGTGATAGATCTGGCCGTGAACACAAAAGGTGTAAACACCTTGAGTATTTTTAGTGAGATTCCTATCATACTTTATGCCTAATTAGGTGAAACCATGATTATTGTTATAAGTGCAAATATTCTTTCTAAAATCCACACTTTTTTCATCTGTACTAGTGAAAAGACAAGCAAGATTGTAAGGAATCATTGATTGCATAATAGGCACTCATCCATTGAACAATAGAATCCCTGCGGCTTATCATGAAACCTCTTTGCATCTCAATATTTGCAATTTGGAACACTAGAAAGAGTAAGAGGTTTCTTTGGAATCTTCTCTAAGAGAGACAAGTGTCCTCTATTAGTCTTTAGCCTCTTTGCCATAGCTATGATGGAAAATACATATAATTGAATAGGGAGCAAACAACAAACATATAGATATTACAACTGACTAAACTTAACATTAGAGCTAAGTGCAACCATCACCTATCTCGATTCTCAAGTCGAAAATCCACAACTCATGTATTAACTAAAATATGCCGAGTAGGCTTGCCTGATGAAGAATCAGGCCGACCAGTTGTTATGAAGGTAGTACCTTCTCGACCAAACATATTACTATGAGCTTGGTAAGAGCACATAAATAAACAGTTAGTGAAAATGTATTCAGAAACTAGAAACTATGAATTAGACCACATAAATAAGGGTAGAACAACAGGGGATGTAACAACTGAGGAAAAAAAATGAGTGTCCCATAAAAGAGAATAGGTAGTTCGAAAAACATAATACCTCCAAGAAAAGAAAGTGGAATATGAGCCGAAGAAATTGAAGGTGGTTGTTGCCCAGATGAAGTGGAGGTGAGTTAGGTCATGATTATTAACGTCCTCACATGGAGTAGAAGTAAAGTAATCACCATTTGAGCCAAATGCATTGGGCATCATTAGAAATTTGTTGATTGGCACTAGTATAATTTTTCCTATTTTGTTTACATCTCTTAACATGTCTAACAACTAGAGGATTATGAGTAGGAACACAATCTGCCCTCTTCTCAGCATATCTTTCTCATCTACAGCGTAGCATTTCATCCTTTTTTTGTTTGGGCATTTCAGCGTAACGTTTGCTCGAGTAGCATTATGATCTTTCGAAACAAAACCTAAGTAATACGATAGAATTGCTTAGTACACTACCAAGGGAAGCCAAGGAAAAATGGTAACAAGTATAACTTGATTAATTACAAATCGCAGCAAATAAGGGAAACAAATCATTTATAAGGGAAGAAAGTTCTTAATATAATACATGATGCATAACAAAAATATGGCAAACAAAAAAAAAGACAAAAAAGACCTTGTATCAACTATAAACCTTACAAAATTCTTGGGAAAGAAAGGCTTAGCAAAAAAAAATTTTTTGCATATCATTCATTTCAGAACTCCTATAGATATCCGCCATGATAAATAGAAAAAGAATAATGCATGCCAAGAAAATAGAAGGTATAGAAAGGAAAGCAAAATAAGAAGCATCCATAAGAGAAAAAACGAACCATTATGAACAAATGAAATAGAGAAAATAGCACTGTACGACAAAGTGCATGGAAACTACTGTATAGTTAAATGATTAGTTTATTAGCTTACTAAATGGAAGGAATAATGACAAACAAATCAATTTCACGTAAAGACGGTATAGTTAAATGCAAACCTGGAGTTTTGCAAAACAGAAAGCAAAGAGTAGCAGAACTTAGAAAAGCCAAACCAAGGAGTAGTACCGGATAATTTGATAAGAAAGAAAAGGGTAAGGAAATTAGAAGAGATCATTATGAACATGTAACAAAGGAACGTGCTCTCCAAAAAAGCATACAATGCTTAGATCATACAACGAACAAGAACAAAAAAAAGGGGGGAGGGGGAACACACTGGCCAGAACAAAAATTAACATGAGAAGATTGACTACAAGAAAGAGGTATTATATGGAACAGATGGAGATCTTTTATCAAAGAAGATATGATAATAGATAGTAAGAATATACCAAAGAAGAAATTCTTTTGCAAGGACCGAGTGCAAGGATAATAAACACTGAGAATAGTAAGGAACAATAAGAATAGAGCAGTTTAAGTAGATCAAATGTACCAACACAGGCTATCTCCACTCAATGAAATAAGATAGGCAGTTAACTAAAAAAGTAGGCTTTCAATCTAAAAAGGTGTCTACATGAGTTCAAAAATAAAATACCTCTACAAGTAAAACAAAGAGACAGAAAAGCTTTTTTTTTTGTTGCAGATAATAAGTGCCTTTACAGTTACACACAAATAGATAGTTTTTTATCGACATTTGGTGAATTAATATAATATCACATTAACACTCATTTAAAAAGATCAAACACTCATATGTAACAGAATTAACACTCATATCAACACATTAACACTCATATAATATCAAACACTCACATTAAAAAGAGACAAACACTGTAGAGTTCCAATGATTCGTAAATTTTTCAAGTCCAACTTATACCACTTACACAATGAAAGCTGGATTTGATTTTGTCGGGTTTTGCCTCAGTAGTGGGTGAGGAAAAAATCACATTAATTGTAAATTTGACCAAAAATTACGTACAATATCAGGCAATCAACTGATAATAGTAACAGAATTCAGTAGCATTGTAGTTTTTTTTTTTTTAACTTCAATCAACATGGTTTGAAATTATTTTACATGGTTTGTTTGATAGTGGCAAATTTGCTAGATAACAACTTAATGTATATATTTAGAGCAGATTAGATTTATTTCCCTAAGAATGATGTATGTACTTAAACATATTATTTTTCTTTTTTTCTAGCTACTTGACTCTTCAATCTTCACCAATTAGTTGGACAAAATAGGTTAGATTTTCATGATAATAAGAGTAATAATAAAGCATTGACAATGTAACAAAAGACCAAAACGACTGCAACTAAATTTCAAGTTGGGTTTCAATTTGTTGTTCCCTTGGCTCTATATTAACCAATTGCACGAAACAGGCTAAATATTCATGGCGACAAAAGTCCATGCAAAAGGCTAATTGCATGAACACAATATAAGACGCCGAAATAATATCTGTCTAATTAAAATTAGCATTTGAGCAAGCACTGGCAACTAAACATACTTGATAAAGGCAAAAAAAAATGTATAATTAAACCAACATAGATGTTCATGGTAAAAATCGATTACAACCCAAGTAATTAATAAATGTGAAAGACATTTGAATTTAAATTCTAGCAAGTGGAAACACAACTCAATGATAGGAGCCTTAGTTTCGTCAATCCAATAAGCAGTAATAGTAGTAAACCTGACTCCAATCAACCTAACAAAGTCAGGAGCATTCTTAATATAACAGTAGCTTCTTTCTATCAAGAGTATCAGTAATGTGATAGTTTACACTAACACCTTGCACCATCAAGAAAGATGTATGAAAAAACAGCATCCAATCTAATATGTAATGAAATAGCTTTCATTAGAAAACACATTCCATAGTACCTCTTGCTCAACCTGGCTTAACTGATAAGCCGTGAACCCTATCAACTTCTCAGTTTTCGATACCCAAAATCATAACATTGAAAGAGTGAGTATCATTTGTGATAGTGAGCGTAAAACCAATAAACGAGACCCCAGGAAAAAGTACAACATTATTGAACTATCAATAGATATAACAAAATATTCAAAAAAAATAGCATTGCTAACACAATCAGGAAAAACATAAAGCTCTATACCACAATACTCACAAAAGATTCCTAAAGTTTTAACAAAGTTATTAGGTGCAAAATAATGTGAACACGCCAAATGCCCAATTTCTCTGCATCCAATCAATGGCTATTCTTCCCTTAATCCATACAGCACTAATATTCAGAAAGCACATGAGGGCCTCATTCACAAAAAGGGTAGCTTGATAAAAAGAGAAAAAAATAGATAGAGTGGACAAAAACTATCACCTATAAAGGCAACACAGAAAAGTGGACACAAATAATTCCTAAACTTTCAGCAAAATTATGAAGTGCAAAACAATGTGGACATGCCGAATGTCAATCGCTATGCGTCCAGTCAATGGCAACTCTTCCCTTAATCCATGCAGCACCAATATTCTGAAAGCACAAGAGGGCCTCATTCACAAAAAAGATAGCTTGATTAAAAGAGTAAAAAATAGATAGAGTGAACAAAAACAATCACTTTTAAAGGCAACACACAAAAGATGACAAGACTAACAAATTTAGTTGTTGTGGCAAAAGTGACAATGCTAGAGAGAATGCTGTCACCAACAGGAGGAAGAATCATATGCGAATCAGAATATTTCTTCTCCAAAATAGGAGGCATTAGTTCCGATGAATTTCGATGATACCAGAATAGATGGAACTATAAGAATCCACCAAACTTCAAATACTCAAACTTTAAGCAACATTGAGCAAAAAACACAAATAGCAAAAAAGGCTAACCATTGTTGAAACTGATCAACTCCGTGTACTTTGGACAAAAATAAGACAACTAAAGTAGACTTAGTACAAGGGGATAAATCTGTTGAAAAAAACAACAGGGCAAAAGAGTAAAAAGTCTCAAAGGCAAGTCCATCCACAGGAGACAAGAGGACAAATGCATCAAAGAACAGTTAGTATGAATAGACAAAAAACACACAATTGTCAGTCTTTATTTTGATCCTAATACCACTAATAACTGGCTTCGGGCCAGTAGAGTTCAATGCATTTGCTATGTTTGTGCCATCTTGAGACTCAAATTTGCCAAACAAGATAAAAAGAATAGGTTTCTTGCTATACAAACATAATAGTTGTTAAAAATCTAAAAAGGATCTAGACTAAAAAAAAAAAAAAAACACATAAGGATACAAATAGTGAAAAGCACTTTTGATCAGCAATAACATAGTCTCTAGCAAGAACAGAACCACTAGCAAAGCATGCCTCTCTCACTAGTAATACATGTAGAATAACTCTCATCATATCTATAAAAATAAATTAGACAGATAGAAGACAAGAATTAGCAGCCCAAACTTTCAATTGAGATACTACTCACCTATAAAGGAAAAATCAGAAACGTACTTATGGACACTTGGCTATTAGTTAGGTGCTAGAAAGACGTAAATGGGCTCATATCAAAATAAAGGGGAAGACTTTGGCATTTGTTTGAAATAACTTTTTCTATTAGACTATCCCTGTTGATGATCCAAGAAAAGCTATATGAATCTGGAGCAACAGTTTTGGGAATATTTTCAATAGCAGTATTATTAATATGGTACTTCTTAAAAAGTACAAGTGAGTCTCCAATGCGAGAAATGTTATCATTCAACATAACAACAAAAACCTTTACTCCCTGAAGCACACAGAAAACAAATGAATTAACAAATTGCAAAAACATAGTACAAGCCCAACAATAAAGATGCAATCTCAAATAAATAAGCATGTATTGCACAAGTGCATCTCTAAAGACAAAATGACGGTACATTTTTGTTGCACAGCCTACATCAGTAGTCTTGACATGGACAGCCTCAATCACCTGGACAACAGAAGTCCATTGCAATAGAGAACTAGAGAGCTCAAATATGCATAAAAGCTACGAATTCATCTATTTTTAAAATAGAGCAAACACAATGCAAATCAACTAAACCGGAAAAAAAAAAGAGAGGAAAAGAGAACTTAAGATAAAAATAACTACATAAGCCACCAAGAAACCAAGAGGAATAAAAATAGAGGTATAAAAGTGCACTAGAATTATATAAACCCAAAATAATAGAAAGCAACAAAGCAATAATAGACATAGACAAAATTCAACTCCATTAGAGAACACACTCAAATAAAATGGTCAAAACTGTCCAAGGACATAAAAATAAATTGAAGGACAAGGAGCAAATAAAGAAAGACACTAATCAAAGGCAATTGATTAGTGAAACAGAGAAGGTACAATGCAAACTAATCATATTGAAAGAAAAACCAGAGAATAGGAGGATTTAAAATAAGAATAACTGCACACCTCACCAAAGAACAAATAGTAGCGAGGCTAAAAGAACTTAATTGAAACACAAAAATGTTAAAGAAACAGGTGAAAATCGCACAAGAAAATAAACTCTATCATAGGGCACACTCAAATAAAAGGATCAAAACTGTTTGAGGATAGAAAAAACAAACCAAATAGTAGGGAGGACTCAAAGCAAGGCTGTTGAACATCAAAGTGAGACAAAAAAAACAGGTTAAAAGGGAAAAAGATAGCAGTCTAGAATAGCAAACCAAGAAAAACCAACTTTCTAAATGGCAAAAAAGTTGAAATAGTAAAGGCGATAGAGCAACCATAACAAAATCAAAAAATACTAGGCAGAACATACAAAAAAAGGCAATAGTAGTCTAGTTCAATAGAGATTACCAAGACTGAAGAGAAATGTAGAAATCTGAAAAAAAAAAAAGGAAATCTTATCATGACTAATTGAGGATAAACGCACTTCCTGGAAAAAAAAAAGGAGGGAAACACACAATGCAGAACCTAGATCAAAGGTAATGAAGAATATTAGGCAGAATAGAAAAGGAAAAGGGAAGAGAGAAGAAGATCGGATAGTATACAGACCTCTTTAGACCATAGCAAAATGAAAGGAGGAAACGGAAAAAAGGAAACAATTTTGTTTTTGTTTTGGGCAAAACATACCCAATTCATCTACATAGTGCACAGTATCCGATATGGTTACAAATTTTCTACAACAAAATAGAGAGAGGTCAAAGCTCCTACCTGTGTATTAGAAAAGCATTGTATAAAAAGGGAAAATAATAGCAAAAAATGAAGCAAAAGAAAGCAAGAATAGCAGAAACACGAAAGCGGAAATATGTAAAAATAAATGGGCAATTTACATAAAACAACACCAAAACACATACACAAGACAAGGTGAATTTGCACGTGCACAGTACCTAGACTACCTTGAGCATTGTGCTCATAACATTAGCAAAAAATACGTATGAGCCATGTGAGAGGACAATCAAAGATTTGTGCTGAAATCTTGTTCCCATTTTATCTATTATGTAGATAAACAGGTGTACCCATTAGGAATTCTTTTCATCATTGATGCATATTAGACTATCTAGATTGCCATTGCTCTAGTTTGCAAACTACTAGGATCACGTTGCCATGCATTTCTTCCTTCAAGATTTTGATTGGGTGACTTTGTAGATTTTCAGACCAAAGCTTGACCTCCTATTTGACATATTTTTATGTGCTACGGGCTAATGTATAAGCTATTTTGTTTATTTTCAAAAAAATAAGTAATAATTATAATTTAATTTAAGAAGAACAACTAAGGTGAAGAAGAAATTTGATTTGGCAATTTTTTTCACAATAAGATAGTAAATGTAATTTAATTTAGTAGAATGAATATGCTGATATTGGAATTATCTTTGATTTGAGAAGAAATGCTTGCATATAAAATTGTCAAAAATATTTGATTAAATTTTTATAGATTGGAGGGAAATAAAGGAGGGTTTAAAATAATAGTTTCTACGATGTAGGGCAAAAATATTGTTATGTGTGTTTGGGTATTTCTTTTCCATGTTCAAATATTCTAATTTTTGTTTGCTATATTATTTTGGTGTATGAAAATAAATTTTTAAAGAGATAATTTCAGAAACCTCCCCTAAGATTTTTAACAGTTTCACTAACCTTCCCTAAGCTTTTAAAAATATCAATAACCTTCCTTAAACTAATTTTCTTGAAACAAATTAGCCCAATTCAAAAAATTTAATAATAAAAATGATTAGAAGAGTGAGAAGAATATTTCATACTAAAAGTGTCCCTCAACTTATTACTAGTTGATTGACTTAGAATCAAAAGGAAATATTAGTTAAGAATAGAAAATAAAAACTATAGTTAGAAAGTGTCAATGTAAGTGAGGCAAATTACAACAGAAGCATGAGCCAAGTAGATTAGTAACAATGGCTCACACAATCAAAGAATTGGAGAGGAAATTTTATTAATTTAGAATCAACATTTATACATAGAATTCCTAAATTCTTAGTAGTGGAATTTGGAAGATTTTGAACAACAATTGGACAAGACAAAATATGGCCTCTTTAAGAAAAATGCCACAATAAATAAAAAATATAGAATATGCTAAATATGTGGTTTTTGAATTATTTCTTTCACTTACAAGGTTCATTATTTTACATGATTACTAAGAAATTTCTATCATTTGTCACAAAAAATAACAACTCTCAAGCAATGTTTGCATGAATAGAATGGAAATGACTTTAACACAAAAAATAAGTAAATCAAAGTGGAGAAAATCATTTTTAACAATCTGTTTGGATTACATATACAAAAAAAAGGAAAAAAATAAATATGTTGGAAAAGCAGGAAAGTATAGATTATGTATAGTTACACGTTATCCATAACTTAATAAAATCTAATTGTAAACATATTTTACAAATTTATCCCTTTATTTCATGTATGTTCGTATTCATTCTTGTTATTCTTATGAAAAAATTTTGAAATAATAATATCTCAATAGGAATTTTAATCTCTTTTAGGGGGAAGAAATTACAAGAACTATTAAAATTTAGAAATAGAATTTTTAAAACGTTAACAATTATCATTACAAAATTTGGTATTCAAGATTTTCAAATTTTTTTACATTCCAAATTATGGTAGTACAAGTGACTCAATATTTCTCTCCATATAACTATGTAAAATTTCCTAAGTTGTAGGGGCAATAAAGTCATTTGACCATCCATGAGGTAAGCATTCAATCCCAATTGACTGACAACGGAGGTAAGTGATATTTTAAAAATCTTGGAGGAGGGCAATGAAATTGTCAGGAACCTTAGGGGAGATTTTTGAAATTATCCCATTTTTAAAAGGCAAGGAATTTATATTATAATGACATCTTGTTCTGGTTTATTCTTTTTTTTTTCGGGGCCAAAATGACAAATGTAAAAGTAAATAAGAAAAGATTAAAATATCAATGTAAGATGGACTGTGAAAATGGGAAACGAAGAAAAATGAAAAGATTGGAATAAATGGTAGATGGAATATGATAGTAGTTTTTATTAACATTAGAAAATGTACAAAATGTAACTGTGAATAATAGTAGGAAGTCCAAAAGTAATCTCCATTCACTAATCAACCTTAGTTCTTTTACACTAATCAACCATCTCCATTCAATATAAGTCTTTTTTACACTAATTAATAATCTCCATTCAAATTTTAATTATTCTCTTTCTATGTCGTACTACCAAACCTACTAATTTATATATAAAAAACTTTTACACTAATAATTAAGAAATTAGAACAAGCAAAAACCTAAATATCAGCTAGAACTATCAATAGGCTAGTTAGTGCTCATTATAATTATGAAAAATTGTCATCAATTTAGCCAAAGACACAACATACGTGTACTTCTTCTTTAATTTGGGCCGGTTAAAGAGCTTAAAATGTTAATGATATAAAGTCGTGATTAAATTTCTTAGATAATAAAAAAACCAGATGGTTAATTAAACATTACGCTCATTTTTAATAAAATTGAACTCCTTTCCTACTTAGTCCACTAGGTTTCGATGTTTACAGGTTAATATAGATAAACCTATTTATTATAAAGCATCAATTATCAATAAATCAAGGTCCTTTATTGGATCAATCCCTGTTGGTTGCAACCTTTGGAGCATTCACTATCAATCTTATCATCTTATGACACTATATATTTCACTCCCAAGAACAAAGGATATAATATAATAGTTCTAACTCTTAGTCATAGCATATAGATGCATTAACACTATCGTATTTGATTATGACCATGTTCACCTTTCAAAAAAGGAGAACGCCTGTGATATGAGCATTAGGCCACGAAACATTTGATGTAGTAATTAGTAGTGAAAAGCCAAATAGCCATCTTATGATTGATTTTCAAACTATTGGTTTATTTTTTTTATATAATCTTGTACAATTTCCAATTTTTTTATCATCATTAGAAAGTTTTAGAGTTTGTTTGGATTGCTATTTTTAAAGGTTTTTTTAGACAAATATACTGTAACGATTTGATGTATGTGAAATAAAAAAGTGATTAGAAAATGAGTTCACGAAAAATGTAAAAAAATTTTTTGGAGGAAAATAACTTTCCAACAAGGGCTTAGGTTGTAGCACATCTATAAGGAGGTGAACGCAGTTGCAGATGCACTGGTTGGACTACCGAGTATGGAGCACAGTTTTTTTTTATTCCCTAGCACCAATTTACCATATCATATCCAATCTCTATCTGTCCTAGACATAACCACTTATGCAGCAATTTGACGTGTCCACGTAAAAGAGTAGTACTCCTTGTTTACAACATTTTCCTGTGTACCGGTTGTTTTCTTTCTTTGAGTAACCATTAATAACAATCAGGGGTGGTGTCTTCCCCGTGTACGGGGTTTGCCAAAAAAAAAAAAGAAAAACAAGGGCTTAGGTTATTAAAAATAACTTGCAATATTTTCAAGAAATAAAGAAGAAAAAGAATAGCTTGTAAATATTTTTTCATGAAATTTTTAAAATATCATGTCCTATTTAGGTTTGGGATGGTTCATAGGTACCGATTGATGTTTAATACCACAAAAATTCAAATTGGAGGTTTTCAAATTTTGCTTTTGATGAACCAACTGCATAAGGCGTTCTCCCTGACGGTCATACCATTCCCATCTCCTTGTTATGTTCGGGAAGGGGCAATCAAATTCTATAACGTGGCTCAAAAAAAAATAATAAAATAAAATAAAACACGGTCTATAATGTGCAACTGTTTAAGCGCTTCTAATTTGCTTCAACTTTTTCGAAGCTAAGCAAGAAGTGTAATTATGGTTCTGAATTACCATTAAATAATTATTTGTTTATATATTTTATTTTAATAAATTTTTATATATTTACTATTACAATATAAAATTAATTCTCTTGAAAATGATTTCAAATATGATAAAAAAATTAGGCACAAATTTCTTTTATTAGTTGCACATATATTCATATGTGTGTTTTGAATACTAATTATAATAAACTACTCTCAAAAAAAGAAAAAAAACTACTCTCAAAAAATCCCATCTAGCACAATATAAACAATTCCCCAAAATTTCTCATTATAGCATTTCTTATATTTTAATTTTCCCTCGTGTCAAATTAAGGTCAAAGTCAAATGCAAAGTCAAAGATCATGACAGCTTCAACCTAATTAATTATCTTCCACGTGGCATCCATCGTTTTCCTTTATTATGTGCCCCAAAAGAGGTAACGCCAACCATTTTCTTACATGTACTTACAGCCCATTGATTATTATAGCTGCACCACCGGTTGTTCTGTGAATTTACGAAAATTACCCTATGCCTATAACAGCCAACACCTTTGAATAACGCACAAATCTCAGCGGCACTTGGCGTAATTAGTTTAAAAAGCGGAGCCCTTTTTAGTCCATCCGATGTACTTCTATTTTCGGACCGCCCGGTCTCCATAATTTCCGAACCCTAGCTTTACTCTTTTAAGTCAAGTCAACAAATTTGCTCCCCCTAATTCCCCTTTTCGATCTCTTCTTCTCTCTCCTTTTCTCGTCCAAATTTCGCCTCGATTTTCTCTCTCAATCTACAATTCGACATCCGATTCTTCCGATTCTCGTTCTCCTCTGTCGATTGATACCTGTTTTAGCCTCAGCCACTGAAAATTCGAAATCTAGGGTTAGGGTTTCAGATTTCTTTAAACTTCGTCAGATCTATTTAGTTTTTTCTGTTTTCTTTGTAAATTTAACAAATTTCATCTGGGTTCTCTTTTCTACTCTGATTTCATCCTTCTCTGTTGATAAAAATTTGATCTTTTCCTTTCGTGCAATTTTCCCTAAAAGTAAGTAAATAGTTATTTTTTTATTGAATTTATAAAACTATTTCTTCTGTTCGATTCACAAGATCTGTGAAATTCATTTCTGGGATTTGTTGGAAAAGTTGTTTATGTCGGTGGGTTGCTCTTTAATTTGTAAAAATTTTGTCAAAAAAATTTGGGGATATTAGGGTTAGGGTTTCGATTTATTTATTCTTTTTTTTAATCTTGGTTTTGGAAAAATCATTTTGGGGGAATTGAAGATCTCATTTTGAAGTTATAGAAAAAATCAGCTGATTGATTGATTCTGGTTTAAAATCTACAAGATCTGCTGTTTCATTCGAGGAAGCAAGTTTTTTTCACTGTTAAGGTAAATGAATCTTTTTTCCATTTTCTTCTTCTGACAATTCCGGGAATGATTTTTTAAGACTTTTTTTTAGTTATCCTGAGAATGAGTTTTGTTTTTTATTAATTAATGTTCAGAAAATGATTAGGGGACTCCTTTTGTGCAATAAATACGTGCCATCTGTCGGCTTTAGTCTAGCTGAGGTTTATTTTGCCACGTGTCCTTGTTCAGATGCTGTTACTCATTTATCCCAAAAATAAACAAAAAAAAAAGACGGTGCTCGCAAATCATTGGCTCAATTGTACCATCCATGCTGGACTCAAAACAAGTTAACTAATTGCGAGAGCTTTCAAACTACTAAAATTCTTGATGACATATGTACAGATTGGAAGGCCTAGTCAAGTGGTCTTATCTTTTATAATTTTCCTAGTAAATGATCTTTATTCACCATGGACTTAGTCTTAATTGTCACACTATATTGCTCAGCCATAGTGGGCTGCCTGCTGTCTGTGAGAATTAGGATTTTGGGAACTTGTTTGGGAGTGATTGTGGATGCTGGTGTCATTATCCTTGTAAAAACATGCTTAATGATAGTTTTGACTTATTATTAAAGTGTTTGTCGAAAATTTCTCGATTATGTGGCAAATTTACTAAATTTTTTGAAAAACCGATATGTGTGAAACCGTCTCTTGACTTCTTGCCGGAAAAAGGCTAAGAGAGCAATGGCTGGAAGAAGGAGGCTTGCACCTGTCATGTTATTTCATGAAATGGATGGTTTTGTCGATCTGAAATTTTGGGTAGTAGGACGTCTTCTTGCATCTGAGCATTTTGGTTGTTGCGTATGATCATGTTTCATGGTGTTGTGGAGTTAGTACAGAGCATGGGATGTTTTGGATTTGGTGCATTGGTGCAGTACCCATGACGTGAACTCATTTTTTTCACCCAACTTTATGGATGATGGAAATTGAATTACTTCTCGGTTTGTCCTTTTTAGCTGTTGTGTTTGTTGCAGTGCCGCTTGTGAGACTCATAGTACTAATTTTCATTTGTGATTGGTACATGCAATCTTTCCTTTTCTTTCACTGAATCAAAGTCTGCTATATGGTTTTCAACTGCCTTTATTATATATTTCAAGCTCAAATTGCCCTTTAGGGTACATTTTCCTTGAGAAATATGTCAAGCTTCTCGCCTTTATTGTGCTAAATGGAGCTGTGGGTCTTTGTTTCTTGATCTACCTCTTCTATGCCAGTGAATGCCCTTTTGCTTTAGTTATTCTACTTTTTTCTTGTGCATATTAGTTTACATTGTTTTCCAACCCCTTTTGCAGTTAAATATGGTACAAAAACGACCACTTAAGTGAGGAGTTATATGAAGGCCTTGTCTAAGCAACCGAAGCTCTGGAGCCAAGTGACAAAAGGTGTCAGTTTTAGAGTTCCCTGATGGAAATATCCCTCCAAAGCTTCATATTTTAAGGTGCCGAAGAAGTCTCTATCAACATTTGAAGATGCTTGATGTAGGGGACTGCTTGTATCACTGTATTATTGTCTAGAATCAAATGAGAGTAGTTTATCTGCTTTCTGAACTAAAGCTTCAGCAGTTTTCCACATTATTGAAAATCTGCATTGAATGTCTTGGTTCTTTGTGGCCTTTTTTTGCACATAGCTACTTGTATAGAAGATATTGAATTGATAAAGTTCTTCTGGCCCAAAATGTTTTTGGCTAATTTATGCCTTGGTTACAAGAAACCTGCATGGCAATTGGACATTAGTTCAGAGCTTTTACTCTATGAATTTCTTCTGTCTCTGTGGGTTGAGCTCTTATTCTTCTACTTAAGAATGGACCCACTAAGGAGAGTTCAGTCCTGGTTTTCTGAAGCTAAATTCTTACTTCTATCTGTTTTAGATGCTTGCTAATATTTGTACGATATTTATGCTTATCTTTCAGTACTTTTATGTCTTTTAACCAGTCTTAATATGTGGGTAGGTGAAGATGGGGCTGCTTGCGAATAAAAGAAAGGTGAAAGTGATGAAAGTCTTGTAGACAGGCAATCTTGCTGAATTCCAAAGTTATGTTGAGAAAGAAATAGATAGAAGTCTGGCTTGCTCCATTTCCCAACTCTTCCTGGGCTACAAGCACTACCTGTGAAGAAGATGTCAGGTCGGAGGCACCTTGCATATTGCTGTCTCCAAACCATTATAATCTTGACTTTCCAGCAAGGACCATTTTTCATACCGGAGATATTTATTCTTCTCTTTCGGAATATCCTCCTCGGAAATTGGTCCCCATTGGCAGTGGTTTTCAAGCAGAAATACCTGAATGGTGTGGGTGTGATGATGAAAAGTTGTCCAGTTCATCAGGAGATGCTTTTGAAGTCTTCAACCGTTCATCCCAATCTCTCATGTCAGATATTGGTAATCATTTAGACCATGAGAGTCAATTTTCTGGTTCTTGTCTTGTTCCCATGCCTAGATCAGACATGTCTGAAGACACTGTGGAGAAACTTGGAGATGGAAGAATTGATTGTTCCTGTGATGATGTGGGATCCGTTAGATGTGTTCGGCAACACATCACTGAAGCACGAGAAAAACTCAGGAAAACCCTTGGCCAGGAGGCTTTTGTCAAGTTGGGTTTTTTGGAAATGGGAGAGGTAGTGGCTGAAAAATGGAGCGAGGAGGAAGAGGAAATATTTGCTGAGGTTGTATTTTCCCATCCTGCATCACTGGGGAGGAACTTTTGGAACCATTTAGCTATTGAATGTCCTTCTAGGACCAAGAAGGAAATAGTTAGCTATTATTTTAATGTCTTATGTTACGAAGACGTGCTGAACAGAACAGAATTGATGTGTTGAGTATTGACAGCGACAATGATGAATGGGAAGGAACTAATGTTTCTGCTGATGATAGTAATAGAAAAAATAAGATGGGTTAAGGGGATGACTCTGGTGTGTTGCAATCCCTGCCGAGGAAGAGATCATAATGAGATCTTTGAAGACAATCTCTGGTGAATACAACGATGACATCAATGCTGAGGAAGCTCAGAAGATAATATAAGGCTTGAGCCTTGATGGCAGTAAGTGTGTCAGTAAAGAGTCAGACATGCGTCCGATTGACATGCCTGATACTGCAGTTCAGATCAAGCACATCAGCCACTTGACCAAGTCCTTTCTGACATAAGCGGAAATCAAAATACAAAACATATAACTAGCAACCTGAGTAGTATGAGCAGCAGTACTGGTAATGAACTTTTTTAGAGCCATGTAGTTCCAAAGAATGGGATGTTGGTTGTTTGACCTGCCCCAAGGATGAAGATTTTCTTCCCACGTCCAGTGTGATTGAAGAAGTTTTCGGTGCGTGGAGCTTGGAATTCACCAAGACTAGAGATGGCTAGGACAGCTTGGAATTGACATCCCAGTGTGCAGAGGTGATCAATACCTAAAGAACAGCTGCTGGAAGTGTATATACTGCTTCACAGATAGATTTAGTAGATATCTTGTTCAGAAAGCTATGCGCATAGACAAAAGCACAAAATCTGATTACAAACTTTAGAGGAAAGGCCGCATGGCCATGTGCCTTTCAAGGTTGTAATTTTGACATTGTCTAATAAATAATTCATTACCAGGCAGTTATGCCACTTGAAATTTTGAGTTGTACAAGACGAGTTGAAACTTAGTATAAATGCTCAGCTAACTCCTCTTGTTCAACATGACTGGGGAAACATCATTCATAGGATTATGAAGTTATCCAATTGAACAAAGTGAACCGCTTGTATGTTTGCAGAGAGCGAATTTGCAAGCACTGATCTTCACAGTGCAGAGCAAGTTTAACAGTCCAACCAGAAATTTAAGTGCAAAAGCTGGGTATTTTGTCATCACCTTAGTATTAAACGCACAAATACTAGTGCTAGAAAAACGTGGTTTGGTATTCATGTGCATGTAATTTTTACACCTGATAATATGCATCTCAGATTGCTGCAAATTTGCCACCAGATTTTGGTTACATCATCTGCCAACTTTTCAGAGTAACAGTGCCAATTTGACACTAGATTCTGGTTACGTTACCTGTCAAATGCATCTAGACGAAGAGTGGTACAAACTTACACTTGGTCAAAAGGATCGATGTTTGCTGGATTGGGAGGATTTACAAACTTTTTGTGCAAATACGGAGCTGCACCAAAGAATAAGTTATTCTAGACGTGGGCTTAATGCCATCTATCATTTTCATTTGAAATGAAAGTGCACAAGACTCGCACTTCATGTTCCTGCTAGCCATTTAAAAGATGCTTTTATTACCAGAGTAGCAATATACATATGCATGTATCACCTCCCACAACTTTTCCCTATTCAAAGAATCAGAGAAGAAGCAAGCTATAATTGGAACCCCCACATGTCCTATGTGCACTAGAAAGAAAAGTATCATTCATACTACTGCTATATATGTAGTGTGACTCAAATATCATATCCAAGTACGATACAACCACTATTTTTCACAACAGATATGTCAAGTTGTACGTCAGTATTAGGCTCACACATATAATTTAGTCACCCTAGTTCTCTTAGGAAAACTTTAAGGTCTCACATTATCATATTTTTTTGGATTAGAAGATGGAGATCCACGGTCCTTTGCATGCTGATTGACTCACTGTTGATCAATCAAATAGATCATAATGAGTCCTGATTACACATATGATCAGGTGCTTTGCGTTGATAACACTTAACTTAATAGCTAATAGCTTATGAGTAATCATTTTCGTGCAGGATCACTTTCCACATTGAAAGTCATTGAAGAAGATTTCAGATATTTTAATGGTCAACTACCAAGTTGTTGATGTAATACTGAAAGCTGCAGCATGTATAGTTTTAGACTCAGTTGTTCATTTATAGTCACTGAAAAACACTTTTTTTAATATACTATACCATATATTCACCAACGTCAACTCCACCCCACCTTCCTCTTCCTGACAGGAGCGGTAACAAAACAACAAGAGGAGAAGAAAAGTAGTCTTATCTCCCACAAATTAATTCTTTACTAGATCTCTAAAGCTTCAATCAACTCTACGAGCGAGCGAGAAATCTTTAGTTGCATTTTAATCTTTGGAGGTGGGAGGACAAGACGGAAAAGAAAAGCAGGCAATTTTTTTATTAAACTTCATTTTAAGATGATGGATAAGGAGCATATATCCACTAGGACCTCAATTTTCCGCTTAATAATGACATAGTGAGCTAATTAATTATCATTAGCAAGTTGACTTTCAAATTGTGATTTTGTCAATTGAAATCTATGCCTTAATTCTGGCCAAATAAGAAAGTGACTGTCATCTAGTAAAAGATTTTTCATTCCAACAGCCACATGGCTTTGTGCAAAGAATGCAAGCAGCTGGTAAAGGGGCATTTCTTGCTTAGCTAGCTGAAAGAGCAACTAAATAAACTAAGTGAAGAGGGATAGTGCAAGGGTGCTCAGCTCATCTAAACCACTTCATCAGCATCCATAAGATCCATCCAGGAGACTAGGTGAAGCATGGAGCCCACATCAGAAATTTCTCTATTATTCAAAATACAAAATGTTTTTCTGCATTTTTATGGTCTCTATTGAGTGTCCCTAAGCATTGCAGGTGAGGACTAGTTGCTCACTAACACATGCCCCATTATTACCAGTTTAAAGCAACACATGCACCTTTATGATTAGGCTTTTATATAAAGACACAATGGTGCGTATCTACTTGTTATGGTAAATGTTTATCTATAGCTATACAAGTATTGGAAAAGACATATTCTTGACTTACGTACATTTACAATTGGTCTAGCTAGAATATATACTTGTGTGATGAAAAATGATAAAGGTATTCCATTAGCATAACAAATAGATACATTAGACCTTGTTTTTGTCAATTTTTTCCGTGTAAGATGTCAAAAGTTCAAATATTGACTATTCTTTAAAACAAATCATAGAAAAAACATAAAACATGTACACGTAATTATACAAAGTATAAGAGTCTTGAGACTAATTTAGAGGACGGTTAAATACATTTTATGTATTTTTTTTTTTATTTCTTGTAAATTCATCCTAAACTTGCCCTTATAATTTTCTCCAACTTGATGAAAATTAACATCAATCAGAAACTTGTCTCAACTTAAGATCTGCAATTAAGCAGGGAATCCTTCCCCACCTCCCTTCAACCACCGAGACAAATATTTATGACATGATTAAAACTTGACATGCCTATGATTAATGAGCTTTCTTATGTTCTAATCCTTTTATATGGGGACTGGTATAATCTAGGTCATGGTGAAACAGCAAAGCAGTGACAGGCACTTGCTTGTGAGGCATTGCGTGTCTCTTCGATTTTGTTTCCTCAGTCTCATTCATCTACGCCACCTGGGCTGAAATGAGAGCACACACAGACTTCTGTTAGATCTTGCCTTCGACTTGGGATAAAAGGATGTGTTAGAACAACAAACAAAATCAATCAACACTTTCATTGTTTTGAATATTTCAGCTTAAATTACCATTTTCTCTTGAGTTTAAAAATTTACGAAGAGGATAAGTTACCACATTTTAAGTCAGGGTGAATTAGCCTACTAAGAATTTAGAGCAAATGGTGAAAAAAGATCAGTAATCTATTTAGAATTCTTATTTTGGTTACTAAACTTTTTGTTTAGCATAAAATAGTGAGCTAACTAATAAAAAAGGTTATAATTTTTGGTCACTCAACTAATAAAAACTTTCACTTTTAATTATTCAACTGATGAAAACATATACCTTTTAGTCAAAAAAAAAGTATAGTCCAGATTGGTTGAATGACTATTTTGGTTAAATAACAACTTAATATTGATGGATGTAGTCAAATAAACAATGCTTTGTATAGAATTACTGATGCAAACATGAATTCGTTTTCTTGGCCACGGCAAAGAACTACTAACGGCATAATTTACCATAATTAATATTAAAATCACAACTACTTAGTAAGGTTTCTCAAATTTAATTTATTTGGCATAGAAAGGATAAAAGAGGATAAAAAAAGTTATAGTCAGTCGAGCCGAACGAATGGAAGAAAAATTCTAGGAGCTGACACAAGAATGGAGGAGGAAAGAAGAAGAAAAATAATGTCTAATGGTCCGATTAATTGGGTTTTTTCTGGATTAGCTAGCTAGCAGTAAAAGAGTTAATTAATTAGTTTAAGATAGCTAATCTAGTTATTCACACCCAACCTTGGTGGCCATGGGGTTAGGTTATAGAGGGAGGGTGAAAAAATTGGGGAGAAAGCTTGACCAAAGCATAAAGCCAAAGTAGGGCATCTTATCTTAGTCTTAATAATGTTCACCAGGGCTGGGAGAAGACAAGGAGTGGCCAAACTTTCCTTGGAAGGTGTCCTCTTGTCAATTTTGAGCACACTTTTAGGAAAAACTATACACTTCACTCACCAAGTGAAGTCACTTCTGCCAATTGGATGTGCTACACACAAATACACAAGTGTAGATGAGCATTTTTAAATATCAGCTTGAAGATGCAATTTTTCAGCTGGCTATGACTATTAATAGTAGAAAATTGTATTTGTGGATGTAGATGTCCCTAGAGACTGGTCCTTGTCCTTACTCCTCTAGTTAGTTTAGGTGGATGATACAAAAATTGAATTGTACCACATAGTAAAATAGTCTAGCCCTATGAAGCTAGCGGGAGATTCTATGCCAAAAGCTTTCTGCACTTTGCCAAGACTCCCCCTACCTATATATATTGTAATGAGGATTCAAGGAGATGCAATTAATCAGTGCATCTTTCTGTGGAATTAGACATTGTTTGAATTCGAGTTTAGCCATAAACCCTATGTATTCGACTCGTTTAAGCAGGAGAAAAATAGTAAATAACAATCAAAGAGTTCCATTTTCCTGCATTTCCACAAAAACAAATACAAAAGCCAAAAAAGGGGATACACTTGATACCCTAGTATTGGTGTAACCACTTCATGAGAAGTGGTTGGGCAACTCTCTAATTAAACCAAATGGATATAGTGAATTTCAAAAAAGGGTCTAGCGTATCAAGATTTGGTAATATTTAGCTTCAGCAACAGACTTTAAATTAAGTATTGTTTGTTGCATTTGGCTTTGCAGTGTAACTTAATAAATGGGCTGTCAGGATTCCCTATAGAGCCATAAAAGATTTTTCACCCAGATGTTTCTGTATCTTTAGAAGTGGAAGCTTCAAGCAACATGTGAAGTTGCCATCTTCCCATTCCTGTCTTCTTGTTGCTTCAGCTGCTGGCCTGCTCTCCTAACTTTTATTTTTTATCCGCTTTTTCACCATATATACTTGTGCAAAAAATATATTACTTCATCTTTCAAATGAATCTTGAAAATTCTAACAGTACCCTTAGTTAATTATGTAGGGCATGTTGTAAGACAAGTCACTAGCTACAAGAGGTTTAAAAAACTCACAATTGTGTACAAAGAATCTAGTCTAGATTGCTTTATCATTGGCCAATTTCTGCCCCCCAATCCAAGTATGTATATGCTGATCCTCTAATTTACTCAGTCAATTATGTTCTTCTTTCTTCTTGCTCCCATCTACTTAGCCCATGTTATAGTGCAAGAAAGGCTAGAATCTTGGAAATTTTGTCCAATTTGTAAGATTCTTTAGCTAATCACAAGGTAGTAGTGAATTATAGTGCATGTATCTTTACCGGCCAAATGGGGTGGGGGGAGGGGTTACATAATGTGCATGCACATGTAGACTACATAAAAGAATTGACTCTTAAAAAGCTTATTAAGTTCTGCTGCTTCCTAGTTATTACTTCCTAATTCCTATGTGCTCTTAATTAAAACAACCAAATATAAAACAACTCTTCCTAAGACAACTTACAGCTAAACTTTGAGAAATTGCCGGCTAAAAGAGGCACAACAACTAAAGGGATATCCATTTTTCATAGCCAAGATTTAATTAACTTTGGTGCTAATGAGACATTCACGTTACGGTTACTGCAATGAAGGCCGGCACTGATTGTGAACTCAAGGCCGGTCACTCAATTTTGCTCATGCTCTAGTAGCTTTTTCTTGCTGGCAATCAAGTGACAAGTTTATACCGACCATGGACTAAAATCCAAAATTAGTCATACCTATTTTGTTATTAAAAATTGTTTAACTCCAGTTCCAAATTATTTTGTACTACATCATTGGAATTGGGGAGTTTGAGTTTTGAGCTTGAATAAGTTTGGGTTGCGATTCATAGAAAAAAAAATTTCTATTTTATTTTATTTTAGCACTTTATTTCGTGAGACGTATGTGAAATAAAAATGGAAATGATTAGCGGATTTTTTGGTGTAATAGAAATTTTATTCAAATAACGTGCATCCAAAACAGACATGAATCCTTATTAAAGTTGATCAATGACCCCCAAAAAAAAAAAGATCAATGCTCATGTTTTGCTTCACTCACTTGAAATGGTTATTTGGTTTGACTGATTAAAACTAGGAATGTTCCAAAAGAAAGGATGTTTGTGCTTATTGTGATGAGAATATGGAGTTTGGAGAGATGTGGTGGGGAAAAAAATTGATGTTAAAAGTGCCACTAGTATATGCTTCAGCGTTGGTCTTGGCGGTAGAAGCAATTACAAGAATATGTCTTTATATGGCTGTACATACACAGGGCTTAATTCTTAATTTCAAGTTCGGAACAAACTACTGTTCCCTCCATCCCAATTATTTTATCATGTTCCAGGAATTCAATATTTTAAAAATAGTGGTGTGATTGTGATATTTGTACTTTTCTTCTGAATCTTATGGTAACATGCATATGATTAAAGGGAAATTATATTTGAAAGAGAGATTAAAAATTTTTTGACTTTTTTAACATGACAAATATTTTGAAACATTGCAAAATGAAAAATATAGCACCTTCAATGGAATAGAAGGAGAAATAAAAATGTGCCAAGACTTAGAATCAATGTGGTAACTGAAGAAAGCTGTAGCTGCAGGCGTATTGTGCTACTACTCCAAATGCCAACTTGAATTTAATTGACTGGAAGTCCCTTCAAAAATCAAATTGAATAATTCAACTTTTGACTAATCAGGTAACAATTAATATTAGTACATAGTTAAATTGCAACATACAAATTAAGAAATCTTAACCCATAAAAAATGTACAGTAGGACATCTAGTATAATGTGTGGTCCAACTACATACATACATTAGTAAACTTGTAAACTAGCACATCATAAAGATATAATTGCATTCCTAACTGCCAAGTTTTGTAGATCAAAATTCTTTTAATGAATTACCAAAGGAGTACTAATTAACAAACCTTATGGCCATCCTTTTAATGAACTATGAAGGAGTACTAATTTACTAAGCTCATGGCCATCACTTCCCCAAAAGCTTGAATAGACTGTGCAGGAGAAATAACATGGCCTGGTCCAATTGGCTAGTGAAGTAAGCGGCAGTAAATGCAACCCCTTGGTAAGGGACATGCCAACATTGTAGATCTTTACATTGTACTTTTTATGGGGATTGGGATTAATACGGTTATGTTTCAAAATGGTTTCCATTATGATGTTGCATCTATTTCGATATTTTGTGTACAATAACACGATAACTTTTTATTGGATATATCAATGTACTACATACATTCGTTCCTTTTTGATAGTTTTGTTTTTATTTGTCATCCGTCTTAAATTATAGTCTACTTTTCAATTAAGAAATATAATTAACTTGTAACTTTTATAAAATACTCTTATTTAATGTACTTTGTTATCGGCAAGTAGAACCTACCTTATTCATTAATTGTTTCGATTTGTATCTTGACTGGTAGAACTTTTTATAGTATTGTTGTTGTAATTAATGTAAAGGTATAGTAATTAGTCATATCTCTAATATCAATGTAAGCGTATTTTAGGAAAATAGTATATCAGATTTACTCTTCGAATAAACTTAACTAATTTTTGTTAAACTGTGTGGAAAAAAAAATCAATGCTGTCAAAGTGTGACGAAAGAAATAATATAATTATACACCAAATACTGTGTTAAGTAAATAAATCGAACTGAATTGCACACAGCACAACCGTACTTGCTCAAAATCCATCGGCACAGATTGTATTATAAATAATCAGAGAAGAAAAACAAACAAAAGAATAACGGCCAGAGAGCGGAACCTTTTATCACTTGGAGTCTTGGGCTTCCTTATTAGCAAGACAAAGGAAAGAATACTTAGAAAGCAGTTAAGTCTCATAGTTTAAATTGGGAGCTTTCTCAGCCATAGGGATCTCCAATTGGACAAAATTTCAACCATTGGATATTTGTAGGCGTAGAATTCTCAGTTGAGTACACGTGCTGCTATCTCTATCTATCTCTTCTTTACCTCTTTTTATCTTTGCTTCCATGCATGGATTTCTCCTCCATATATAGTCTGTGTTTATTACTATGTAAGAAAGAGAGAGTATAAACTACTCTCTTTCAATTCTTTCTTTTGCCTGGTTGGATTGCTAGTTCATTGCTATCATTGGCAACAAAGTTAGCAACTTAGCATAGCCCTTCTCTTCATATTTTTTGATGTTTTTTAATATTTAATTTTTTTGCTTCAAATACTATTATTCAACTAACCAATTGAGCTACTACTACCAGTGCTGGAGAGAGACTTCACTACCACTACATATTCGCCAGCTATTTCCTAACTCTTCTGCTCATCAGATCTTGTTATTGACCAAAAATTCTTTTCTTCTTCGATCAGTTCAAGATTGGAGAAGATATTGAAACTCAACCCCACTTGAATTGTCAGCTCAGATTTCAATTTCTAGCTTTGTTTCTTGATCTGTTTGCTCTGTTTGATTAAAAGCCATTGATCAGTTGTTGTTCAGGACAATGAGATCAAAGCTGTAGCTTTTTTTTTTTTTTGTGGTTGTTTTCCAGATTGAGTAATATCAGAGAGTCCTATTGTTTATCTGATCTGATTCTTTTTCATTGAGCTTTAATCCAATTCGATGGAAGAAGATCAAGAAGTGAAGCATGTGTGCAAGTTTTGTGACAAAATCTTCCCCTGTGGTAGATCTTTAGGGGGTCATATGAGGTCCCATCTGATCAATATTCCAGCTGAATCCAACGAGAAGCATGGCAAGAAAAGGTTGCCATCTTTCAAGACTGGTAATCGAGATGATTCGTCTAAAGAAGCTCAAAATGGTTACAGCCTTCGAGAGAATCGCAAGAAAACAAGTAAATTTGCTGCAAATTCAAGTGAAGATACTTCACTTGATAGCAAAGTCTGCAAGGAATGTGGCAAATGTTTTCCATCTTGGAAAGCCTTGTTTGGTCACATGAAGTGCCACTCTGATAAAGTATTATCAAATAACAGTGCCAGTGTGGAGGACGATTCTTGGAACAGTGCTGCTGCTAATCAAAAGCTGGTCATGGATAGCCAATCTGATAATGAAGCAGCAGCTCCAATTCGAAAGCAGAGATCAAGAACAATCAAAAGGTACAAAGCTACTAAAAATATTAATACTGCTCCTTTAACAATTGCACATTCTTCACCCTGCGTGACTGAGATTCATGAGCAAGAACAACAAGAAGAGGTTGCTATGAGTTTGATAATGCTTTCGAGGGATGCGAGTAACTGGGGTGGTCTGAAATCAGTTGCTGGGGGTGAGTCCTCTGATTATAATTCTGAGTTTTTAGAAGCTCGATCATCAAATCAAAATAAGCAAGATTGTAAAACTGAGACCAAGATTTTAAAGTCCTCTAATCTTGACTCTAAGATGAAGTCCAAGATGAAGCAACCAGAACCAAGTAAAGCTTCTGGAATGTCAAGAAAAGAGTTCAGAGTGAAGAGTTCAGAAGTTTCAACTGATGCTTTTCTTAGAGATGTCTTTATCAAAAAGAATAAAGTGGAGGAGGGTGCTGAACTCCAGCAGTCTAAAGTTGAATTGCCAAAGAATCAGTCTGAATCAGAATCCAAGAAGCAGAATTTGAGCAAAAGAAGGTGCATCGCTTTGCTTGATGATCCAGAATTGAGTGCAGATTACTCAATAACGAAACTGGCTTGTGGTGTTTCTGATTCTGAGTTACTGTATCTGGGTTCTGATAGGAAAAGCAAATTTGAGTGTACTACTTGTAACAAGGCCTTCCATTCCTATCAGGCTTTAGGGGGTCACAGGGCTAGCCACAAGAGGATGAAAGGCTGTTTGGGTTCGAAAATTGATAGCAGTGAAAACAGCACTGAAACTGAAATCTCCCCAAATCAAACTGCTGACAGCAAACTGAGGATCAAATGCTACAGCAATGATATTGATACCACCACCGATGGTTCCAAAGAAAAGGTCGAAATGACGGATTATGGATCCAAGGAGATCAAGACTGTTAATACAGATTATGGATTTAAGAAAGACAAAAGCCATGAATGCCCAATATGCTTCAAACTTTTCCCATCAGGTCAAGCCTTAGGTGGTCACAAGAGGGCACACTTGGCTGCTGAGGCCAAAAGCAATCAAGGAATTGTAATTCAGAAGCAAATTCCTGAAATCAGAGACTTCCTGGATCTCAATTTGCCTGCTCCTGTTGAAGAAGAGAGCAGTGACCAAGTCTACTTCAGCCCTTGGTGGATTGCAAGCAACCACAAGCCTGAGCCACTGGTGGGGATGCTCTAACTGATCATCCTGCTTTCTAGCCTTAATTCAAGTGTACAGATTCATTAATTCATTTCATAATTGAAATGTCCACAGCAGTAACTACCATCCCATTGGGCTAATTCATTGGCCACTTAGTAGCCCCCATTCCATCTCACTAGTCAGTTAATCACAACCCTTGATTTTCTGCTCATTATTTACATGATTCTTTACTTGTTTGGCAGAAAAATAACCTTTTTGTTTCCTTGGCTTCTGAAGCATGTACACCTCATTATTCACGTTAATGGATATTATGATGCAACAATCCTTTTCTTGAATTTCATTCTTTCGTTTACACTACTTGAGCTGTACTTCTTTTGAAGAGTAAAATACTCATCTGGGGGGCAATAATTCTTACTTGGGAATGAAGGAAAATCAGTGAGGTGTTGAAAAATTTCGACATGTATCTAAAAGTGATGAGACGAGGAGATAAAGAAGAAATTTTAATAATGTACACGAAAACAGCAAGTGAGTTCATGGTGGTTGTTCAGTCACCTACCATAAAACATCACAACCATCTCATTGCACAATCTTTTCATTAATTCTTTACCATGTTGTCAATTTATCTTGAATCCCATATGGGATGATTCTTCATAATTCAAGAGGAGACAAGTGGATTGAAGCACACATAAAAGTATAATAATAATAAAAGGCATATAATACCAATACACTATCTGTTCTACAAGGAGGATGCCAAACGCGTCAAGTTATAAGATCTCTAATAACTTAAAGTAAACAAAATGGTTCAAGTAAACAAGTCTTTCTAGTACTCTCCTCTTAATTATGTCCACGTTACTCTGAATACTTCAACTGATGGTTGCATAAATCTACCATAAACTAAAGGGAAGGAAAGTAGTTGTAGCTAGCATGGCAACAGAAAAAAAAAATTGAACTGCCATATTTCTTGATATTGCATATAGAATAGAGTAGAAGAAGAAGAAGATTTATGGAGTCTGACTTCAACGTATTAAAATAAAGCTAATGTGATGAAGTAAGCTACATTGGGATTGTTTTTTGAATTAGAAAAAAGAGAAGTAGGCCTCCTCTTTTTCACTATATTGCAACGTCTTGGAATAAATAATTGATGCTAATAAGTTAATATGGTTTTCTGATTAACTTTTTTTTAAAAAAAAACTAGAGAAAAGGCAATTGGGAATACTAAATTGTAGTTTTCCGAAGCTAGAGGATGTCCATAAGAGTAGATTTAAAGTTATGCACAAAGTTAACAAGAGGATATTCAGCAAAGAATGCTTGAATTGAAAATTTCCATCTTAGACCGAGTTTTATGCCATCCAACCAAAATGAAAGAACCACAATGGAACATGCAAGTTGAAGGGACTAGGCTATCTCTGTTACATGAGAGAGAACTTCCCTCCAATATACCCTAATAAAATTAATTTGAAAATTATTTTTGAAAATTAATACCATTTAGTATGTTTGATCACTTGCATTAGTTATACATAAAATTTCATGTGAAATTGACTAACTTTTGAAAATTTTACTGCAAATTTGGCCCATTTTTAATTGTTCAAATAGTTCACATAAATTGAATATTAAATTTTCTCGAAAGAATAATAATATTTATAGTATATTGATCTAGAGATCAAAAGAAAAGTAACTGACATGGTTGGATGATTTTATAAATTATTGTAATTTAAATATAAATAAATGGATAGAATCCCAAAACTCTAAGTTGAAACATGAGATTTATAGAACTTTCACAGTTTAATTGGTACCGTGAATAAAAGCATAACATCGAATAAAAATCGAGTTTTCTTTTTAACTTTTCAAGTATTGATGCCACTTGTTATGCCTATCTTTCAGAACTTTAAGAATGAAAGTAAAAAATAAAAGAAAGGATTATTGCACACGTATTATGGAAAAAATAAAAAAATAAAAATAGAGAAGCAACAAGAGGAGAGAGAAAGGACAGGGGGAAAAAATAATGCATGTCTATTTTGACAAGTAATATTTGGGAGGCATGGATCAGATCGTGACAACTTCAATCACGCGCAATAAATGAAAATGCAAGAAATGCCTTTTAATTGGGCCTTCACCAGATCTAATCTGGGCAAATTGACTTGGGGTTCACCTGATCACCTCCCTTAGTCAACCAGACCTATATGTTAATTGTGAAATCAATTGGCAATAAATTGTTGATTTGGGCAAGGAATTTTAGTCTTTTTTGGGGATTTTTTTTATGCTCTACCAATGTAGA
This sequence comes from Coffea humblotiana, assembly GCA_023065735.1. Taxonomy (NCBI): domain Eukaryota; kingdom Viridiplantae; phylum Streptophyta; class Magnoliopsida; order Gentianales; family Rubiaceae; genus Coffea; species Coffea humblotiana. The sequence continues at coordinate 24,993,926 of CM041211.1, forward strand.
GATTTTTTTTAATATTGACAGGTATAAATGCATATCACATATATAATAAGTGAATTTTTAAATTTGAATGGAGATTATGTAGCTTGTATTCAGTCCTGCTAGTGTAATGAAATTCTTACACTAAAGGTGTACAAGAAAATAATTCCTTTTTTTTGTCGGAAAATTTTTGGTCCTTTTTTTTTCTCAGCTAAAATGCTACTTCTACAATCAGACGTTACGAATTGAAGAAGCCAGTCGTGTCATTTAAGAACTTTCAATCTGGGCTGACATGTACAGTTCAATAATCTTGTAACAGAAAGGCTTATCGCTGTCTCTGGGCCTCTGGGCTAAGGCCCAAGTATTTCCAAGCCATCAAGTGTAAATGGTCAGCCATCAATGAATTCAAAACAGATTGTGATCTTTATTTACACATTTTGAGAGTAGATGATTCGAATAAGGTGATGAAAGGGTTAAAACTTAAAACCACTAAGCCTCCTAAGATTTAGTGTTATTTGCACTCGCGCCTAAGATTTGGTGTTATTTTTGTCGCGCTTTTCCCTCTTGACTAACGGCTAACACTAATGGTTTAACAAAGAAACATTAATGACTTCAAAGTAATAATAAGTAAAAAAAATTACTTGAAAAGAAGATCCGATTTTTTTTAGAATGTCTTTAAAAATAGGATCCAACAATTTGAAAAAATTACATGCCCATGGAATCTATTGTAAAATTTAAAATAAAACCATTTCATGTAAAAAAATCATAATATAACTACCAAAAAAGACTATCATGTAATCTTAATAACAAAAAAATTCTATTTAAATTTTCAGTTGTCCATGACCTGTAAATGATAGATGTTTTACCACTTTTGTATCTTACCTCCACTTATCATGTTGATTTTAGGAGACATACTTTTAACAATAGCAAAGTTTTCAAATTAATTAACATGGTAAGATTTTATAGATGTGTGTGTATATAAATGGATATTTTGGGAATCTAATTCTTAATTTTCCCCAAAAAAATCCAAATTCCACTGAGAATAACCACAATTATAGTGTAAACTACGCCCCTGTCCAAACAATCATCACCAAACTTGATAAAATCTATCTCATAATACATGACACATTCAACTCCTTAGTTTATTATTTGGATTTTTTTAAGCCCAGAAGAAAATGACTCACAAATAATCAACAATAATATTCAACAAGTATATTTGACATTATCCTTGTATATCTTATATTACCATATAAATATTGAAAATTACAAGAATACCACTATCATCATTAAACTTTAATTACAGGCCACTAATGGACATTACAAGTTATGTGTTGCATTACTTGGTTAGTTGGGAAGGAAAAAGATGTTAGGAAAATGGTTTAATTTCTTTTAGGCAGATTTCTTGTTTTGTGTGGAAGTAATTAGTTTCCTAATTAGTTTTGATTACTTGAAGTAGTTGTCAAGAAATTTTCTATTTTGTTTAGAATTTAGAAGTTATTTCCTATTCTATATATATCCAGAAATTAACATTGGTTTCCTATTGTTATTTGGTTTTTGGCTAAATAATATACTCTATAAATAAGTTGGTTGGCAAACTATATAGGGGTACACAAGGGATACACAAGAGCGACATATAGCCTTATAGAGGGGGTGAGAGAACATTCTTAGGAGACGAGAGATAGTATACAAGAGTTTGGATTTGGATTCAAATTGTATTCTTATTTAAGGTTTTTCGCTTGTAATAAAGAACGGGGGTTTCTTTCCGTAGATGTAAGTTCAATAATAGAGTGGAACCATGTTAAATATTGTGTGTTGTTTATCTTTTTTGCTTGTACTTGTTTGTCATTAATTGTTGTGTACTTGATATCTCAATAGTTGTTTTTTCCGCGTTTGAATCCTAACAACTGGTATCAGAACCAAGTTGCGAGATTGAGCTGCTCACGAGTAAGTGGATCCCAACAAACTAATATCAGAGCGGGATTTATGGTTGGATCCATGTTGACCATTGAGATTAAGTAGATTGGTGGCTATTACCAATTGAACAATTGAATAATTTATATCCTTGATTCAATGGCTTAACAAGAAACATTGATGGTGAATGATCAGGAGCCGAAAAGCATGAAAACACTTGACAGTGAATTTAGACAGGTGATCCAAGGGCCAAGAAAAAGATGGAGCTCAATGTCGATTTTTGGACATGAATTGATGGAGGTTTTCTCACATCTCAAACGGTTGATACTTCATCTCGGATGGTTTCTAGATTCGAATTATATTCTTTAGGTGGTGTAGCATATGTTCTAAACAAATAAAAGAATTTAATTTTCAAATGCCAGAAGACTCTGATGGCTATGAGTTTTACATTGTAGGTGGAGTTTTGAAAACCACACATGTCAAAACAGTCCTGAAGATGGGAAGATGTATGGTGATTTTACTATTTAGTTGCCTCAATGATTAGAAATACAACTCACAGAAGGGAATCTCGAGTTACAAGTAGTGATGAGAAGAAATTTTACAAAGGGAGACAGTGAATTGAGACGCCTTCTCACAAGTCAATTGAAAATTGGATTTGAGGTAATTACACATATTCATTTGCCGATTAAATCAATTAAGTATCAGGACTGTATTGATTCGGGTATGTAGTTTAGTATTATTATATTATTTGATAATTAAAAGCAAATGGTTGCTAAAAGAAATATTTGTCAAGATGGAAATTTGTTACAAAATTTTCTTAATTTCTTTTAAACAGATTTCTTGTTTTGTGTAAAAGTAACTAGTTTCCTAATTGGCTTCCACTAGTTGCCTAATTGGTTTTGGTTACTTGAAATAGTTGTTGAGAATTTTCTATTTTATTTAGAATTTAGAAATTATTTCCTATTTTGTATAAGTTTAGGAATTAGCATTGGTTTTTAGTTGTTATTTGGTTTTTTGGCCAAATAATGTTCTCTATAAATAATTGAGTTGGCATACTACACAGGGGCACACAAGAACGACGTATAACCTTATATATAGGGTGAGAGAGGATTCTTGGAAAATAAGAGATGGTATACAAGGGTTTGAATTTGGGTTCAAGTTGTATTTTTATATAGAATTTTCCTCTCATAATAAAGTACAGGTTTCTCTCTATGGACATAGACTCAATGATGGAGTCGAATCACATTAAATATTGTGTGTCGTTTATTTTTCATACTTATGACTTATTTGTCATTAAATTGTTGTGTACTTGATATTTCAATAGTTGTTTGAATCCTAATCGAAGATACCACATTGGTGAAATAAGGGCAAAAGTGAATTTAATGACAATTTCACTCATTAAATCATAATTTAGCATCTAAGGAGTTGTAAAAGCTTTTTTGGGAGTGCCAACATCATTTACCCTATGATATTTGAGATTAGGCCTCAATGGGATCAAACCCAATAGTACTTAATAAAAAAATAAGAACATATTGACATTAATTGGAATCCTAATAAGAATGAACCCATTTGTTTGTCCTTTATTGATTATTGATTATGTTTTTTTAGTAGTAGAGGCCATTAAGCTGTATCCATACTTTAGGAAGCTCCCACCTTGAGATTGTAGTCTTTGTTCATTCCACTGCTAATCTTGAATTAAAAAAGATTCATATTTTACTAAGAGTTATATCATAAGAATGCTTATATAAAACATGTATTTTTTATTTTTTATAATATATAAAAATAATCTTGAAAAAGGGCGAAACACATATACTTGCAATTAGGTAGTTTCAATATAGAGTTATAAAAAAAGCAACAAGAAGTCAACTAGGAGAAGTGTTGGTTCTGGACTAAAATAATCATACAAGTAACAATAATTTTTCTAATTAAATTTAACAAGGAAATTAGCGAAAATCTCATACCTCAATATTGCGTGAAGAAAATGCCAATAATTTGTACCATAAAAGTTAGTTTGGCATGGATTGAGGCGCGGATTAGGTCACTTTATTTAAAACGATTCGCACCCTACGGTGTATAATCCGTTGTAGTAGGTCTCAACAAGTAGCCTTCAGAATATAATAGCCCAATTTTTCGTCCCTATAATGTATTCCAATCTACACTATTGGAGTGAGATAGAAATCTCACATAACATCATTTTTTGCCCCATATGAAATACTTTATTAATAATACATCTCTATAATATATTGTATATTGTAGTAATAGAAAGATAAAGATAGTAAAAAAAATTTCTTCATAGGACATAGATTTAGAACCCAATTGAAGTAAGAATTTTACTGATAGAACCTCTATTTATAAGTTTGAAATATAGGAGTTACAAATAGGTAATAAAGAGTAGTCATAATGAAATTTCAGTTATAAAACATAATAGTCCAAATTAATTATATAACAGTCAATTCAAAATTTATATAGTCATTTAACCATTATAATTGTTATGCCTATTTAACCATTATAACTGTTACATATTTAACAAGTTAATTGTTATAGCTGGTATGCCTATTTAACCGTTATAGTCGTTACATATTTACGTAATAATGTATAGAATTTGTAATCGAAAATATTAATAAATAATTATGGAGTATTTGTAAATTTTATTAAAATACCCCAACAAAAAGTGAGAGCAACATGCAATGACTTATCCTTGGCCATTGGGTAGTTCTTAGTGTTCTAATTGGAGATACATTATATATCCTTAGACTTACTAAAGTCATAAGTTGCTTTCTCTGCAAAGTCAGAGAAAAGTTACACATATGGATTAGGTGCTTTTGGAGTGGTTTTTTTAAAATTTTAATGTTGATGTATTTAAAAAACAAGACCTATCGTATGGATTGTTGTATATCAAAATTTGTTATTTCTGAAAAACTTTTTTGCTTGGATTGACCTTTTTTTTTTTTTGGAAAAATCACTTCTTGGATATTATTAAGTACAAGTATTTGGACAATTTGTACCCCAATCATTAGCATATATCTTGCACATTTTGACATCAAAAAAGAAATCACTTGAAAGTTCATTCTAATTTATCTATTGGAATATTGAAATAAAAAGGTAAACTTATTGCTCCCCTACCATACAATCCTATGATTTGAAGATAATTGACAACTAGATTACCATTGAAAGACATGGCAATTAATAAAAAATGGGATCAAAATAGATAACCAATAACTACCATGATACATAGATTGACAACTAGATTACCATTGAAAGACATTGCAATTAATAAAGAAAGGAATAAAAATAGATAACCAACAACTAATGTTTTTAAACTTAGACCAGCCAATGAACCGTAAGGGGAACTGTTAACGATACAACTGGTTCAACCAGCAGGTTCAATGGTTCTCTTTTTTTCTTTTTTCTTTTTTACAGGGAACATATGTTAGCAGAATGCCACTGGTAATATTTTCTCATATTAAAGACATCATCTTTTAGGACAAGATATTTATGAAAACTTGTGCCAAACATAAATAAGATTAATAAGCATAATCCAAATGTTAATTAAAGTACATGCCACAATCTTAAGAAGGTTCATAAAAAAGTCAGAGCAACTCTAACAATTGAAGTACAGCGACAATCTCAAGACCAATAGTTTCAAACTTTCACTAACAAACTTCCTTTATTTTTTTTTTCTAAATAAATCATTTCAGACTAACTCTTCATTAAAATCATTAAAACTGAATTCCTTTATCCCAACTACAAAGCTTATTACACTGCCACTCTCAATTTTGCTTACAAAAAACTTAATCAATAACACGGAAGGACAGGCCAATTACCAGATTTTACAGGCTCTTATTGAACAAGGAAAAAATAAAAAGAGTAAACCTAATTGAGAGAGAGATTAGAAACAAAGAAAACTTGCGTTGGCGAGAAGAATCTCTATGCTGTCGCAGTAGCCGACGATGTTAGAAGGCTGGACTTTGGACGTGAATTGCGAGATGAGTTCATCAAACGGCAGCGAATTGCCACCACGGAGTAATTTCTGTGCTTCATATATCTCGTTCTTTCCTTCCATTCTGATGAATTAGGGTTCTAAGTAGAAAATTTTGAGGAAGAAGGACCCGGACCTGGTTCTTGATTAAGAGTTGATGAGTTGAGGAGCAAGAACAATCTGGCAAGAAAATTAGATTGAGAGAAAAGGAAATGAAGTTATATAATTCGTCAACTGCCTATAACAAACTTCCTTTATTGTCATCACAAGGTAACATCATATATGTGAACATCAATACCTTAACAATTTCTTCAATTTAACCTAACATAGTCAAAAACTCAAAACAAAGATACAAGTCAAATTTCATCAAACTCAAATAAAAAAAATTAACTAATTAAAAAAATAAAAAACTTCAAAGAGAACAGAATACAACTAAACACCTCAAAATTTAAATACTACTAATCATTTCCAGTTAAAAATTAAAATGTTTCTATCACCAATCATTATCATGACCATCATCCAAAAGGCGTTTCCGTTGAAATGCTTCCAAATCAATATCTTTCTCAACTTCATTTTCATCATCTGAATAAATAAATCATACAACAAATATGGACTAATCAATACTTACAGAAAAATTTAAAACTCAATTTTACACTTTTAGCATCTCATGTTACAAGTAAAAATTATGTATTTTAATTTAGAACCATGATAAGGTGTATTTTGTTAGTAAATTTATGAATATTTTTCCTTAATTCTGACCAAATATTGCATTAGTTGGTGGATATTACTTATATTTGGTAATTTGTGTTAATTACAGGAGCGTGGTACAAGAAGTAGTTAAATAGGTAATTTTTTGAAAGATTTATGTGCAGTAAAAGATCGGGATGTTCGTGATTTTCACAGTATGGTAGTTTCCAACTCCAAATCAAAAGTTGCTGAGATCAAATTCCTTTCTCTAGATGATTAATCTTTGGCTATTTTGTTCATATTAGGAAACTACTTTAGTTTATCTTTTTCCTTTTTAGAATATCTATTAGATATTTATTATTGTACAGATTCAACACCTGTCAAACCAACATTGAGATTGGAAATCATCATTAGGAAATTCTTCAAGTTTTTTCTCTAATTCATCATAATCAAAATTACCATTTTTTTCTCTTACGACCCAAAATTTCATTTTGTCTACAAATTCATAATTAATGGGATCATAAAATCTCTTTCGTTGATCGTTCCTATAAAATAATACACTTGTTATAAATTTAGTAATACATTAAAAAAATCAAATACAAAGAGAAACTAATTATACTAATATTGCAAGCCCAAATTTTAGTACACATAAACAAGATCATTGAATCTTTGATGCTCCAATCTATTCCTTTTTCAATGTGAATGCGCTCAAAAATACTGCAATTGCGTTCACATCTAGAAGAAGAAACTGTCTGACTTAAAATTCTAATTGCAAACTTTTGCAAATTTGGAGCATCACAATCATATAGCCTAACTTCCACCAATTCTCTATCATTATCACATTAAAATATTAGATAGCATAAAGAATAAATTCATAAATTATAAATGTTAGAAAAAATATAAATTACCTGGACAATCCGACTTGCAAGTAAGAATAGCAAGTTTTTGTCCAAAACTTCCTTGCCGTTTTCGATATATTCCAATCTCTTGTGATAATTTTGTAAAATTATACTAATCCACTTTTGTTTCAATATAATCTAACAACCCATTTATAATCTTTGGATGTGTGAAAAATGTAGTACTATCATACTGAAAAGTAGAATTCAAATAATAAATCGCAGCATGTAAATTTTTTTGCTCAACACCCTATCCCATCTATCATTGATGATATTAATATAAGGCTTGTATAACAAATATTTATTTTTAAACACATTTTTTATGCCATTTATTGCTCTAAACATATTTTCATAAACATGACCTAATGAAAGCCTTTCATCAACGCCACAAATAAGTAATAAACGAATAAGTAGACCCATTATTCACACCATAATCAAATAATTATTCCAAAATCTTTCATCCAAAATAATTTGCTTCACCTCTTTCCCATTTTCAATTCTCAAAAATTTTTTTGTTCCACTTATAGCCAAAGATTGGAAACTATCCTTATGATCATGCAAACTTTTCAATGCAATAAAGGTAGTTGCAAATCGAGTTTCACCTGGATGGATAATTTCTTCCCACCCTACAGTCTTTCTTAATCAATTCAATGTAAACTTGCGATTATAGATAAAAAAAAAAGCCACTATTGAAGCAAGAGACACTAAAACTTTTACATCGCTCATTTCACCAATATCTTTCAAAATTAAATTGATATAGTGTGCAATACATAGTGACTAATAAATTTTTTTTTTCGAAAAAAAGTAAAAGGACCATTACATTACATTCATTTACCCTATGCCAAGTTCAGATGTTTACAGCTCAATTAACACAATTACATCAATCGATTTAGCAGTTGCTGATATGACATCCTCAAAAAACTAACTAAAGACAAGCAAATAGGGTATGAAGATCAATGATATTTCTAGATTACTTTAGCACTCGGTAGTATGAGGAAAACAAATTCCTCCTCTCAAGTCTTCATCTAGTGCAAAAGTATATAGCAAGGACAGTTTTTCAAAAATTATAAAATTTGAATCCAATTTGTCCATAACTTAGCTAACCCATCTATTTGTCTCGCATAAGACATAAAAGCGCTTAACTTGCTAGAATGCAAGAGTAGGATTCATAAAATGTAACTTTTAAGTCAGGTTTCAAAACTTTAAATCTTCAAAAATAGCATTGTTGTAAATTCTCATGAGATAATTACCCTCTAAATTACTTGCCAAAGCTATATCTCTTTCAGGCAAAATGACAAATTTGAATTAAAGTTTTTTATTAGCTGCCAATAATTATTGAGTGTGTCAGGATTTTCGATATGAGCACCAAAATTTTTTAAAAAATCTATATAGGACAAAAGTCATCATTGTAATCCTGTGGGTCAGTCACTGGTGGTGGACTTGCCAAACTTAGTTAGTTTTGTAGTCTCGTCACTTTTCTTTGCCGCTCAATGGCAGGATAATTAAGCACAACAGTACAAATAGGTTGGTTAACTTGTCGGATTCTATGTGTCCAATGTCCAATATTGATTTTTGAATGCTTTAGTATATCTCTCATCCTTGGACAAACACATATTAAATTTTCCTGACACTCTTCATGCATCAATAGGAAGGATGATAATAGAGTTTTGGGTGCAGTAAATCTTTCACATTGCAAAATGGCTTATACTCCGCAACCAAAAGTTTAGGAGGAGTTCGTAGTAGTGTGTTGTTGAACATTTGATGCAGAAAGCTTATATGAAGTAATCTATGACTTTTTCACTATTTTTTATCCACGTTTCTGTAATCAAATTTAGCCAACAATAATTTCACTTTTCCCCTAACCACAAAATTTTGTTACCGATTACATCACCGTGATAAATTTTAACCCTTGACAAGTTCTTGAAAGCACGATATGATACCCCTTATCACCTCAGACGCTTCCTTCAAAACAAACCCTTTACATCATGTGAGGCATGATACTGATTCCAAAAATATCCACTGAAAGTACAGTCAACCTTATCCTTTTTTTCAAAAATGAAATATGAAACTCTTTTTTTCAAAAATGAAATATGAAACTCTTTTTTTTAATCAATACACACCAACATTCCCCATCATGTAAAATTTTTTCAAATATTTTGGTTTGGTTGTTGTAAAACATAATATTTTCTCTTGTAATTTAAAAAAATAACGTTGAAACTTCCAACGTTAACTTCAAATACAGATCGGGAGGACACTTTCTAACCAACCTGCTCTTTATTATTCCAGACATCTCCTTCAAAATAAATCATTTACATCATTTGAGACATGATGCTGATTCCAGAAATACCCACCGAAAGTACAATCAACCTTATCTTTTTATAGTGCTATAAATTTGAAGTAAAAAATTAGTTCCACGCAAATCACTCATTTTTAGATTTTTGAATGCTTTAGTCTATCTGCCAACCTCGAACAAATACGTATGACAATTTTCTGACACTCTTCATGCATCAAGAGGAAAGGATGATAATAGAGTTTTGGGTGCAGCAAATCTTTCACATTACAAAATGGCTTATACTCCGCAGCTAAAAATCTAGGAGGAGGTCGTAGTAGTGCGCTGTTGAACATTTTATGCAGACAACTCGTATCAAGTAATCTATGGCTTTTCACTCTTTTTATCCATGTTTCTGTAATCAAATTTAGCCAACAATAAGTTCAATTTTTTCCCAACCACAAAAATATTGTTACCTATTACATCACAGTGGTAAATTTTCACCTTGACAAGTTGCACGATATGATACCCCTTATCACCTCAGACGCTTCCTTCAAAACAAACCATTTACATCATGTATGGTATGGTGATTCCAGAAATATCCATTGAAAGTACAGTCAACCTTATCTTTTACAGTACCATAAATTTTAAAATAAAAAATTAGTTCCACGCAAATCATCCATTGTTAATTTAGCCACCTTATCAAAATCATATTTGTTTGATATTTCAAAAATGAAACATGAAACTCTTTTCTTTGAATCAATACAAACCAATATTCCCCATCATGTAAAACTTTTTCAAATATTTTTGATTGGTTGTTGTAGACCATAATATTTTCTCTTGTAATTTCAAAAAAATATCCTTGAAACTTCCAAACGTTAACTTTAAATACAGATCGGGAGCACACTTTCTCACCAACCTGCTCCTTTTTATTCCAGACATCTCCTTCAAATTAAATCCTTTACATCATTTGAGGCATCATGCTGATTGAAGAAATACTCACCGAAGGTACAATCAACCTTATCTTTTTACAGTACTATAAATTTGAAATAAAAATTAGTTCCACGCAAATCACCCATTAATAGATTTTTGAATGCTTTAGTCTATCTGCCAACCTCGAACAAACACGTATGACCAATTTTCTGACACTCTTCATGCATCAAGAGGAAAGGGTGATAATAGAGTTTTGGGTGCAGCAAATCTTTCACATTACAAAACGACTTATACTCTGCAACTAAAAATCTAGGAGGAGGTCGTAGTAGTGTGGCTGTTGAACATTTGATGCAGACAGCTCGTATCAAGTGATCTATGGCTTTTTCACTCTTTTTTATCCATGTTTCTGTAATCAAATTTAGCAAACAATAAGTTCATTTTTTCCCCAACCACAAAAATTTGTTACCTATTACATCACCGTGGTAAATTTTCACCTTGATAAATTCTCGAAAGCACGATATGATACCCCTTATCACCTCAGACGCCTTTTTCAAAACAAACCCTTTACATCATGTGAGGCATGATGCTGATTCCAGAAATATCCACTGAAAGTACAGTCAACTTTATCTTTTTACAGTACCATAAATTTGAAGTAAAAAATTAGTTCCACGCAAATCATTCATTGTTAATTTAGCCAATTTATCAAAGTCATATTGTTTGATATTTCAAAAATAAAATATGAAACTCTTTTTTTTTGAGTCAATACACACCAACATTCCCCATCATGTAAAACTTTTTCAAATATTTTTTGTTTGGTTGTTGTAAAACATAATATTTTCTATTGTAATTTTAAAAAATAACCTTGAAACTTCCAACGTTAACTTCAAATACAGATCGGGAGGACACTTTCTAACCAACCTGCTCTTTATTATTCCAGACATCTCCTTCAAAATAAATCATTTACATCATTTGAGACATGATGCTGATTCCAGAAATACCCACCGAAAGTACAATCAACCTTATCTTTTTACAGTGCTATAAATTTGAAGTAAAAAATTAGTTCCACGCAAATCACTCATTTTTAGATTTTTGAATGCTTTAGTCTATCTGCCAACCTCGAACAAATACGTATGACAATTTTCTGACACTCTTCATGCATCAAGAGGAAAGGATGATAATAGAGTTTTGGGTGCAGCAAATCTTTCACATTACAAACGACTTATACTCTGCAACTAAAAAATCTAGGAGGAGGTCGTAGTAGTGTGCTGTTGAACATTTGATGCAGACAACTCGTATCAAGTGATCTATGGCTTTTTCACTCTTTTTTATCCATATTTCTGTAATCAAATTTAGCCAACAATAAGTTTATTTTTTCCCCAACCACAAAAATTTTGTTACCTATTACATCACCGTAATAAATTTTCACCTTGACAAGTTCTCGAAAGCACGATATGATACCCCTTATCAGCTCAGACGCCTTCTTCAAAACAAACCCTTTACATCATGTGAGGCGTGATGCTGATTCCAGAGATATCCACTGAAAGTACAATCAAATTTATCTTTTTACAGTACCATAAATTTGAAATAAAAAATTAGTTCCACGCAAATTATCCATTGTTAATTTAGCCACCTATCAAAGTCATATTTGTTTAATATTTTAAAATAAAATATGAAACATTTTTCTTTTGAATCAATACACACCAATATTCCCCATCATATAAAACTTTTTCAAATATTTTTGATTGCTTGTTATAGACCGTAATATTTTCTCTTGTAATTTCAAAAAATATCCTTGAAACTTCCATCGTTAACATCAAATACAGATCGGGAGGACACTTTCTCACAAACCGACTCCTTATTATTCCAGACATCTCCTTCAAATTAAATCTTTTACATCATTTGAGGCATGATGTTGATTCCAGAAATACTCACCGAAGGTACAATCAATCTTATCTTTTTACATTACTATAAATTTGAAATAAAAAATTAGTTCCACGCAAATCATCCATTGTTAGATTTTTGAATGCTTTAGTCTATTTGCCAACTTTGAACAAACACGTATGACAATTTCCTGACACTCTTCATGCATCAAGAGAAAAGGATGATAATAGAGTTTTGGGTACAGTAAATCTGTCAAATTACAAAATAGCTTATACTCCGCAGCTAAAATCTTGGAGGAATCGTAATAGTGTGCTGTTGAACATTTGATGCAGACAGCTCGTATCAAGTAATCTATGGCTTTTTCACTCTTTTTTATCCATGTTTCGGTAATCAAATTTAGCCAACAATAAGTTCTCTTTTTCCCCAACCAAAAAAATTTTGTTTCCTATTACATCACCGTGGTAAATTTTCACCTTGACACGTTCTCGAAAGCACGATATGATACCCCTTATCACCTCAGACACCTCCTTTAAAACAAACCCTTTACATCATGTGAGACATGATGCAAATTCCAGAAATATCCACTGAAAGTACTGTCAACCTTATCTTTTTACGGTACCATAAATTGAAATAAAAAAATTAGTTCCACGCAAATCATCCATTGTTAATTTAGCCCACTTTATCAAAGTCATATTTGTTTGATATTTCAAAAAGGAAACATGAAATTCTGTTCTTTTGAATCAATACACACCAATATTCCCCATCATGTAAAACTTTTTCAAATTTTTTTGATTGGTTGTTGTAGACCATAATATTTTTCTCTTATAATTTAAAAAAATATCCTTGAAACTTCCATCGTTAACTTCAAATACAAATCGGGAGGACACTTTCTCACCAAACCTACTCCTTATTATTTTAGACATTTTCTTCAAAATAAATCATTTACATCATTTGAGGCATGATGCTGATTCCAGAAATACTCAGCGAAGGTACAATCAATCTTATCTTTTTACAGTACTATAAATTTGAAGTAAAAAATTAGTTCCACGCAAATCACCCATTGTTAGATTTTTTGAATGCTTTGGTCTATCTGCCGTCCTTGAACAAACACGTATGACAATTTCCTGACATTCTTCATGCATCAAGAGGAAAGGATGATAATAGAGTTTTGGGCAGTAGTAAATCTTTCACATTACAAAATGGCTTATACTCCGCAGGCTACAAATCTAGGAGGAGGTCGTAGTAGTGCGCTGTTGAATATTTTGATGTTAGACAGCTCGTATCATGTAATCTATGACTTTTTCACTTTTTTTTATCCACGTTTCTGTAATTAAATTTAGCCAACAATAAGTTCACTTTTAACCCAACCACAAAAATTTTGTTACCTATTACATCACCGGGGTAAATTTTCACCTTGACAAGTTCCCGAAAGCACGATATGATACCCCTTATCATCTCAGACGCCTCCTTCTAAACAAACCCTTTACATCATGTGAGGTATGATGTTGATTCAGAAATATCCATTGAAAGTACAGTCAACCTTATCTTTTACAGTACCATAAATTTTAAATAAAAAATTAGTTCCACGCAAATCATCCATTGTTAATTTAACCACCTTATCAAAGTCATATTTGTTTGATATTTCAAAAATGAAACATGAAACTCTTTTCTTTTGAATCAATACACACCAATATTCCCCATCATATAAAATTTTTTCAAATATTTTTGATTGGTTGTTGTAAATCATAATATTTTCTCTTGTAATTTCAAAAAATATCCTTGAAACTTCCAACGTTAACTTTAAATACAGATCGGGAGCACACTTTCTCACCAACCTGCTCCTTTTTATTCCAGACATCTCCTTCAAATTAAATCCTTTACATCATTTGAGGCATCATGCTGATTGAAGAAATACTCACCGAAGGTACAATCAACCTTATCTTTTTACAGTACTACAAATTTGAAATAAAAATTAGTTCCACGTAAATCACCCATTGTTAGATTTTTGAATGTTTTAGTCTATCTGCCATCCTTGAACAAACACGTATGACAATTTTCTGGCACTCTTCATGCATTAAGAGGAAAGGACGATAATAGAGTTTTGGATGCAGTAAATCTTTCACATTACAAAATGGCTTATACTCTGCAGCTAAAAATCTAGGAAAAGATCGTAGTAGTGTGCTGTTGAACATTTTGATGCAGACAGCTCGTATCAAGTAATCTATGGCTTTTTCACTCTTTTTTATTCATGTTTCTGTAATCAAATTTAGTCAACAATAAATTCACTTTTTCCCCAACCACAAAATTTTGTTACCTATTACATCACCGTGGTAAATTTTCATCTTGACAAGTTTTCGAAAGCACGATATGATTCCTCTTATCACCTCAGACGCCTCCTTCAAAACAAACCATTTACATCATGTGAGGCATGATGCTGATTCCAGAAATATTCACTAAAAGTACAGTCAACCTTATTTTTTTACAATACCATAAATTTGAAGGAAAAATTAGTTCCACGCAAATCATCCACTGTTAAATTAAGCCACCTTATCAAAATCATATTTGTTGGATATTTCAAAAATGAAACATGAAACTCTTTTTCTTTTGAATCAATACACACCAACATTCCCCATCATGTAAAAATTTTTCAAATACTTTTGATTGGTTGTTGTAGACCATAATATTTTCTCTTGTAATTTCAAAAAATATCCTTGAAACTTCCATCTTTAATTTCAAATACAGATCGTGAAGACACTTTCTAACCAACCTATCGCTTATCATCTCAGATATCTCCTTCAAAATAAATCCTTTACATCATGTGAGGTATGTTGCTGATTTCAAAAATACCCACCGAAGGTACAATCAAGTTTATCTTTTTATAGCACTATAAATTTGAAGTAAAAAATTAGTTTCACGCAAATCATCCGTTGTTAGATTTTTGAATGCTTTAGTCTTTCTCTCATCCTTGAACAAACATGTATAAAAATTTTCTGACACTCTTCATGCATCATGAGAAAAGGATGATAATAGAGTTTTGGGTGCAGTAAATCTTTCACATTACAAAATGACTTATACTCCGCAACCAAAAGTCTAGAAGGAGGTCGTAGTAGTGTGTTGTTGAACATTTGATGTAGACAGCTCGTATCAAATAATCTATGACCTTTTCACTCTTTTTTATCCATGTTTTTGTAATCAAATTTAGCCAACAATAATTTCGCTTTTCCCCTAACCATAAAAATTTTGTTACCTGTTACATCACCGCGGTAATTTTTCACCTTGACAAGTTCTCAAAAGCATGATATGATACCCCTTATCTCCTCAGACGCCTCCTTCAAAACAAACCATTTACATCATGTGAGGCATGATACTGATTCCAGAAATATCCACTGAAAGTACAGTCAACCTTATCTTTTTACAGTACCATAAATTTGAAGTAAAAAATTAGTTCCACGCAAATCATCCATTGTTAAATTAGTCACCTTATCAAAGTCATATTTGTTTGATATTTCAAAAATGGAATATGAAACTCTTTTCTTTTGAATCAATACACGCCAACATTTCCCATGATGTAAAAATTTTTCAATATTTTTCATTGGTTGTTTTATACCACAATATTTGTTCTTGTTATTTCAAAAAATATTCTTGAAACTTCCATCGTTAACTTCTAATACAGATCGAGAGGACACTTTCTGACCAACCTACCGCTTATCATCTCAGACACCTCCTTCAAAATAAAACCCTTTATATCATGTGAGGCATGATGCTGATTCCAAAAATACTTACTGAAGGTACAATCAACCTTATCTTTTTACAGTACTATAAATTTGAAATAAAAAATTAGTTCCACGCAAATCACCAATTGTTAGATTAGCCACCTTATCAACATCATCTTTGTTTGATAATTTAAAAATGGAACATGAAACTCTTTTCTTTTGAATCAATGCACACCAACGTTCCCCATCATATAAAAATCTTTCAAATCTTTCTGATTGGTTATTGTAGACCATGATATTTGCTCTTATAATTTTAAAAAATACCCTGGGAACTTTCATCATTAATTTTAAATACAGTTAAGGAGGACATTTTCTAACTAACCTGTCGCCAGAGATTTTGAAAACGCTTAATGATGACTAATAAATATTTGAATATCTTTCATTTAGCAAAGCTCCAGCAGCCTTAGAGTTACTGGCATTATCAGTAACTAAATGCACCACATTATTTGGACAACCATTTCAACAATTTCAGCAAATGAATTACACAAGTTTTCTCCATTTGTTACAATGTCAGATGCATCAACAGATTTAATAAAAGAAATGCCCTTCGGATAGTAAATCAAAAATTTATCAATGACCTTTGTTTTGTATGTTTCCATCCATCACCTATTACAGTGCAACTTGTTTCTGTCCAAGCACTTCAAAATGAAATAATCTACCTTAACATTTCACAACAAATTAACTCTTAAATAATAATATGATTAATCTTTATACCTATGACCCATTGATGCTATTTGATCAATAGTTTTTTTGAAAAATGGAGAAGCATTTATGGGAATGCAAGCATCATAAAACCAAAGAACAATAGCCATGTCCGTATTTTTTTTACTTTGCAAACAAGCCTTGATGGTTGGTTGAAAAGTATCATGTCCCCTTTAAAGAAAGCACGTTTACCTACTGAGGCAATTGCTTTTCTATTTCCTTTAGTATATGTACCTATCTCATTGGCCAGAGAACAAGGAATTTCTTGCACTTCATCACCATCAAATGCATGCATATTTTAACCAAATGAATTTTCTATCCCAAAGTCTCCTTTCTTTTCTTTAGATTTCTATTCTTTCTCTTTCATCGATGATAAAATTATATGTCTAACTGCCAAGTCAACCTTTGGAGACGAAACAATACTGCCTTGTTCTCCTGCCAAATGCTACTTTATACGATTAATGCTACCAAAGTAATTATTTTAAAATAATATCCACATGTCAGAACTTTTCTTCCTTATTCACACCCTTTGAACGGTGATTCCATGCTATATCTGACTTTTGCATGTGACTTTCACTTGCTAATGTTTCGCTATTAATGACTCCCATAGTCGAAGATTGTGAATTGCTACAAGTATCAGTAGTAGTATCCATTATCCTTAACATAATTAATTTAGACATAATTGGTTCATTATTGCAATATGGTGCACTGATAAGAAAATTTTAAAAAAATTTCAGCAACACCTGATGCATTAAAAGTCCCAAAAAATAAATTTAAATTTAATGCATATATAATATTCTATCATCTAAAGCCCTCAAACCTTAGAAGTGTTAATAGGAACATGGGTCTTGCATAGGGATAGTCATATTTATTGTTTTTTTTATTTCGTCAATTCTAGGTGCTATTAGGACATGGTTCTTTTTTATTTCTTAACAATCAGTTTATTTTGAAAAATCTTATATTAGAGAATACTGGTTTAAAGGGCTCAAGTAATCTTCATAGATAAACTACCAATTGCTAGCTAAAAAGTACTAAGAGAAAAAGAAACAAAACTAAAGTTTTTAACTAGTTACTAAATAAACTTGAAAATTTTAACTAGTTACTAAGTAAATCTCTTGTTGATAGAGGACTAGTTAAATAAATTCACTGTTAAACTACTAAGAATTGTAAATCTAAAATCAACATGTATAAATATTATTAGTTCTTTAAATTGTGTACCATATTTAAAATTGCATATACAGCTGTACAGAGAAATCGTCTCAATTACAACAGAAGTTGGGAAACACAAAGAGTACTACACTTTTATGTCTTTAAGTTGTTACCAAAATGGAATACTAAAATGTGAGTAAGAAATGAAAACTTGTAATCTTTCATACAAAAAAAAGGGAATTTGTACACTTATATAGTGGAAAACCATTGAAATGACTGTTATATCTAAACTTTTATGTAAGATGAGGCTAGATAAGGACCATTATCATATATGTAATTTCCCTCATCTGAGTCATCTAAGAATGCATTAACTATTTCTTAGCCAAGGTAATTAGGTAAAGTTTTAGTGGAATTAGGACCTCTTACGCTATTAATTGTGAAGGTTTTGAAGTCAATGCTATCCACTATCTCAAAAGAAGTTGATATGCTAAACTGAAGGCTAATGAAACAATGATTAGCTGGTTCTTATTTGTAAACCTTAACTAAATAGTTTAAAGAACTAATAACAGTAATATCAAACAAAAGTTCAACATCAATTACAAAAAAAAAAAGATGAAAACTAGAAAAAAACTATTGAACATCAAACTTTACAAAAAAAATAATGACATATTAATCGACTTTACAAAAAGAATAGCTCATCATCAATTAGCTTTAAACATCAATTATGACAAAAAAAAAAAAGAATAGCAAAACATCAATTAGCTTTACAAAAAAGAACATAAAGAAAAAAGTCTTGGGCGGGAAAAATTTTAACTCACCAAGATGAAAGCCAATTAATCAACTGAAAATGTTTAACCTAATGGATTGGAGTCTTAAAGCAAAATCTTGTTTTGGATAGTTAGATTGTCATGGAGCCTTTGAATCAATTAAACAAAATTAGGAAGTAAAATTAAAAAGAGAAAAAAACAAAAGGAGCTAATCTCACTTTTTTCCTTGCAAATGATCTTTGCTTCAAGATGTTGAAATGTCAGCTAGCTTATTAGGAAGAAAACAGAGATTATCAGCCTTTGAGTTTTTGAAAGTAGAAACAATGCCAATGTTGCCAAGAAAGAAAACAAAGGAGAGCGACGGCTATTTTTGAGCTATGTTTATATATTTGTGTTGAGATAGGTTTTTTTTAAAAAGATTTTCACTTAAGTGAAATGTTAAAAGATTTGAAAAACTGTTAGTTTATGATTTCAAATGATTTTTTAATTATTCACGCAGTTTGCCTGGTTTCAGAAGTTTTTAGTAATATGCCCTGCTTTTGTACTAGACCGGACCGTAGCTATGACCGATTCTCAATTCAATCAGTCAAACCGATCGGTCCGATAAGGTTCTAAAAACATTGCCAACAACAACTACCATGACACACAAATAATAGATATATAATACACCTTAGATACGATCAGTACGTGTGAGGAGCATGTATACTAGTTCTTGACAAAAAAGAAAGCAGCACTAACCAACTAACAAATAAAAGACTTATTTCATTGTCATATAACCATTTTTTAGGGGTGAAAATTTTTAGCAATAATGCAAAAACCAAAATACAAGTTAATCTTAGCTACTGATGTTGGTATTCCAACATATGATTGGCAATTACTTGACGCAAGTCATTCCAACTATCGATGACTATCTATGACATATCAAATGATTGTGGCTTTGCAACTTGGTTGTTGAGTTCACTTCTATTGCCTCAATAGTAGCCTAGTTCATGAAATATTCGTCGTTCAGTATTTGTCCCTCATATAATTATGGAGAGCATAATAAGCGATGATAATATAATTATTTTGAGATAATTTTGCATTGGGCCAGTCAGTATTGAAAAATATCTTTTAACACACCAAAACTTTGTTCAATCACATTTCTAAGTGAAAAATGATAATGATTGAAAAGGCCTTTAACTCTACGTTCTGCCATATCTCCCACCAGCAACCCTATATGTGAGGACTCGCAAAATTTTTCTTATTTTGTTTTATTTTATTTTATCTTTCCGCATGCATTTTCCTTACTTTAATTTTATTATATTAATTTTTAAGAGATTTTATAAGTGTGTATCGTTTTTAGATCATTTTCCCAGTATAAGTAAGTTCATGTGATATTAGTAGTATATATTGGACGTGGGGCTCGCTAGTGCGATAAGTGCGATAAAATTTTGGCGACCAAGTGAATTTTGCATAAAGAGATATTATTTTTCAAGGTACTAGGAGATAATTAGAGGTTAGCTAGATAGATTAACCATTGGTAGACAAAAGGATGAGGTTAAACCCTAGGACGCCACTTGTCGCGAAGCTAATGGATGTTGGACTTTGACCAAGCTTATTTAACTTTCCTAAACTCCAATTTTGACCAAAATTCTTTCACTTTCTTGTCTTCCTTGGCCGAATTCCTTGAGGAGAAAAACAAGGAGAGAAACTTCATTTTCTACCTCCCTTGCTATCTTGAATCTTGAGTTTTAACCAACCAAATTGTAAAACCACTCCATACAAGCATTCACTAAGGAGGATTAAAGGGTTGGTGGTGTGATTTTGGAAGAAGAAACCCTAAGCTACCATCTTTCTTGAGGTTACTAGGTAACTTTGCTAAACAAATCCCTTTTTACTTCTAATACTAGCATAGTTGTGGTTGGAGTTGCAAAATATGTTGGTTTTGTGAGGATATTTCATGATTTGAGGTGGTGATGTGGGAAATTTCAGTTTTATGGTGAATTTTCTGCTCTTATTTGATGCTTGAGCATTAGCCTTGGATTGATAGCTTTGTTATGTGTAATATTGAGCTTTTATATGCTAGTTTTACTTGCCTATGGAAAATTTCAGTTTGTGTGTCTCAATTCCAAATTAGGGTTTCTAGTTAGGAATAATTCTGCCCTGTTTTTGGACCCAATCTGACCTACATATTTGTCCATGATAAAGGCCGAACCAGCTCCTGCTCAAAACATGAAAGTTGTAGGAAATTGAGTTAACTATCTGCCTACAAAATTTCAGCTCAATCGGAGCGTTGTATCATGTGAAATGACTAAAATACCCCTGAATGCCAAAAGCTTTATTTCACAGACAGTTTTCTGTTTTCTCAGAGATGACACATTTTGACCTGGAAAATGAATGAATTGGCTGTCAATGTCTTCCTAAGATTTGTAGTTATATGTCTTAGCTTCAAAACGGTATAAATTTTACCCCAATCCGGCAAGCGTAGCTTCAGTTGTGACCAAAATGCTATAAGACGTCAAATCTGCTGTTTAGCTAGTTGCCTTTAAAATTGGTTTTCGGTCGCATTGCTAGACTTGTCTTGTAATTGCATGACTTTAAGTTTAGTTGAGGAGCTATTGTGTTAAGTTTACTTATGTGTTGAATTGGGCTGAGTTGAGGGGAAAAAAATAAAGCCATAAATGGCTGGAATATAGCGAAATACAAAGAGCATGCTGTCCAAATTTCTAGGGCTACTTGATTCCTTTGAGTTTGGGTGGATTTTGGCTAGAAATGAAGGGTTTTGGGGTTGTTCATGTTTTTGAGACCAACCGCTACCTTTTTACTCCAAAGCCACATTGTTGTCTCTTTACGCTAGTAGTTAACATGTCTAGGCCTACGACTTGTAGTCGGGCCTCATTTGTGCATTTCGTTTCCTGGGTTTCCGAGTATGGGAACCCTAATCGTTTATCCTTGATTGTTATTAAGACGCGACAGTGATCCAAAGCCATACTTTGGGTGAAACTTTTGAAGTTATCTTTGCTTGAACTGGTGAGTGTACCATTCCCTTGATTTGTCGGTTCACTGGTTTATTTGTACTTGAAATCTGTAATTTGAATGACTGTGAACTCTGTTTATTCTGAATGAGACGAGGATGTGCTTTATCACCCTCGTTCTCTTACCTATGTGACTGTTTACTGTATAAACTGGAATCTGTTACTGTGCCTGATCTGATGTCGTTTGGAGGTGTATCCAACGACCTTCTTGTTAAACCTGAGTTCAACCTCATGGGGAGTCAATTGACTCGAGCCAGCAAGGGTTTTGGTCAAGGAAAATTGACAAATCATGGGGACTGTTCCTGGGGAATCTTTGGGTATTGGAGACTCTAGATTTCCGGTATACTCGAGTATTACCACCCACTGTTACTGTTGAGGTGTTCGGGCTCGGTAAGGGGTATGTTTGGTGGATGAAATTTGGTGTAACGTGGTGTTCTAACTGGACTGGTTACTTTACTTGAAAGTTGACGGAGTGTCAACTACTACTTGATCAAGTTCTAGTGGAACAATGGGGATTTGGCTCCTGAGAGCCACCTGTATCCTTTCTATTTGAGCTACTGTTTTTAACTGTATTATTTGGGATTTGGTATTCGGTGTGTGTGTAGTTGACTGATTAAAAGTAAAGGTTCCATAATTCTTGACTGTGTGCACTTTTGGTACCTTATTGAGCGTAAGCTCACCCCCTTCCCGTTATCTTTGTCTTCCTTATAGGGCCAAACATTGAAACCATGATTTTGAAGGAAAGGGTCGAGCTAGTGTAAATGTTCTTTTGTTAAGCTCCTTGGTAATAGAAAACCCTAATTGTATTTTGCTCAAGTATCACATTTTGATTTGTAAAGTTTTTAATGTATGTATATAAGTGTTTAACCATGTACGTTAAGTGTACTTGTTTGAGATGGTACGTTTTATGGCTTTGGTGAACTTCACTTGTGACCGTTGGGTCGATCGAGCGAGCGTGGCGTTTGAAAAAGGAAAGAAAAATTTTTTGGCGGGAAACTGTTCATGGAATCCAGCCAGTTCTTGGCCAGATATCTGTCCGGATTTACAGGGGATTTTGAAAAATTTTGGGTTGCTCTCTGGCTTGAATCCGGCCGGATATCCAGTCGGATATCCCGCCAAATCTTGGCCGGATTGTGACGTGGCCGTGTTTCGTTCCGTTTTCTGTTTTCGTTTTTGTTTTCGTTAAAGCGTTTAATCGAAGTTCCATTTCACCGTATGGTTTGGTAATCATGTTTTCGGCTTAGTAGTCTCCGATCGTTGGTTTCTTGGGGTTCTATCGCGCGTTATATAGGGTTTACGAGTGTTTGTCTCCGTAGTTCTGGCGAGAGTTGGACAGGCGGTCCGCCGAACCCTCTGTTTCGCCTTAGGGGGAGGTGGGATTGTCACACTATACAGTGTCATGAAATTGGAAATATTATTATATGTTTAGTTTACCGTATAATACTTACCTATACAAATATTATACACCTACTTTCAAGTTTAAAATAAAATTAGAGCTGAGACAAGTAGTAAATTAGATACATACCCTTCGGTAGCATAGGAAATATAGATTGTGGAGCAAACAAAGTATCTTGCAGGTCCCCTGCCTCATATGCAAAACTTTCTTAATCATATCGGACAAGCACAAATCTCATATCATGGTCACATATATATAGTATTTTTTAAGATAAATCTCTTTTCCTATTTCAAAATTTATCTTGTAACTATGTTTGGGACCAGGCCAACATATAAGTCCCGTACATTACCCCTAACATAGTTCTATACCAATAAAACAAGTATAACTGTTGATCAATTAAACTAATTTTGTACTTTTTCAAATAAATGAATAACCTTTGATCAGGAGTAAAATTTTGCACTGTTTAGAATTTGTGAATGAGTTTGGCAGAAATTTCTTAGCTTGATTATATCCTATCCACAACATTCTAGGGCTATGAGACAACATCTCACATGTTGATCAATAGTTTTTGGAAAATGCTAAAAGTGCTTACAGAGAACCCAGTGTCATTCATCATAACTAAGACATACTAATGCAATAGCCATTGACACATGAATTCCCATGTTTCGAGTTGAGTGTTCTTGTAAGTAATTCCTTTCCATCAACAAAGTACAAAGATATAAGAATGTGGGACCATCTATATGCAAGTTCTCAAATATTATGTCCCGATGTCTATTTATAAATTCACAGATCTATTGTTGATCGAAGAGTTCACTATCTCTACAAATTTGTCTAGGAATGTACTAGTATTGGTGGTACAAATAAAATGCTAGTAATGAAAGCCAATCATCAGCACCGTCAGGGGATACGTCCTCCAAATTGATGCCAAACAAATATGGAGGATTAGCCATTCGTTTCAACTTATAACTTTATTTGTATACCGTGTTCAGAGTACTTTTCATGCCCTGATCACATACGCATAACTTACCATTCTATATTAAATATTGAAACATATGATAAATAAATAAAATATACTCATGCCTGCTATATTAGAATCAATTAAACTTCCACAAATATTGCCGTACAACAATAGGTACACAAGCTCAACACCAATAGAGAAGCTATCATGAAATAATCATTCAGCAAATAATTTATTAGTCGTAAAGGAAAACTTGTGCCTTCTATATAAATCATTTAAGCAAATAGCATATTTTTGTGAAAAATGTAAACCTTTGTTGTCAAAATGATTATATAATTGAAACCCAATCTAAAACTTGCAGATTTGGTGAAAAATGAGTGCTATAGAATAGATTATTCCAAAAATTTGACTTAATATAAAGTATCTTGATGCTATAATCACTGATTCAATTACCTAATATGCTCTCTTGCTTGACTACTACAGCAGCGGACTATCCATTGCAAGCACCGCGTATATATTCATAAAATTCTTCTTTGGAATCAACCGTAATCTCATATCCATATCTGAAAAGATTTTCTATACTTTCATGCTAGACTTGACCTACTTCAAATTTTGTACTGCAGGAATTCACGTTTTTTCTAACATTAAAAATGTTTTCTCATAATAGTATTAAAGAAAGCAAAAAGTAAGTTTAAACTATATTTAAATGAAGAAATGCACATATCATTGATTAAATGACTGAAAATGAAAAAAAAATTAAGAAAAGAAATAATAACATGAGCTATCAAAAAAGATTATTGACCTATCAAGTGATGCCATACTAAGTAAAAAAAAAAACTTAGGGTACATTTGGTAAAACTAAAATCTAAAATCTAAAGTTTGAATCCATTAAATTATTGAATTTAAATATAATATACTTGAGTGTATATCACATTCAATTATAAGTAACTAACTTATCACTTAATTTTGAAGGCAAGTTTTGCCTCGAAAATTCAGTGCCACTTAATTAATTTAGATATTTTATTTTTAGTTATCAAACACGTCTGAACATATTAAGATCTGAATCCATTAAGTTTAAGTGGTAAATTGGATTATCAAATAGGGCCTTAATGTAAAAATGGATTATTATAGTTAATTTAGTTTCATATTAAAATTATATTAACAAAAAGAAAGAAGAAATAAATATATCGATGAGAACTATAACATTCGTTCAAACCTTCTAAAAA
Source organism: Coffea humblotiana (assembly GCA_023065735.1). Lineage (NCBI taxonomy): Eukaryota > Viridiplantae > Streptophyta > Magnoliopsida > Gentianales > Rubiaceae > Coffea > Coffea humblotiana. The sequence continues at coordinate 25,019,443 of CM041211.1, forward strand.
TTCTTCCTCAAAATAATAAAAAATTTGTTCATTTAGTTCTTAATATTTTTGTATTAATTGCGTATATGGATCACATGTCATTGATTATTTATAGCATTTATCAAGCAAATTAGTGATGGAAGGAAATATAATATATAGTTACTATGCTATGAGATTAAACTCTGTTTATTTATAGATCAATGTGAATTAATTGTATCAATACCACATGGGCATTTCCTTTCTTTCTTTTTTCAATAAGAATGGATGTTTTCATGTATTGTGATTTTCCATAATTGAAATAGTTAATAGAATTCCTATTGTTAAATTGTTAAAGCCAAAGGAAAGATAGGATGCAAATACAACTAGTACAACTTTTTTATTCAATACTTTGTTTAAAGCAATAAATATTTCACACCAATAGACTACAAATTTTAATTTAGAGTTGTAATTATAGTTATTAAACCCAACCCGGAGAGGAACCCGGTGAAAGAGGTGGGTCAACGGGTTACTGGTTCAACCGGTGGGTGAGTGGTCCAACCAGTAGGTCATTACATATATTTAAATATTATGTTTTATAATTTTTTATATGGTTGAAACTATAATAAACTATGTTATAGTAAATACTCAATTAGTCCAATTTATTATAGAATCATTAATTCTTATAAGAATTAACAAAACCTACATTTAATTAGTAATCCACCAAACTTCAAGTATAAAATTTTATCGAAGTGTAATTATCTAATTTATTTACTAAATTTAAGTGCAAAAGGTTATTAAGAATAATATTTGTCTTTAAAATGAATTGTGTAATATGTTATTTTTTAAATCCATTTCATAATTTATAGAATTTAGGGAATAATAAAATTTTATTAAAAAATTCCAAACAAAATAAGAATAAAACTCTAATATATAATATAGAAGGGGCAAACAAACATCAAATGAGCTGATGGGCTAGTGGTAAGTAGGGGTGGTATCGAGTCGAGTCGAGCTCGAGTATCGCCATACTCGAGCTCGACTCGACATAAAAAAAAGGTACTCGAGCTCGAGCGAGTAGTATTATTGGAGCTCGAGCTCGAGCTCGAAGCTTGCTCACAATACTCGAGCTCGACTCGCATGGGCTCGAGTCAATCGAGCCTTATCGAGCTCGGTCGAGCTCGAATTACCAAATTTCATTTTCTTGATAATTTTTGTGTGAAAAGACATTATTACCCTTTTAAAATTTTTATACGATTTGAAATATTTCGTAAATTTAACAACTTTTTTGGATATAAGAGTAATTTTATAATAATAATATATTAAATAATTAAAATTAAAAAGCTCGATAAGGCTCGACGAGCCTTCGAGCATCACTTTTGAATGCTCGAACTCGACTCGTTTGGCCTTATCGAGCCGCTCGAGCTCGACTCGAACTCGGTCAACCCGAGCTCGAGTCAAGCTTTTGACCAAGCTGCTCGCGAGCTACTCGCGAGTAGCTTGGCTTGATACCACCCCTAGTGGTAAGTGTGCTTAGTCCTTATACTTGACATTTGAGGTTCGAATCAGCACGCAACATTTTCTAAACATTTTTTACCCAAAACCGGGTTCCTTAGAGAATCGGACTTCTAAACATTTTTTACCCAAAACCGGGTTCCTTAGAAAATCGTCCGATTCAACCGAGTTGACTGGTTGAACCGCTGGTCCACTGAAAAATCAACGGTTCTTTTGCACAAACGATCCAATTTTCATGAACGGTTCACCGGGTTGATCGATTGAACCGCCGGACCGGACCGGGTTTAATAACTATGGTTGTAATGGTCACTATGATACTACAAAGAGCTGAGTCTTCATTCAAAATCTTTCGTAAGAAATGAACCGCCTTATCATTTAACTCAACTATATCCAAAAGTGGTAATAAGCATTGACTAGTAATTTTTCACATGAAATCCTTCACCTTCTTCGATTTGACGTCAACCCCTTACACTAGTATTAGATTTGAACTCAAAGTTTTTCTCATAAGTTAATAGTCTTTCGATTTAGCATCATTTCTGTACCCAAAATTGGTATTAGGAATTGATTCAAATTTGATCAAATGATTTGATGACATCATGTGCCAAAGAAGCAATACCAATTGAATTGCAAGTTCTTGACTTCAGCCTCGATAGGAACCTTTCTTTCTTCTATAATGCATGCAAACTGGCTAATTGAGAACAAAAAAAAAAAAAAGAGGAAACCAAATGCTACTAGGCTGCATTTGTTGAACATCAAGCCTAATATATAAAAACATCGATTGGGGAGATATTAATTACAAACTCATAAGTACTGATCTTACAACTAAAATCACTATCACACAAGTACGATAACAATGTTAGAAGACTAAAATTCATGAGTTGTAAAGGAAAATATAATGAATCATATCTTACTTGACTATTTAGTTTCAAGTGAAACGTGCTTCTTTAGATAAAACTCCATAAAAAAAAAAGGAAACTAAGGAGACATGCTTCCATGTACAGAATAAACACCCACTTGTTCACACTTTTTCATATTGAAAATGTCTTAAAACTCATCATATAGTATCTAAAGTTCTTCTCTATTTCCTCTGATCTACAATATTATATAGTATTTTTTTTATCTTTTTTTTTTATTTTGCACAGTATTATATCTATTTCTCCTACAAGACTTCCATGACTTACTCTTATTCTATAAACAGTTTTTTTCTGTTTGTAAGTCTAATTTCTAGATTCAATTTGATCAAATACTTCTACAATTTAAACAAAGTAATCTTGAATAGCTACTTTTTTCTAAACCTCACTCCACTTATTATACTATGTCCATCTTTGTTTTGCAATCATTGATACCAGGTTTCACTTCATTTAATATGCAACCTCTTATTAAACATGTGATTATTGTTTCCTTACCAACAACGTCAGAGGGTTAAAAAAGTCGTATAAATGTAACTCGACATGCAACCTTCATGCAATATATGCTTAGTTGATGGTTTTTTCTTTCCTTTTTGTTAGATCTTAAAATTTTATCCTATAGGTTTATACATGTGTATTTGAGTTATTAACACAATTTTTTCTTGTATTCTCCAATATTAAAATCTAAGTAGCACTAAATTTATGATGTCCTCTACTATTTACTCTTCTTTATGTTTTTTACATTAAATTTGTTTAATCACTCATCTTGAATTATAAGCAATAGTTTTATTTGATAAAATTGTATTTATAGGCTATTTATATGTTATGTTCAATTGTACAATCTTGTCGTCCAATTATAGCCCTCAGTTTTAGTTTTTGAAATATTTGAATTACATCTCTATATTTCATTATCAAATCAAAACTTTCTTTACCAAGCATACTTTACCTCTTCGATAAGTTTGATTTTTGATATTGGACAATCCACGTATCTATGATTGCTTATATATCGTAATTTATTGAGTGAATTTCTTAATTAACATATGAGTATTATATGCTGACAACTTTTTATCGCTAGTTGAAATATTATTCACAATATTATGACTTTCTTTTAGCAAAGCTCGTTTACTGGGTGGGGATGCCAGCCTCTCATTTTATTAATAATCAACAAAGATGCAATGAGTTTTAAAAAATTAGAAGAGTTACACCCTTGAATACAACTAAAAAATTACTCCTTGACAACCTGCATACGTATTGAGCAGAACTCTTAACAATCTAAATTCAAAGACGCCCAAATCCTCCCAGGAAGTTGGTCGTATGAAGTACAAAAAACCTCCGAAGGAAGCCGCAAATTTGCCAGCATATTAGCCGAGGAATTAGCGTCCCTAAATATATGCTCAATCGAAGCCGAAAAGAAGACTAATAGTGCCCATATCCTTTTGAGTGTGTTACAGAGCGGCCACTTGACTACCATTCCTGATGTGAGCAAGCAAACTAGACTTTCCAAGTCTACCTGTACCAACAACCACCCCTTAAGTTCCTCTGAACGCTGTTCAAGTCCGTGCAATAGTGAAAAACTTTCTACCGATAGCATATTGATCTATGCAATTTGTGTAACATATAGATTATGTATACAAACTTATTATTGAGTAAATTTTTAGATTAATCTTTCTAACACTAATAATGTATACACTGTCAAGTGTAAATTTATGCCACATCATATTAATTTCAATTTTAACTCTAAATTTTACACATATAACATGCATCAATACCTGCTGGTGTATATATTGTTACTGTTTGTAAGATTAATTGATATATTATACATCACAATTATTTTTTGTGATACTATATTTTGATCCTTGTAGTTATTGTACCAACTTAACATTTAATTAATTTTAAATGATACATTGTGATGCCATATTTTAATATATCAATAATCTCACATACTTTTTATTGAATTGCATATTTAAACAAACATGTTTACTGATGAATGATTTTCTATACTATTATCATTTGAATTGCTATATGTACAAAAAATATGCTATGTTTTCTTTCAGATCAACCTATATTTTTTTTAAATAGCAGTCAATATTATTAATAAATTAGTTGAAAATCATTTAGAACAATTTGGTTGACAAAAAATGCCACACTAATGGTAGGAAATACATAAAACCTTTCACAAATAAATCTAATTTGAAAATTTATTAGATTTAATAGAGTTACAAAATATAAAAAATTACACTATGAATCACAAGTTCAGACATACTATAAATATCCATAATTGATAGCATGCTCACTAATCACTTTTTAGTTTCCTACTATAAAGTATAATTTATACTATGTGTACCATCCTTCACGCATACACATAACGACCACAACCATCATTCATATAATAATAAAATTGAAACATGAAGCCTATTTTTTTTAATAAATTACAATTTCATCTCCGCCCAATTGTATTGTTCATCTAAAAATTTACTATATATTTGTAAGATCCAAAGGAATCTAAGAGGGGGATCAATTAGGTAGTTCAACAATCAAGCAAATATTTACAAATTGACATCCAATTTTATCTATCCAAATTTACCTAAATTAACACACATCTAAACAAACCAAATAGCAATAACAATAAGGCAATTTAACTATACAAACAAGTAATAAAAGATAGCAATAGTAGGTAAACAAAAGTTTCAAACCAAACAAACTTCCAAACTTTTTCCATATTTGAAATTGATTCTTCCACTAGTAATTTCATCAATTGATGGCGTAGTAAACCACATTATATATAAGAAGACTCACTCTTTGCTTATTCAAAACACCCTTTAGTTGAGTCAAAAAGTTTTCTAACTTCACTTAAATTAACTCTCACTATGTTACAATTGAATGCCCCAACCAATTAAGAACTACCACACTTTTCAATCTCACCAAAATTACAAGTACACCCACACATGAGTATTTTTCCTCAAAATCACTATTACCAAACTTGTAGTCTTGCAGGCAAAAGTTTTCCTTTTCTTTAGACTTAGGGGTATTTAAACGTAACGAAATTTTGTCCCAAAAGTTTCTCCAATAGTTAAAAAGACTTCCTAATAAAAACTAGCCGCTAGACCTATCGAACGTCCTATAGTTTGGTTCTACATTCGACCTTGCATCCAAAGGTCTTCATTGGGAGTTTCAGACATCCAACGTAACATCACAAAGATGCATCTAATAGAAATAAAGTGTTCACAGAGAGTTAGATAGCTTATTGGATGTGCAGTAACCATGATGTGCATCTGATCATCAAAGTTAGTATTTTCTTCACTCATTCAACATTTAATCCTTCTATCTAGTGTCCAAAACTGCATCCGAAATTCACTTGAGTTGTTTTTGAAGTACTTTGGGCATCCGATCTACCTGATGTGCATTCAAAACTTCGTCCAATATTCAGCAAAAAACTTTATTTCTTCTTATTCTTCATCCTTTCTTTTCCAAAATGTTTGAGTATCTGTTCTAACAAAATTCTTACTAAAAATATTAGTTCAAATCATGATTTTGGGTTGTTAATCATCAAAATCAAGGATTGATTAACCTAAGTCTTCAATATCGATATCAAACTAATATTGACACAATGCACTAGTGTTTTTTTCAATTACATTATTTCTTTTCACTTGTAACCCACAGCAATAGTATTTTTTATTTTTAAGTTTATTCTATTTGGGTCATATTCAATGTACTTTTTGCTATTAGTGAAAAATTTAATGACCACTTCACCCTAATCGGATCATTGATTTCAATTTCATTCATTGTAATTTTGATTACCGTAATTGTTACTTACCTCAACTATACACAACTATTTAATCAATGCTGATGAAATTTAAATCAAACTATTTTTAGTTAATTACATAATTATTAAAGTATTATTACAGTAGTTAGTTTCATTAGATTTTTTTGGCTAGTTGTGTCATAGTACTTTGGTTCCATTTTGAGCCAAATTCATTTAATTAGTCAACTTCCTATTTGTTATTGGGATCCTCTAGTTAGAATTTGTTTAGTTAGTTATCTCAAGTCTATATATAGCAATGTTGCTGTCACACTAATTCTTGAAGAGAGACTACTCAAATTAAGAGTCTTGTAAGATTTGTGAATTATTATAAGTGAAAGGTTATTGCCAAGTGCAGTTATTGTTTGAGTTTTTAAATTAATAGATATTTTTGAGTACATGGTATGAATTTATTTATTTCCTCTTCTCACATATTTATAATGTGCTAAAATTGCTTCAACTGTGTTTTTTTTTTTTGGTACTAATAAATGGTTTTAGACTTTAGAATTTGGGATTGTTCGCAAAATTAGGGCATAAAGTAAAAAAAACAAATTTATTGCTACTAACTAAGGCACAAAATTAGTTCTAATTGGTATACAAACTGAAAAAAATTAATAATACATTAATTGTTTGTTTGAAGATTGGAATAGGCAAGAACAATCAAACAAAATTAAATTTTTTGTTGAACTTGAATTGGTACAACTCATAGAGTTCAAGAAGTTAACCAAAGGAAAGATGATTGATGAAAATTTTTTTGTCAAACAGGTAAGTTTTTTATCCTATTTATCCATTGTTTAGAGATTTCGTTAATAGTGAAAATTTTGAAGTGATTACAATTTAAATAAAATATTGGTCAAGCCATATACATTAGTGATTATCCATTGTAAGATTGTTTTTTCAAATTATGAGAAAGTTAATGCTTGAGATGCTTTTTAAGAAATTTATTCATCATTCTCATGTGTGTCATATATTTTGACAAGATATCTTTGAAGGTAGATATAAATCCTCGTATGATTATGTTCTAAAATTTGGTAATACATGAAAAGTACATTTTGATAATGACAAGTACATAAATGGTGAAATAATTTATGAAGAATTTGAATCAATTGATGATTTTGCATTGCATATATTATTTGGTGCATTTTATTATGATTATTTTATTAATGAAGAAGAAATTTATGATGGGAAAGAAGAAAAACTATTTTTGGCAAACCAAAGAATGAAGATATTCCAAAAATTGTGAGTGCACTCGAAGATGAAAATTTTGTGGTTTAAAATTTTTTTTGCAAGTAGTTAATAAAAAAAGTGAAATTATTGGTGAAATTAATGAACTAATTCAAGATAATGGTGTGGCTAGAATTAATAATTTTGTTAGGGATGATAATTTTTTAAAGAGAAAAATCAAATAATTGATTTGGTTGATATCAATTGTTGAGTACATACATTAATTGAAGATTATAACACTACTAAAGTTGATACTGTTATCAAGATAAACCAATCAACACAAAAGTATATAATGTTGAAAATTTTGGTGATGGAAACTATGATTTTGTATTTTTAAAGAATTTTGTTGGTGACACAAGTGAATTAAGTTACGGATGAAGAATGGGTGAATATGTATAAATTTTTCAATAAAAGAGATCAAATTACAAAAATAGGATGTGTGATACGTTTCCAATAGTAAATCACCAAATTAACATTTTTTAATGCATTCCAAAAGATAGGATGTGCGATAGGGATTCTAAAGTTGACAAAGTTGTGTAATCCCATTCTAGCTTTGATGTATTTGAATAACTTAGCCATTTGTGATGCATTCAAACATTCAATTTAGATAAGGAATTCTTCAATTATATTCAAAAATAGATGCACATCCTTATGAATCTCATTCCCCTTTATGGAGATTTCATCCACTTTGATAACATAACACCCTTTAACATAATCAATTTATCAGTTTCATTATCCACCATCAAAAGAACTCAAGACCTATCACCTACCTAGGCCTTGATTATTGGTATTTACTGGTAGAGTTATAAATTTTATGACAAACTCAATAAAGCAAGGATGAACAACTTTTTAATTATCGTCGGCACTCCTTGTTTTGATAGCCAAGTCAGTAATTAACTTGTTGAACCATGTAATTTGTGGCTTTTCATTTCTTTAATGACAACCACTTTTTCGTTGTGATTTTGCTGGTCCTGACGGAGTAAGGATGGAATATGACATTGGCCTACCAATGAGAATATATTATTCATTCGATCGTAACAAGTGGTTGAAAAGGATCCACAAATACAATTTTTCCTAAATAAGTGGGATTAGGAAGACACTGGTTGTGATTTACTTCTAGATGAGAGAAAAATAGTAAAATTAGCTTAATTTATATAATGTCTATAATAATTGTGCATGATGCCTGGAGAAGAAACTGTTCCAATTAAGAATTTTAAACACTTTATGGGAGAAATCACGGGTTCCATTTGCTTTTAAAGGGTCCGATAGCTTTAATTGGTTGCTCCAATCTTAAATTATTATGATAGATATGACTTAGATTTAGTGAATCATGTTCTCAACCTCATAGATATTGGTTTTGACACAAATCTCATTTCTAACAGAAATACGTTTGTATTTGTATTGTCAATTGAAGATTGATCAATATCATAAAACATCAAAGTTTTAATACAAGCTGCAGTTCGCAAGAATTATTCATGAAATTTTTACATTCCTTAAAAACCCGAAGAAGAGTGATTGAATTTTTATAAGTTTGAGTGAAGTTTTCTCACTCGCAGAATATGATTTCCTGCTAGAATGTGAATTTTATTAGGCAATGATGAGATCTACCTTTACTCTTATTTTCTTTCTTTAGCTGAAATATTTTTTTATTATTTTCACATTTCAAATCCCAAAACAATTCCAAACATCTAAGAGTTTATTATTTAAATTTAACTTACTTTTTATTTTACCAAAAAAAGGAAAAAAAAAAAGAGACTACTTGTCCAGATTTGACTTGAAAATTATGGGATTGGGTCTTCTGTAATGTTGGGTCTAGTTAAGGTTGGACATGTTTGAAATCGATTTAATTACCAGCCAAGTTTAAGTTTCACTACGCGCGCTCAACTTGATTGAAGCCTAGCTCAAATAAATTTATATCAATATTTTATTATTTGTATAAGTTAATGTGTATAATTTGATAATTATATATCACAGTGAGTCTAATTTATATTTAGCATCTAATTTTGTAAAAATATTTTATAATAGATAAATGACTATGTATCAATCGTGAGATTCGGGTAAGCACAAAATAGGTTCGAAATCCCAATATATTTATGAGTTGAGTAGTAGGTCCAAATGTAAGTCTCAAGTTTTTTTGTGAGACAAACTTGGGTTTACCAAAACTCAAATGACATCCAAATCTAATTGTTGTTCTGCTTTCTATTTTCTAGCATGGTGTCTTTTAAATTAGCCTATTAAATCAACATCTATGTGAATCTTTTGGGTTCAACGAGACAAAATATCACCATGAATAAACTTAGACACAAATGTTTGCTTAAAATTTTTGTTGCATGAAAGATGAATAAAGAGAAGTACAAAAATAAAATTTACAAAGTTAAAAATGATATGAAAATATAAAGAAAAGTAGGACAATTATAAATTAATAAAAAAAAAGAGTTTATAAAAATTAAAAAGTAAAGTAGAATTTATTGGATATTTAAGTGGTACAATATGGACACAATCTTAGTTAGTAAATACTCATATAATATACGTATCTAATATACAATCTTAGTTAGTAAATATTCATATAATATACGTACCTATGTAATTTAAAAAATTCCCTCATTTTGGACAATCAAAAAATATTTTGAAAATATTTGTACTTTTCAACTAACCATATAAAAGACATAAAAAAAACTGATGACATTTTAGAAAACTTTAAATTTTGAGTAAGGATAATAGCATTACCTTCTGAGTCAAATAATGAAAATAACAACAATATACATCATATATTTTTATAGATTAATCCATATGAAAATGATAATGTGATAAAATTTTAATAAACATAATGTCTCAATATACAAGAAAGAGTTAAAATTAATATAAATGTAGCATAATAATTGAGAATAAGAGTAATTTTATCAATATTTTAATTCTATAACTTTTAAATATATTTGTACCATTCGTGTACATATTTATATACATAATTTTGTCAAATTTTATATTTTATACCAAATATTTTAAGATACACATAAAACAAATCGGTATAATACGGATACACATAATAACTCATGTTATACCCATTTCATAGTTTACTATCGATAAAACTAATAAAAATACAACATAAAAAATAAACAAATATGATGGATATCGGGCTTGGATGATCACCAAGCCAATCGTCCAGGAGTTGTTAACGACCAAGATTTGTTTCCACGAATCAATGGGCAAAAATGTATTCATGTCTTTAGATAAGAACAATGCTTCAAGTGATGTCATTTAATTTAGTAATCACATTATAAAAAAAAAGAAATTTTAAGAAACTGCTAAACGGTGTTATCAAACGGCAGATGCAAGTGAAATTTTTATCCCGCCTAAACTCTAAAACACATCAATCAAATCAAACCAAAATTCTCATCAAACTTTCCCTTTGCCTCCAACTCCCCCTTTATTGAGTCCCACTCCAGATACACCCATAGTTTTAAATAGTAGAGATAACAATTTTGCTAGAGTATATAGAAACAAACACTAAAATCATCATAAAAACAACAATACCATAGTAAGAGTTTGAGAAACCGTAGGTTTGGTTGTCGAAATATATAGAAACCCTTTCATGTTAACGAGGGTTTTATTTGCAAGAAAGTATCAAGAGTAGGAAATTCTCCTTGCTAGTTAGTCCACAGAAAATTCTACATAATTTGATCTACCTACGGCATGAAGCAGAGGCAATTATAAGGAAGAGAAATCGTGACGGAGTGCAAATTGTTAAACAGTTAATATTCAAGTGAAGGGAGGACATCCTTTGTTGTTGGGGGTGACAAAGGAAAAAGTAAGAAACTTGTGCATATGATTGATGACTATTGACTGCAGTTATTTTTTTTTAAAAAAAAATGTAATTTGCCAAATTGTTGGACCATTTACATGCCAAAATAAAGGATAGAAAGTGTTACTCTGTTTTGAGATTGTTCACTATCCCAAACCATTAGTTTTTATTTGTATGACTTTATTCAAGGGCAAGAAAACAACAAACTATTCTTGGTGGCTAAACACCACATATGTGGGCAATAATTATATGTATTGCGGCGAAAGAAGTAATTTAGAAGAGCTAATAATAGAAGATTATCAGACAATTAGAGTTGTTGCAAAACAGCAAGTACTTATACTGTGTATATGCAAAATAACAATGTGCAAAAATTAAATAACTAAGGTAAACCATAATACAGAATATGTCCAATGTGAAAATTGAATAACAATTTGTGAGTTTGCAAATAAGCTTGTACAGTGTGTACAAAATAAATAACAATGTGTACAAATAAAGTAACAATGTGTAAAAATTAAATAATCGTGAGTAAATCATAATAATCAATGTGTATAAAGTAAATAGCAATGTGCATAAATATAATAATAGTTTGTAAAAACTAAATAACTAAGAGTAAACCATAATACACAAAATAAGTGGTGTCATTAGCACTTGAAATTTTGACCATTAATGTAAAGGTAATTAAACATAAGATAAATATTTAAACGTGTTAGGTAAGTTTTTGAGTTCATGCTAGCTTGATAATAAAATATACAATTAGTTAGGTGGCGTCACAATTATTGGTAGAGTAGAAAATAATGAGATAGTATGTATTTAGTGGATATACTGCATTAACCATCTTTTGTCTGAAATTTCATAATAATATTCTTATTAGCTTATTGCACCAGCACTACGCATTGTACAACATATTTATACATGACTTTCTATCTAAATTATCCCTATCAGAATGGTTTGATAACCATTTTGTAGAATACCAAACTAAAGAGCGTTGTAGAATGATTGAACTATATGTAGTACAAATCATGCAAAACGTAATCAATTTGAAACATGTTGTAAATCCTGGTAGTATGGAGTAAGTTTAAAACAGCGAGCAATCAATTTGGAACATGTTCTTACTACTATTGGGATGTCGGTTGGGTTGGTACACTGTGTCAATATGTGTGTAAATTGTATTCAATCGATTGTAAGTTATATCTAATTGGTTCTAATCTCAACAACAAGTTTAAGTGATCTCCTGAACATTATACATCCTATACACTGGTTTTGTCTGTAATTCAACAAGTTGGAGTCATTGTTAGTATAGATTCACAAGTTGTCGAATATAATCACATTTCGATTGAATTACTCGAACAAATTAATATTGGTCAACTACGGACAATTCACAGACTAGTATGAAGAATATAAATAAGACAAGTATTTTAGTTTCTATAAGTTCTAATCTAATTCAAATGAAATTGATTGAATTGCACAACATAATTAATATTGGTCAACTATGGATATTCATAGACTATATCGAGAATAAAAAGATGGTAAGTATTTTAGTCTTAATAAATTCCAATTCAATTCAAATAAAATTGGTTACATTTTCTGAATTTATGTGTAGTTATGAAACCAACATTGGTAAATTAAATACATAAATATCGTTCTCGTTGTACTCTACATGATAATTGTCATTGAAGGCAAACATTTTCGATGATGGAATTGTACATTGGTATGATCACAACAAGATATCTTATACTGAAGGCTAAATGAAAGGCTAGATGCAGTGGTTGAGGCATCAGTGATATATGCTTCGATCTATCTGTATACTTGAAAGAGATTGCTCGTCATGGAAGCAAACATTTTCAACGGATCTAACTTGTGGGTTTTTTCAGTATTTGCTAACTTGTGTTCAGTCGAATACTATTTCTTAGCTTTTCATACGAAAGTGTGCATTGACATAGTCACAACATAGTATTCTGTACTGGAAATTAGACGAGGCGTCAATGGTAAATGTTGCTGGCCACCTATATGTGTGATCTATACAAGTTAGTCTTAATAAGTTCCAATCTAATTCAAATAAAATTGGTTACATTCTCCGAATACAAATATGCAATTATAAAAGTAACGTTGATAAATTAAATACATAAATATTGTTCTCTTCATGCTCTGCATGGAGATTGTCATGGAAGGCAAACATCTTCGATGATGGAATTGCAAGTTAGAATGGTCACAGTAGGATATCCTATATTGAATCATAGATGAGGTGGATGACGCACCAATTGTACAGGTGTTGATCCACCTATATACTTGAAAGAGATTGTATAATGATTTAAAAACTTATATGCTAGCATGTACAAAATAAATAATAATGTGTACAAATAAAATAACAATATGTAAAACTACATTGCAAACAATGTTTACAATGTAAAAAACTAAACAACATAACCCTTGTAATTTTCAAAGTATTTTTCACTATATATTACAAACATGATAACCAAATTGTCTATAATATCAGCATTTACCTTCAACAAAGTCGTCCATGTTTTGGGTTATAGATGAGTCGCCTACAAGTTCTAAGCATATATTTGCCATCATCTGGTGAATGCTTCTCTCAATCACTCTAAAGTTAAATCAACCTGTATTGCTCCTGCAGATTTTCCACAGATATTTCTTGTACCCCTCCCACCAAATTTTATCTGTGAGTGGAGTGGAAGATGGAGATTTAAAACTTTATAAGGAAATTTGTGAGAAAAGAGAGTAACAAGGAACTGCGGCATCATTGTTTCAAATAAAATAAATTTTTTTTTGTGAATGTTTGACCGCGTGTTTTGTTATAAGAAAATCCACTACCACCAATTTCTTCCTATCCTTTCAAAATTCAAATACTAGTTTTAAATCCTAGTCCCACCAAAAATTTCTTTTCAAATTTGGATTTTGAGCTTTGGAATTTCATCAACGGCAAACAAAAGGAGTTATAGAATAAGTTCTTTCTATTTTTCATTTTTTGCTTCGCTTATTGAAACGACGTAGTAACTGATAGTATTACGCTGTGGCCATCTCTATTTTTATTATAGAGGACGTGACATCTTCTTGACCGCTGATGTTCATTCCAGTTGATCTGAGCCTTTAAAATTTCTTAAACGGTTTTCTGACATCCGTCCAAGTCCCGTATCCGACTATGATGATCCCTCCGGTGTTTGCAATCTAGGTCCAGGCTCATGTCCATTCGTATTCTAATACGATCATCCCGGCCCACTACATGAAAAGCTTAGCTAATTAGTGGTCCCTACTTTTGAAATTTGAGTAATTTTTCACTTTCCCCTTTTCAATTTAATTGACCACCTGATGTCTCATTCTACAATCAGCTAAGCAAATTTCCCAAAATTTTCTTTTTTTGGTACCCAAACTTTAAATCTCTTTTTTTCATCCTTCTTCAATTCAATTCAATTCAGGTTCATTCTTCTTGGATTTCACTAAAAATTCCTGCAAATTCAATCTCACATACCGATAGAAAATCATTTGGGAAATTTCAAAGCACCAATAGGTATGCCCTTCCCATCCCGTCATCGATGAGTATATTGATTTTTTTTAATCTTGAATTAGCAGAAGATTTATGATTATTTTAGAAAGTAACAATGATGGGTCATCAAGAATCCATCCATGTCATGAATTTTCTTGCACAACTTTTTTTTTCCTTGGCCACAAGTGCATGTATCAAGCAAAGAAGAAAGTCTTTATTTTTATTTTCTTTCTATTTTTTTCTTTACAGAAACCTTTTGTAGAACACAGTTTGCTGTTTTTTTTTTTTGCAATTGTTTTTGCGTCAATGAATTGTTTCAGGAGTTTTAGCAGGTGAGATATGCATAAATTCGGTTAAAGAAACAAGTGTTCTTTTGGATTTGTTCATTTTGGTATTTGTTTTATGTTTTGCAGATGTCTAGTCAATCCAGCAGTAGTAGTGAGAATTCCTTTGATGCTAAGGAGCTTTTCCAATTTAGGACTCGATCTAAAGAGGTAAAAGTTTCAGTTTTTATTATCTTTTTCCCTTTTATCTTGCACAGAATTTGGTAATTGCTGCTTAATTTAGAATTGGAATGAAGATTAAATAGGAAAGAAAAAGTTTTTGTATCAAACATTCTACATTAGTGTTTAGTTCATGATTTAATTTCAGAAACATTGAAGAGAACATTATAATCATGTGCCGGTCTCTGTGTATGAAAATTTTACTGTTGGTTTACTGTTTTAAAACATTAATGATAACCTTTTGGTCGGTTTTATCTGATTCATTTGTTCATCAAGAGAAATTGAAGAAATGTAGAAGAGTCCAGTTGCTCTTGCACTTTAGTGAATTGTGTGGGACCTAGATACTAGCTATAAAGTGAATTTACTTCTTTTTCTAATGCTCTGTCTGAGTTGTTGGTAGTGATTGCATCACAATCTTGGACATTTTCATCTTTTCCATCCTTTAGCTGTTACCTATTTTCTTTCTTTAGTCCAGAGAGGAATCTATGCATTGGATACGGCCTTGTAAATTTTTAGTAGTATAACTTGGTATAGATGTTTTCTGCTCATTGGTACTTATGTAAGCTGCTAACTGTGGATAAGATGATGGATCTGTCATGTTGAATGGAGATCTTTCTGCTGCTGGTATCATTGATTTTTTCTGCTTTCTATGTTTTCGTTGCAGTTGAGGGAAGAAAAGGATAAGTTGAAGGATTCAAAATCTCAGAGCTTTGAACTGATTAGAGTAATTTCTTTATTCTTAACTCCTCCATTCAAGAAATTTGCATAAACATGATGCAACACGCTCTAATCTCTTTAAAACTCCTTGCTTTTGGGATATAGCATGTCTGCAATCGCATTCTAATAAGCAAAAGTAAGACCCTCCCTGGTTGAGGTTATCATTTAACTCATATCTGTGGTACTACATTAGTCAAAAGCTGCTGGAGATTTAGTGCTTAAAATTCTGTTAATTGTTACATTGCTGCTTTTAGCTTTCTGATCGTAGCAGCGATGAAATCTAGATTCTGAGTGCTTTTGTACGTAATATTACTTGAGTGTAAGATTTGGAGTATACGTCTTTCTTGCTAGCTTTTCAAGTAGGTCGTCGACAAAAGTACCGTGTATTGGAAATTCTTTTTAGTGTCCACCTATCTTGCTTATAGCAGAGAAATGCTTATTAATTGCAATATTTGTCAAATTTTGTCGTAATGACTCTTAGATGAGGTAATGTTTGTCTTGTCTTTTTTTTTGAATATGATGAAAGTGAACGTGAGAGTTATCTAACTACTGGATTGCTAAAATGTTTTTACACTACCAAGTATAGCCAGTATTGGGATGAAGCAAGACACAAGCAGCTTCTAATAATGGCCTGACTATTTAAGTTCCTTTGATTCAGAGACTGGAACTTCACGTGAAGATGCTGTCTGAGGCCCAAACAGAAGACAAGAAACGCATAGAGCAGTTAGAAAGAGAGCTCAACAATTCTTCCCAAGAAATAGGTGCTATTTGTACTTCTCTTTCAATGCATTTAATTGTTCAATCACTGTTCTAGAAGTTGTGGCACAGATTCCAATATCTTAGTTCTTTTTATTGCTTGTAAAATTCTAGAATCTGTCTGCTGAAGAGATGTCGATGATAGCATGCCTCTGGTATCTTCTCAAGTATTATAACCACCCTTAGAAAATTATTCTGAGAAAAGATGATTATTTAGTAATGTACAGGCTTCTTTAATGCTTTCTACATGCCATATATTTCTCCCATTGTAATGTTCAGAAATTAAGAAGCTTGCTTTAATGCTTCAACTTTTAATAGGGCGGCGTTTTGCCTTGGTATGAGTTTTCTGGTGATGGGCCTCTAATACTTTACTTCCACAGTTTATTTGGTACTCTTGGAGGTTTTCTGAAAACCTGAAGTTCTGCTAACAAAGAAATTTTCTCTCATGTGTGTTAATGTTCTTGTTTTCTTCTGTTTAATTGCTTAGTTTCTTAATTCTTCTCAAGCATGGAATTTGTTGGGGATGCAGCGCTTAAAAAACCCCTAACTGCCTTAAGTACATCACATACATTCAGGTTGCAAGAGATGATTTTCTATTCTGTCAGCTACTAGGATACACCTACTAGTTGTAGATTACCCTATGAACTTCCATGTGGCCTCTTTCTCATTGGACCATTCCAAGTGGATATATGTACAGTATTTTTCCCTTCCCTTGTTTTCAACAAGTGTATTACCAGGCTATAGTTTATCTTCCATTCACCTAACCCGGAGGTCTTCCTAAAGCTTCTGTTTCAATGCTATCCTTGCAGATTATCTGCAGGATCAACTAAATGCAAGAAACACAGAGGCAGTCTGTCTCGACGAGCAGGTTTGCAGTCTTCAGTTGAAACTTGCAAACATGGAAATTCTAGAGGAGGAGGTCATAAGGTTAAGGGAGGAGTTGAGAAATTCCAACTTCGAGCGCTCCTTCTTGATGCAGGAATTGGAGAATAAAGAGGTGGAGCTACAAAAAGCAATCCTGTGTATAGATAAATTGGAGGAGTCAATTTCATCTGCTGGACTAGATTATCAATGCGAAATAGAGAGCATGAAGCTCGATTTATTAGCCTTGGAGCAGAAATTTTTCCAAGCTAAGAAATTACAAGAAGAAACAGCCCTAGAGAATGCTCGGATGAATAATTTGATTCAAGACCTTAGGCATCAACTCCAAGATGAAAAGAAGACCATTCAGTGCTTAGGAAAGGAAAATAAAGATCTAACTTTAATGTTCCAAAAATCCAAAATAGACACAAAAGTGTTTTGCCAAAAGGTGGAAGAACAATTTCAAGGGTCTCCAGTGGACAAGGACCTGTCCTCGAGTGGATTAGGAGAGGATATTAGGTATATTGCAGCCTGGATATGCACTTAACAAGTATACATTTATATGTGCACATACATTTGTAGGTATTAAAGTCTCATCATTTCTTATTTTCCTTAACAAAAATTGTTGTTCATATTTGGGGTCAGCTTAAGGAGAGGTCATTGCAATAAAGTTGATAAATCTTAAACAATAGCTTCATGGTTTGGGTAGCACTTGATGCATTCTTACCCTACAAAAGTTTAAAAGCCACCAACATTTTGGGGAGGTGTCTTGCTTGTTAAATGTCTGTGTTACTCGGAATTGGGTATGAGAGTCCTGCAGACATGGGAACTCTTGTGCAAAATGAAGAGTTGTGACATGGATACAACTTAGTTAAATGATAATGCACTAGTTGGTAAGAACTTAAATGAGGGCTGGAGGACTTATAAATTGGGTGACATTGTAGGTCATCAATGTCTGCCTTAGTAGATAGTAATTTGTTTTGTGATATCATTGCAAGGTGAATTGATGCTTGCCAAATTTAGATTGCTGGATCTGGTAAAGAATGTGTCTTAATTACTTGAAACCATCACCAGATGCCTCTGAATAGTTGGTCAGAATTGAATTGTGGAAGTCAACTCTTTATCAGCTTATTATGGAATTGACAATGTGAAAAAATTTTGAAATGAAAGTTGCTTTTACTTATTCCCATTTCTTCTTCTCCCCCCCCCCTTCCTGTCCCCCAATAAAATTCTTCATGGTCAAATTCTGTAAGTTTCAAACTGCTACTAGGGACAGGAAGCTCTCTGGAATACATGTGGCGGGAATTTTCTTTTCCTACCCCAATTTCCTGATAACTGGCTGGAATTATAAGACAATAACCATACTTATTCATGAATGACATGCCTTTTTCTGGATGTTGATCCTAATTGAACTTCCACATTCTGTATGCTCAACTAGGTCACTTATTTTTAAGTTTTTAGCTTTCTAGTTGAATACCTTCATCATCTTATTATAATTTATTTGTCTTCTCTCTTTTGGTTTTTTGAACTTAATATGTTATATCTGCTGTATTTGTTTTGAAGAACTTGTGGAGAAATTTTGGGACCACTCCCTTCGAAACTTGTAGTCTTAGGAGATTCAGATGCAGAACTGAGGGAAAAGATGTACAAAATGTCACATCAAGTGCATCAATATGAACTTCTTGTAGAACGGCTTAAGGTATGTTTACACTTCCATGAGGACATGATTTGTCATATTAGTGAACTTGATAGCAATCAAGTCAACCACAGTATGATAATTAGAAGTGCAAGTGGTCATGCATTTTGACAGTCAATATCTGAGATGTTTATTTTGATGGTGCTAGGAAGAATTAAAAGAGGAAAAGCTAAAAGCAAAAGAAGAAGCTGAGGACTTGGCACAGGAAATGGCTGAATTAAGGTATCAAATAACAGGATTACTCGAGGATGAGTGCAAAAGACGCGCATGTGTTGAACAAATATCATTGCGAAGAATAGCTGAGTTGGAGGCTGAGGTATATGTGTTTGAAATGTCTTGCTCTTATTCCTCTTTTCCCCCTGTTTTTCTTTTTAACTTTGTAGCTCTTGATCCTCATTGATCTTGTTTTGATGTAGCTTGAAAAAGAAAGGTCCAAAGTCCTTGATGATGATGAGCACAAGAAGTCTATCACTGTTTTTAGGCATATGAGTGCAGCATGATAGATATAACTACCGTGTCCAGTGGGTTTGAGGTTAGTTATCTGATTTTTTTTTATTTTCATTTTATATTCTTCTCAAGCATAAGAACATCTACCTTCATTGTCTGTTTATTCTTTGTAGTCCTATGTCGGTGAGAAAAAATTCATTGACCAAGGAAAATTTTGTTTTTGCTAAAAATGTGGTCTAAAATAACTTGATAGTGTAGTGGAGTCCAGTTATTTTAACTCGTTGCCTCATCCCCATGGTTACCAAGCCTTTTATGGCAAGAGACAAACCATGTTTCTGCATTCAATTGTCTCCTGGTAGTAAGCTTGAGGTAATAGTGAGGTGACGAAGCTTCTTTGTATGACTTATCTCTCTACTATAACCATTTGTCATGCGATCTACATAGACAACCATATTATTGAAAGTTTCTTCACAGATTTTGATGCATGGGACTGCATTTGGAACTATTCATCCTTACAAGCTTCAAAATATTGTTTGATTTGTAGTCGGCTTCAAGTGATAAAGCACCAGCGAGAAATCTTTGGGTTTTCATTTTCTTACCGCTGTTGTTTCTCTATGGCTTGAAGCTGTCTTAATTTAACATAAAAGGTTGGCTTTCCATTTAATGGCTTTTCTAATAGCTTAATTTGCTAAGATACAGTATACATGTAGAGCATTGGAACATTGAGTAGTTAGCTGCTACTATTTTTCCAGATTCTTGGTGCTACATGTTAGGATTGGCCTAAAAATAAACAAACTAAAGTTAGAACAAAATAGGCAGTATAACCGATTATATAAAACTTAGGCAGTAGACATCAGCCATATAATAATTAGGCGGTAAAACCGACCATATAAAAGGGTTGTGGCAACCTAATAAAGACAAATAACAAAGTAAAATAAAAGATATAGAAATTTATGTAATTCGGTCAAATTGACCTACGTCCACGGGCGAGAGAGGAGTAATATTTCTACTATGAATAAGAAAATACAAAAACCGTAGGAAAGTGGTTTTTAGGCCAATAAGGTACTACAAAAGGTTTAGAAAATATTCCTAAGTTCAAAACAAGAGAAACTAAAATATTTGACTATAAATGGGTTAAATGACCCAAGAAACTAATAGCCCATATAATGCTCTCTTGAGTGGTGCACCTAAAATCTTCAATAGGCTCCCTTATTTATAGGAAGCAAATGAAAGGTTTCCTTAAGCTTTCATCGATGTGGGATGAAGGAAATGAAAAAATTATGCCACAAAGTCAAAGATTACAGTTTTGACAAAATCAACAAATCTTCACCTTGGCATAATTTTCGTTCCACCATCGACAATAGCAAAATTGCTTCACCTTTTCCACATAAGCCCCAATGGGTTTAAATCACCAACAACGAATATCAACCAAGTCCAAGTACTGTTTGAACTTGTAAACTGGAAGAGGTTTTGTAAACATATCAGCTGGATTGTCCTTAGTATTGATTTTCTGAACAAGGATCTTTCCTTCAGCAATGATATCCCGAATGAAATGATATATTATATCAATGTGTTTTGTTCTCTCATGATACATCTGGTCTTTAGTCAAGTGTATAGCATTTTGACTATCACAGTGAATAATCGTAACACTCTGATGTAGATTAAACTCGCCAAATAATCCCTTCAACTACAAGGCTTCTTTGATTGCCTCGGTCACTGCCACGTATTCTGCCTCAGTATTAGATAGAGCCACAACGGGTTGTAAAGTAGCTTTCCAACTGATTGTACAACTCCCAATGCAGAATACGTAGACTGAAAGCGATCTTCTTCTGTCATGATCCCCGGCGTAATCTGAATCTACAAAACCAACCAAAGTAGTTTTATTTCTTCCAAACTCCAAACAAGCGTTTGAAGTCCATTTCAAAGTGTGAATTTCTGACAAATTCTTGGTAGCAATGAGCATATTATCAACATAAAGCAGCAAATAAATGAAAGAACCATCTTTTAACTTTCGAAAGTAAACCCAACGATCATACATGCTCCTTGAATAATCATGACCTAACATAAAGGAATTAAATCTTTTATACCATTGTCTTGGAGATTGTTTCAATTCATATAAGGATTTATTCAACAAGCAAACATGATCTTCCTTATCTTTAATCTCAAAATTCTGGGGTTATTTCATATAAATTTGTTCTTCAAATTTACCATGCAAGAAAGCTGTCTTAATATTAAGCTGTTCTAACTCCAAATCATACATGGCAACTAAAGCAAGTAAAATACGAATAGAGTTATGTTTAACAACAGGTGAAAATATTTCATTAAAATCAATATCTTGTACTTGACTATAGTCCTTTGTAACTAATCGTGCTTTATACCTTGCATCTTCAATCCCTGGAATATCTTCATTTTTCTTGAAAACCCATTTGTATTCGACTATTTTCTTATTTGACGGCAGCTTTACAAGAATCCAAGTTCCATTCTGATGAAGAGATTCAATTTCTTCATTCATCGCAATCAACCATTTTGCAGAATCATCACAAGAAAGTGCTTCTGATTAGGTGGAAGGTTCACCAACTGCATCAATTTTTTCTGCAACAGACAAAGCATATGCAACTAAATTTGCATATCTTTGTGGTGGTCGAATGTCTCTCCTTGGTTTATCTCTGGCTATTAAATACTTTTCTTCTTTAGAACTATCTTCAACAGTATATTCATGTGCATCTGCTGGTATTTGTTAAATAGAAGATTTGGACTGAGAAGAACCAGAACTACCAATATCAAGTTCCACCTACTTCTGTGTACTATCAGTAGTACAAGGACTAGAAGAGTCTTTCTTGGAAGATAACATAGACAATTCATCAAAAGTAATATTTCTACTGATTACAAATTTTGGAGATTTGGGATCAGAACACCATAATCTGTATTCTTTTACCCCAAAAACATATCTAAGAAAAATGCACTTTTTAGACTAAGACTCCAATTTTTCATTTACATGCATGTATGCTGAACACCCAAAAACTTTTAAATTGGAGTAATCAGCAGGAGTACTTGACCAAATTTTCTTATGAGTTTTGAAATTTAGAGATGCAGAAGAAGAACGGTTGACAATGTAATAAGCCATTTTGATCGCCTCTACCCAAAAGTCGTTTGTCAATCCTGCATTGGAGATCATACATCTTGCTCTCTCCAAAAGTGTTATGTTCATACGTTCGGTCATACCATTTTGTTGAGACGTTATTCTGACAGTGCGATGTCAAACAATTCCTTCATTTTTACAGAATTTATCAAATTCGCCTTCACAAAATTCCATACTATTATTTGTTCTCAACCGCTTAATATGTTTTCCTGTTTGTTTTTCAATCAAAACTTTCCATTGTTTGAAAGTTAAGAAAACATCATTTTTATGTTTAAGAAAATACATTTAAACTTTTCTTGAATAATCATCAATGAAAGTCAATATGTACCTGGCATCTCTTTTAGAAGGAGTACGAGAAGGCCCCCAGAGGTCTGAATGAATGTAGTCCAAAGTTCTTTTTGTCCTGTGAACTGCTAGCAATTGGAAGCTAACTCTCTTCTGCTTTTCAAAGATGCAATGTTCACAGAATCCCATCTTTTCAATGCTTTGATTACCCAGAAGACCTCGTTTGCATAAAATAGATAATCCTTTCTCGCTCATATGTCCCAATCTCATGTGCTATAATTTGGTGAAATCAGAATCGGACAAAATTGATGTTGAAACAGCAGCAACATCTATAGCAGTAGATTCCTGCAAAATATACAAAGTATCAGATCTGTGTGCCTTCATAACAACAAGAACATCACGAGTGATTTTGAGAACTCCACCTCCACCTGAATACCTGCACTCAATAGACTCAAGAGTGCCTAAAGAGATGAGATTTTTCTTCAAATCTGGAACATGTCTAACATTTGTGAGTGTCTTCACAATACCATCGTATATTTTAATCCGGATTGTGCCTTTGCGAACAATTTTACAAACGGTGTTGTTATCCATTAAGACAACTCCACCTTTAGTTGATTCATATGTTGAAAACCAGTCCCTATTGAGATACATATGATATGAACAACTCGAATCTATAATTCACTCATTGTTAGATCTAAAATTATTTTCCGTTGCACAGAAAATGGTTCTATAAATCATAGTATCACGGAAATGTTTAAAGGACTGAAAGCGTGGTGGGCCCATAACCTATTTGTTGATTTTGTCAAAACTGTAATTTTTGACTTTGTGGCATAATTTTTTCATTTTTTTCGTCCCATATCGACGAAAGTTTAAGAAAACCTTTCATTTGCTTTCTATAAATAAGGGAGCCTATTGAAGGTTTTAGGTGCACCATTCAAAAGAGTATTATATGGGCTATTAGTTTCTTGGGTCATCTAACCAATTTATAGTCAAATATTTTAGCTTATCTTGTTTTGAATTTAAAAATATTTTCTAAACCTTTTGTAGTGCTTTATTGGTCTAGAAACCATTTTCCTACGACTTTTGTATTTTCTTCTTCATAGTAGAAATATTGCTCCTCTTTCGCCTGTGGACGTAGGTCAATTTGACCGAACCACGTAAATTTTTGTGTCTTTTATTTTACTTTGTTATTTGTCTTTATTGGGTTGCCACAACCCTTTTATATGGTCGGTTTTACCGCCTAATTATTATATGGTTGGTGTCTACCGCCTAAACTTTATATGATCGGTTATACCGTTTATTTTGTTCTAACTTTAGTTTGTTTATTCTTGGGCCAGCCCTAACACTACACGCTCTGAAGAACATGCAAGGTGTATCAGAGTTCTCTATATGTTGGATGATGCTTTTGCTAGCTTCTTGTCCGGTTCCATGAAGGATTTTCCAGGTTCTGGTGATGCGATTAATCTTTTGCAAATTCCAGTTCCTGGTTCTCTCTCTTTGTCTCTCTCTCTCTTTTTTTCCATAAATTGCTGCTGAAAAGAACAAATAATACAGCATTTTACCAGTTGTGAGGTAGAGGAGTGAACTATCTTTTAAGTTATAATCTACAAATGTAAATTATGTATGTATTTATTGTATTTGCTTTAGGGGAAAACTTTATTCAAGGCACTCGTGACAGTAGATCCCTGACATGGCAATTAGAATGCAATTACATAATAATAATAATAATCTATACTATATATAAAGGAACAGAAAGGGGGTTTGGGGTAAACATTTATTGTTACTTTATGAAATTTAATTTTACTCTTATAAAACAACTTTTATTTTAACTATCTTTCAACTATTTAAGCATATGTTTTTAACATAATTATCCCCAAGCAATATAACTATTAATGTGGAATTTTTTATAAAAAAAATTTAAGAGATAAATTGCCTCAGCAATAAAAAATTTTACATAAAATACGCGATCGTGTATTTTTGTATTGTGCACATGTTGGGAGTGCATTTATCACTAATAATAATAATAATTGAAATGTCGTCGTGCAGGTATTAATGCACTTGTGTTTTAAATGTCGGATTCTGTTGACCTCCTTGACAAGCCAGAAAGGGGGCGGTATACGCCCAACAAATATCATCCTATACTTTAGTCCAATGCAAAAGGAAAGAAAAGCAAATTATTGAAATCATCCAATCAAGAAGCAAACGGCTACATCTTTAAGCATGATGACATAGTGAATGCCTAAATGTCTTGCACTTGTGAAATAAAGAATATGAACTACCAACATTATTAGGATGGAAATTGGGTAAATTGTAAGCTAAGCTATTATACTAAGAAAAAATGAGGAGAAATCGTAGTTTTTTATTTTGGGTATAAAACATAAGTCAATATTATTAATAAATAAGATGAAAATTTTCCAATATGATTTGCTTGATAAAAAAAGTTGAACTAATGACAGAAGATACGTAGAATATGTCATATGTCACAGATATCTGATTTAAAAAATCGTTAGATCTAACATATAGATTTGGAAAAACTCTTAAATCTGAAAAATAAAAACGTGAATATATGTATGAAATAGGAAAACAAAATGTATCACAAAGAGAATTTTTTAAATAAACATTTTAAATAAGTAAGGCCAAGACATGGCTTTAGTGCTTGCTTACATATATGTATTAGATTAGATTGAAGTGATCAACAAATCCAGAATCTCTCTACTGGTTTAAATTGGGCTATATCAGTTTTGGTATTTTTTTTTTTTGGTAAGTTTTTAAATGAATGGTTCAAATCATACCGAACTGATGATGCCGATTTGTACCACTAAGAACCGTTATATAAAAACACTTACTGTAACACCCCGCGTTCAATGGATTGGCAAAATAGTCTTTTGAATTGAAACAACAAATTCAAAATGATTAATCTAAATTTTATTAGTAACACAACAAGTTGGACATTATATGCCAATGCTTTTCCTTTTCCTTGGTCGATTTTTCACTTTTAAAACTTTGCGTTATCGTAAAATCCAACTATCCATTCAATTGTGTGCGATGGCTGCCGTCCAATGTGGCATTTAGTCTCGCATCCATTGGGTTGGGATAATAATCTTTTGAGTTGAAATCACAGGTTCAAAATGGATATAACCTTTTGAGATGAAATCACAGATTCAAAATGAAAAATTATTAGTGATCCGATGGATTCTAAAATTATATACCAATGCTATGATGCAAGATTCAATTGTCCACTCAGTCGTGTGTGATGGCTGCCGTCCAATGTGGCGCTTAATCCCGCATCCAACGGATTGGGATAATAATCTTTTGAGCTGAAATTACGGGTTTAAAATAAAAATTTATTAATAACCCGATGATCCCAACATTATATACCAATACTTTTCCATTACATGACACTAAAACTACGTAAGATTTGCTTTGATATATTATTCGTGATGTGCGCATCCAACGAACTGGCCTAATAATCTTTTAAGTTGAAACCACGGAATCAAAATAGTCAACCCAAAATCATTAGTGGTCCGATCGGGTTGGATGTTATATACCAATGATTTTCTTTTTCTTTTTCTTGGTAGATGTTGGATATTTCACCTTCAACCGCACATGCCCCTTGTCTATGACCAACGCGAGACCTTTATCTTTCTTTTTTCCCTGAGCGGTTCTATCCTTTCATAATTCTTTTTTTTTTTTTTTGCTCCAAATGGAGGGTTACAAGCTAGTATGAAAGGCTCATTTTCCTGAAAGACCTTAATAGGCCAAGGTTCAAGTTCTTGAAGTTAGCTTTAGGAAACTATATGCTGACAGAAGGTTCTAGCATTATTGACCATCATTCTTACCATATGGATAAGTAGTATTGTGGTAAATAACCTGTTATTACCATGCCAAAGGCTTCCTATTTCTTCCTGCCCATCAAAATATCTCCATCAAAAATTGCAGCAGCATTTCCATTGTGCCCATCAAAATTTGATTCAACAAATTATCCCTAGAAAAAATTGCAGCAGCATTTCCATTGTACCCATCAAAGGCCTGTAAATTGGCAAAAATAATGAGGTCATAGTAAGTGATACAAACTTATCAGCTTCATCGAGCACGTTATCCAAACACAATCAACTACTTCCTGAAATTGAGATTACTAGCCAATTGATACTATTGTCATTTTTCATCAATTGAGAACCTCAACCATGTCCAAGTTCCACTACAGGAGATCATCACACAGAGCCCAGAAAACAGGGCTTAAAATCAGAAAGCAAACACCTAAGCATGTTGCAGACTCAAGTGCAAAATCAGGATATTGGTCTGCTCTTTAACCACTACAAGTTTATATTCAGATAAAAGGTTCCTTAGAGATATTACTTACCGCAAAAAACAGAGAAGGTTGTT
The DNA here is from genome assembly GCA_023065735.1 of Coffea humblotiana. Classification (NCBI taxonomy): domain Eukaryota; kingdom Viridiplantae; phylum Streptophyta; class Magnoliopsida; order Gentianales; family Rubiaceae; genus Coffea; species Coffea humblotiana. The sequence continues at coordinate 25,046,926 of CM041211.1, forward strand.
GAAGGATTCCACAAAACTCTCTAGCAATCTGTCTTTGTTGAAACATATAAGTGATTTTTCTCAAGTTATTACCAAAAGAAAAAGGGCAAATTACACTGTACCATCCTGAGGTTAGTATTATTTTACATATTCCCCCTATGGTTTCAAATGTTATATATAACCCTCTCATGATTTGGATTAAAGTATCAAAATGACGAAATTTGTAATCCATAATAGAGTCAACTAAAACATAAAAAATACCCCTATGTAAAATTGAAAATTATTTATTAACCATCCCACATGGGAGTTATGTATATATATATTGAAAAGCATAAGGGGATTATATGATAAATTACTAAATCATAAGGGGGTTATATAGTAAAATATAAAATCATATAGAATTAGAATGTCATACATATTATGTTTATGTATTTTGATCGCTTCATCCATTTTAATTTTTTAAACAAGGATAATTTTGACATTTTTATAGGTTCTGTTACGGATGATTATTTCCGTCACTTTAAAATTTTAATTCAAACTATAATGGGGCTATATACAGCTTTTAAAAACTATAGGGGGATTATGTAATAATTAGCTATACCATAGGAGGATAAAGTGTTATTTACCAAAAGAATTGTTAGTACATACAAACAACCGTTATAAGTTGTAACATCATTCTTTAATTAAAGAGTAAATCTTATATACACTGACAGTGGTATACACTATCACTGCTTGATTCATGACATGTGTGTAAAAGTTGAATTTCAAATTCAAATTTTACATAATAATCATTCATCCAACACTGTCAGTGTAGGAAAGATTAATCCTTAATTAAAAGGGACACACATCATTCTTTAATTTGAAAGGAACACATTTGTAAAACTAATTACAACTACAAACTTTCTCTACCTCTCCAACTCCCCATACACTTTAGTCTTTTCTCTCTTATTTTCCCCTAACCAATCCTTTCTTTTCTTCTTCTTTTTCTCTCTTTGTTTTTTTCCCTTCTTTTTTCTATCCTAGCTCCCAAAACTGGCCGTTAGTCTTTTCCTTTCCACTCGTTAAGAACTTCAATTTCTGAATTCCAATCCCATTCTTCCGTGATTATGATTATACGGCTCGGCTCAAAATCAGAATCTTTCAACTTTGAGAATTTGGGAGCTCACACTAATATGCAACATGCCATCGATCAGTCAATGCTCTCACAATCTCCTAATTCTCAAGAGCTTTCTATTGACACAGTGGCAAATATATGACAGTCACCATCTGTTGGTCAGACACCACAGTAGATACAAATATCTCTGGCTGACTAAAAAAAAAAAGATCAAAGCGAAATTGAGCAGAAATATTCAAGGTGCAATTCACTTCAAATCCAGTAGCCGTTTTCATTCGATGGCATCCTTGGTTGTCAAGACAATGAGAGCAAAGCAAAGAACCTTGCCAAGGCTTTGACCTTTAAGTTAGTGGAGAATATGGAACTGAATATGCCTTCAGTTGGGGAATATCAGTCTGGCAAGCAGCACATATGAAGGTAGCAGTTGTTGTTTGACCATTCGAGATTTGCAGTCACCATTTCTCAATCTGAAAAAACACAGGAAAGAACTTGACAAGTTCTGATGCAACGGATAATTTCTCTGTTTCGACAGTTCAATTCAACTGATATTTCACGATGATTATAAGTAAAAATCAAGAGAACTTGTGTAGGTGAATTCTGGAGACTCCACAAAGTTATGAACTATAACCAATACTAACAAGGAAAAGAATCATCAAGTTTTTTTTTTAACCATATATCGAGAAAGAGTAAACTTATCAATTCAAGAATCAAGTTCACTGACACCTCTAGAGGTCTAAAACTAGTAAATGACAAAAATGTGGCCTTTACATCTACATAGTGTTAGCGTCTTCTTTACTTGCCTTTATAGGCATGAAGGGGGAGCTTCTGCATTTTCATCTCTAAACTTTATTTGGGATTAAAAATGAAACTGAGTGGAATTTTAGCAGAAACAGGAGTCCAGTACTTCTTTCGGTGAAATTGCTAATATTACAAAATCATGAGACTATTCCAGATGGATATATTGTTGAAGAATCTTCTGATGCTCTTGCTGGAGAAGACAAGAAAGGTTTGGGGAGGGATTTCCAAGACCTGGAAGTTCCCCTTCTAACATCTCCACAACCTTGCTTATTGATGGCCCTGCTCAAGGGATTAGTTTGTATGCACCCACAGGCTCACTATTATCATTTTCCTTGCAAGTTCGTTCTCCTCTTCATTCCAAATTCCATACAGTCCAAGCTCTTAGTCACCTCGATCTAGTCTTGAGTAACTCCAACGAGGAAAGTATATTTCCACTACTATGATCTACTCCAACATCGATATTCTTTCTTTCTCCAACCATCTCAAAAACCATCATCCCATAGCTATAGACATCAGACTTATGAGATACCCCTCCAATGTTTTTGCAAAAAATTTCATTAGCAATATATCCAACTGTCCCTCGTGCACCTAGTATGAGACAATGCTCTCTGTTTGAAGGTAAAGTTTAGGCAAGGCCAAAATCAGAGATTTTGGGACAGAAGTTTTTATCTAGGAGGATGTTACAAGGCATTATGTCAAAATGTAGTGCTCTAGTATTGCAACCACGGTGCCAAAATCCAATCCTCGAGCTATGCCCGACTGCAATTTTGTACAATGTTTGCTATCCATGTTGACGGTTTGTCAAGGATTTTTCCACTATAGACGAACTTCTTCAAGGGATCCATTAGGCATGAATCCTTGTATGAGAGCCCTTTGCTACCCTGGAAATGAGTACTTTCCTTCAAGAGAAGTAGGCAAGAATGACTAAAATAGCAAGACCACTAGTAGAAGCAGCTGTATGTGTACAACTACTTAGAGGGGCTAAATTTCCTTTATGGTTTTGCAATAGATAAAGTGCGTGCAAATTCCAAAAAGGAAATTTAGCCCCTCTAAGTAGTTGGAAATTTAACCAAAAAGGAAAGTGCGTGCAATAGATAAAGTGCAGCTTTTCAGTTCACTTGAGTTGTTAAAAAGGAACATTGTAAGGATGAGCAGGGAAAAAAGAAACTTAACAAATAGTAGTAGAAAAAGAAGATCACAGTATTACATGTATGATGCTTAAATTGTAGCTTTTGACGATTGACCTATACCGATCAGAAATAACTTTATCAGCATCCGCTAGATTTGACATTGACACTTCAGATCAAAAGTTAATGATCGGAACAATTTATGGTCCCTTCAAATAAGATACTGATCATTTTCAGCAGTAAACCAATATCGCAGGACTAACTAGAAGGTAATTAGTTTTTAATCGTGCTTAATTCCTTTTGGATTCATTGTTAAGCATCATTTTAACCGTTAAGAGTTTTACTGGAGTCTCAGTTACTCCCTTGAGCAAATGGCAAAGATTTCATTGATAATGCATGGATGATGTAGGATCAATAGCAAATCAGCAAAGCACTTAAGTGGACTTACAAGCCCTCCAACTTATACCAAATTTAGGTCATGCACTAATGGAATCACACTATAAATTTTGATCTTTTCGTCACCTCCTCATTTCTTAGTACTTACTTCAAGGGTGCATGTTTTTAATCTTCTCTGATTCATCCGGTGTTTCACTCGAAGTTGAGTCATATCATCCACATTTAATCGTCAAACATGAAAACTTGTGCTTCCCCTTTTGAATCCTTCAAATCAATGGGCAACCTGTGAGGCATCATCAACAAAGTCACTTAGTTCATAAATTTTGTTGTCTTCTTCCACTTTTGGTTTCAACTTCAGCATCCCCTCTTTCTTCTTCTTAGCCTTTTGATCAAACAAATTTCATCTAGATTCTTAACCTAGCTACATTTCTTTTGGGTTTTAACAGTTTCCTGGAGGCAATAGCCTTCGTTTTGGACTCGGTGTCTATTGATTAATTAGTGGTGATTTACAAATATTATGTCCTCAAGGTATTTTTGAATTATTGTAACTCCTCGTCATTTGACACTTACCCCTTTTTTATTGTAGTTATAACGTGAAGAAATCACAACTTTAATTATATTTTTTGATTGACTATATTTCGGATTTTGAAGCTTCTAATCTGAATAATTAGAAACAATAATTAGAAAAGAAAACAGATTTTGGCAGAAACGCAGGTTGGAAGTTTTTTTGGTGAATTAATTATAATGTCTAGCAGAATGACAGAATCACAAGGAGAGGTTAGGTCTACTGTTAAGATCCTTGTGGGGGGTTTCAAGGGAGGGATCTGTACTGTAAGGCCTCAAGGCTTCCTTCGAACATCTCCACCACCTTAGTCATTGCTGGTCGGTTGGAAGGATGAGTTTGTATACACCATAAGCTCACTATGATCATCTTCCTTGCAAGTATTTTCTCCTCTTCATTCATAAGTCATAACTCCATTAATTGCATATTCATCAACTTGATCTAGTCTTTTGTATATCCAATCGGGAAAGTACATATCACTGCTATGATCTACTACTCCAACTTCAGTGTCCTCTCTTACTCTAACCATCTCGAAAACCGTCATCCCATAGCTATAGACATCTGACTTGCGGGATACCCCTCCAATGGTCTTGCAGAAAACTTCCGGGGCTATGTATCCGATGGTTCCTCTTGCGCTTAAAATTGACACAATGCTTTCTTTACCAGGGCAAAGTTTAGCCAGGCCAAAATCTGGGATTTTCGGAGTGAAGTCTTTAACAAGAAGAATGTTATGAAGTTTAATATCAAAATGCAATATTCTAGTATTGCATCCATGATGCAAATACTCCAATCCTCGTGCAATTCCTACTGAAATTTTGTACAGTTCTTGCATTCTTAGTTGATGATGTGTAGAGGATCGTCCACCGTGAATGAACTTATCAACGGATCCATTAGGCATGGATTCATATATATGAGCCCTTTTGCAACCCTGGAAACAGAAACACAGAAGAGTAACAATGTTGACATTGGAAGTCATGCTAATACTTGCCACCTCATTGATAAATTCTTCTACACTTCCTTTTGATTCTTTCAAAACTTTAACCGTCACAGGACTTCCATCGTGTAACATTCCTTTGTATACACAGCCATAGCCACCTTGTCCTAGCTTGATTTTGAAGGAGTTAGTCATCTTCTTTATCGCAGGGTGCCAGTGATCCATAATTCTTGAGAAAGTGTTCCAACATTGTGGAAGTTCTCCCTTTTACACCAAATACCTAGAAATGAGTGCTTCCCTTGGGAGCAGTAGGCAAGAATTACTAAAATAGCAGGATCACCAGCAGAAGTAGCTGTATGTAGAACAAGAGCATGCCAAACAAAATTCCAACTACTTAATTAGAGGGGCTAAATTTACTTTTTTGTTTGGATAACTATTTGAATGAAAGTTGAGGTATATGGGGGCGATGAAGATTTGACAAACCACCGGCAGTGTACAAGCAAGCCAAAATAAGATGTTAGGTTGAAACTTGGGAGGGAACAAGAAAGGCTTACAAAGTGTGAGTCTGAAAGAGGCAAAGGCCAAGATTGATTACCTATTGCCATTAAAGTCACCAAATGTTTCTTTGTTCCTGCAAGTTGTCATTTAATAATCAGTTTTCCAGAGCAACTCATGAAATGAAAATCTTATGCTTGTAATGAAATATCCAGTAATGACTTCCATAAATTGGCTTGTATAAAGCTAAATGCTAAGTGGAAAATCACTCACCCATCCAAAGTGCATGCATTAAACAAAGTGCAGCTTTTCAGTTCACTTGAGTTGTTAAAAAGGAACATCGTAACAATGAGCGGGCAAAAAGAAACTTAACAAATAGTAGCGAAGAAAGAAGATCATATATTGCATATATGATGCTTAAATTGTAGCTTCTCATGATTGACGAGCGCCGATCAGAAATAACTTTATCAGCATCCGCTAGATTTGGCATTGACACTTCAGATCAGTTAGTGATCAGAACAATTTATGGTCCCTTTCAAATAAGATATCGATCATTTTCAGTGGTAAACCAATATCACAGAACAACAAAAACATAATTAGTATTTTAATCTTGCCTATTCCTTTTGGATTCATTATTAAGCATCAGTCTAACCATCAGAGTTTTTGTTGAGTCTCAATTACTAGCAAAGATTTCATTGACAATGCCATGGATGATGCAGGATCAATAGCAAATCAGCAAAGCGCTTAAGTGCACTTACAGACCCTCCAACTTATATCCAAATTTAGTTCATACACTAATGGAATCACACTATAAATTTTGATCTTTTCGTTGCATCCCATGGTTCAAAGACTCGGCCGAGTCGTTACCGTCTCGGGCCCTCCCAATATGATATCGTGACGAAACGATACCGAGATACTTGACTCGTCGAGAAATCGGCCGATACATCACCGTGACGGGTTGAAACGGCCGAGTTATCCCGAGTTAACTTGAATTCAACAAAAAACCTTTAGAAAAAAAGGAAAAAAAAGGATTAAAAAAAGGAAAACTCGGAGCCAGAGAGTAACAACTACAGCTAGATCCCAACACACGAGAAGGAGAAGTCAATATTGAAATATTCATTGGGAAATAGAAACAAATTTGCCAAAGTACTGATCATGTGAAAAGATGCGGTAATATTATTCCAACTTGGTTCATGTATCAAGTATATGTACCTTCACTTTACTTTTCTTTCAAAGGCTATCACTTCCAAGGTGATAGAAAAAGTGAGAGATGGAGGTTCAGAGGAGAAATGTCCAAAAGTGAACTGGAAGACTACCCCAGTCATAGTACTCTTCTTACGAACTCTAATGCCATGGTGGGATCCGCCTGGAATTTTGTCTTTCAAATGGATGTCCATAATGCGACTGCCATTCTTATATTGGCTTTGCTTGGCTTTCTCCTGCAACTTTCTGGAGCTTTGGCACTTGGGTACGAAACTCTTTAAATAAAAGACTAGACTAGTCATTTTATGTGTCGGTGCAAGAGTCCATAGATTTAAAATTATTATACTTTCTCTCATCTCTGTTCTTATTTGGACGTTCTTAGGGAAGCGAAATAGTACCTAAAATAGTAGGAATCAACTCGGAGAACTGGGATATGTGATTACCGATCAAGCTTCTCTTTCCTATCGGAAATAGCTAGTCTTCAACTTTAATTGCAGCAGCAACCCTTTCATTGCCCTCCCTTGGTCTTTCCTCTTGAAATAAGGACTTTTCCCGTGGGTGAGCAAGTATGAATTTATTTCTTTAAGTTTTCTATACTTATTAATAGGTATGAATTAGAAACATATTTGGATTAATTATAGCCCTTATGTAATAGGCCAAGGTTGGATTAATTATGATTGTGTCCAAAATAAAATTTAGAAATTTAGATTTATCTGGCTAATTTGTATTGTTGGAATTTATTTTGGGCCAAACACAAGTTTAACACTTATATAATTCAAAGTACATAATAAATTAGTTCAAATTCATTCGATATTTAGTGAAAATATTAAAATAACTATTATATCTTTTAATATAAAATTTCTTGCTAGTAATTCATTTTATGAAATAACTATTAGTAGAAGTTTCATCTTTATTGACTTTAGCTATAATAGTAATTAATTATACTTATAATCATAATGGCCCAGCTATTTGAATAATTTTCTAAAATGCAGTAATAATTTTAATAAATATTTAAAATTTTGAAGTTCTTTTAATAAATGAAAAAATGATCATTGTAGCAGGTTTACATTATAGATTAGATGTTTAACTTACTAATATAATAGAAATAAATTATTACAATTATAAAATGTCTTAAACTACTTGTTGTATTTTTTTCATATATCTTTAATTATTTTGTGATGAATTAATCATTTATATTGATACGTGTCATAGTTACAATGACGAGCAAGGATATTGGTTGGGAACATGGTAAACCGTGGGTGGGGGAAAAGAAAAATTGTGAGATGCAATATTATTGTGGAAAATAATGCATGGTGGCATTACAAGGTTGAAAGAACATGTCGGTCATGTCACGGGACAAGTTGAACCTTGTCCAAGGGCCTCAAGAGAAGTTACAGATGTAATGAAAATGCATCTAAAGGTTGGTAAGATTCAAAGAGCTACAATAAAACAGAAAAAAGAAGAAATATTGAACTCTCTCCAACAAGAAAATATGTAGTAATTTCAACATGGTTGGCGACGAGGAGGACGAAGACATTTTTGAAATTGATGAAGAAAGTAGGATGGCGTTGGAAAAAAAACAGATGAAGCAAGCAATTAGAGAGAGCCAATACTTTACAATTTTTAGACGAACAACGAAGGCATTCATCTGGGAGTCGACCTTCTATGTTTATGTCAGGTATCATTTGTAAACTAAAATATTATAACAAATTTGATATCATTTTATTAAATATAATTAAATAAAGTTGTAATTTATTCATTCATTTTTTATTTGTTAAACATTGTGAATTTTAGGGAATATGGGTGCTGGCACTTCAAAACCAACGACTTCTGAAAATAAAAGAGGATTGTCACGTAATTTCAGTGTCAGACAAGCAGATGAAATGACAAGCAGAGGAATTGACTCACATATGTTTCCTTCGAAACAAAAATCAGTCAAATCAATGTTTGGGGAAAATATAAAAAGAGTTGGTAAGGCAGTTTCAAAGTTTTTTCATTTCAATGCTATACCATTTCATGCAGCTGACAATCCTTATTATCAATCGATGATTGATGAAATTGCCAAAGCTGGTTCTGGTATTAAAGGCCCTTCAGCTTATCAAATTGGAAATGAATATTTAGATGAAGAATTTGAAGAGCTTGAGAAATATCTTGGAGATATTTATGATAAATTTTCAACTTTTGGTTGTACACTTATGTGTGATGGGTGGAGCACTCGTACAAAACATCCAATAATAAATTTTATGGTATACTGTGATAGGCACATGATATACCATAGTTCAGTTGATTGTACCAATGTCAAGAAAACTGCTGAATATATTTTCAAGTTAATGGATGAGGTAGTAGAGGTTGTGGGAGAAAAAAATGTTGTGCAAGTTGTGACAGATAGTGAATCTAGTATGAAAGCAGCTGGACAACTGTTGATGAAAAAAGAAAAAATCTTTCTGGTCACCTTGCGCTGCTCATTGTATAGATTTGATGTTGGAGGATATTGGCAAAATAGATAATGTAAAAGAAACTATTGCTCAGGGGAAGAAGATAACAAGTTTCATATATAACAGTGACAAAGTAGTGAATCTGATGAAGACATATACAAAAAAAGGGAACTGCTACGTCCAGGTATCACTAGATTTGCAACTGAATTCATTTCTATGGAAAGTCTTCTTCGGCATTCTACAGAACTAAAAAAATGTGCACCTCAGATGAATGGGCAGAGTTCAATAACACTACCAAGAGAAAAGCAGAAGCTATTAAAGTAGCTGAGTTGATATTGTCAGAGAAGTTTTGGAAAAAAGTTAGAAATGTGTGTGCAATAATGGAGCCTCTGGTCAAAGTTTTAAAAACTATTGATCAAGATAATAAGCCAACATTGCCAATTATTTATGAGGCAATGGATAGAGCAAAAATGGCTATTCAAAGTCGGTGAAATCTTTGGAAACGATTTGGGAAGTGATTGATAATAGATGGTACAATCAACTTCATTGTGATTTACATGCGGCAGGTAATTTAAAATATTACATCTAATTTAATATGTAATATATATGTATTTATTTATTTTCTAATTTTGTTATTTTATTGTATTTAGCATATTTTTTGAACCCCGATCCTTCAATATTCTGGAACTTGTGAGTTTAATCTGGATGAAGTTCGAAAAGGGTTGAAGAAAGTCATTGCAAAGTTGGAGCCAAATTTAGATGCACAAGTTGATTCAATAAATGAGGTATTCTTTTGATTATTTTATTTATTTATATTAATGAACAAATTTTAAAATTTTAACACCTGTGTATATATTATTTTTGTAGATCAAAATTTTTGTAGACAAAAAAGGAGGATTTGGAAGTGCTAATTGCAGTAAGAGCGTTAACAAAATCATTACCAGGTTTCAACTTAATTCATACTTATATAAACATCTAAATCATATTAATGAAGTTAATATTTTATATTTTTAAAATAATAATAATAAATTATTATTATTATTACTTTGTTGTTTAGCTGAATGGTGGCTTAACTACGGTTGAAGATGCGCCAAATTTAAGGAATATTGCAGTGAAAATATTGAGTCAAACGTGCACATCCTCTGGTTGCGAGCGAAATTGGAGTACATGGTCATTAATTCATGCAAAACTACGTAACCGTTTGGCAGTTTAAAAAATTGCATAAATTAGTTTTTGTGCATTACAATATGCGATTAAAGGTGAAAAATTTGATGCATCAAAGAGATACTGATGATTTCTACAACCCAATTAACTTGAATCACATTTTTCACCAAGATGATATATGGATGATTGGATAAGAGAAAATGAACAACCCACATTGTCTGAAGATAATCTGGATTGGTTGGATAAGGGCATTCATCAAACTGAATCAGAAAGTAGTGAATATCAAGAACATGATAATGATGGTTTTGGTGATACATTGTCCCAATATATTACCAAAAAAAAAAAAGAAAGGTCTTGCTGAATCATCAAGTAGGAAACAAAAAAGTAAGACTAAACAAACCAGAAAGCATACTGTTTCATCATCTTCGAATAAAAGTGACAGCGGTAATAATGATGATGACAATGGTGACAATGGAGATGAGGGAACAATTCTTTCAAGCATAGTGGTGGTTACAATCAAGATAGCCAACAAACAGGAGATATGTCATGGGCTCAAGGACAAGATAATTATTATGCCACTTAAGATACTAATCATGGCTATCGTCCTGACATAGAAGCACAATGTCAATTCCTCAATATTTAACTCAATTTTCAAGTGAGAATACTTTCTCTCACCATTCAGGGTCACAAAGATATAGAGGAGTCGATGATTAGATGCAAAATTTAGGTATACACCCAACCTATGAGCATGAATCTAGCCAAAACTGTAGTATTAGTCAATTGGGATATGGCTATGACCAATCATATGGAATCACTCCTGACTATTTACAGTGAATATTGGCCATTTGATGGATAATGGACAGGTCGAAAGGTCTACTAGCATTCATGGTAGTGGATACTATGAAAAAGAAATAGATAAATCTTATGTTGGTTCTTCTTTTGATTCCAATAACATTGGGTTTTATGGTCATGATTCTACTGCATCATATGGTACTGGCGATAAATGTTAACTATCGAGGGTTTGGATACTACCATCATACTCAGCAATTCATCTCCAATCTAGAAGTTCTTCCGTCTAATGATTATGGAACATCTAGTCAATTCTCATACCCAGTAAATATACTAGATAACTCTTATACACTACCTACTCAAGATCTATGCATTTCCACATCTGTTTTACCATTCATCGAGAAATGAGGGTAATTTGAACCACATCGTCATTCTACTTGGTATTAACATGTACGAAAATATAAAGTACTAGTATATCTTTTTACATACTTGCCTTTTATTTAATATGATTTCTTTTTATTTTTGGCAGGAGATTGATCAAAATATTCCAACTTTATGCTATAAATAAATCCTTAGTTTGTATTGTTAATGGTTGATATTACTTTTGCAATTATTAGTTTTAAAATTGTGGTCTATGTTATTTTGATTTTATTTGTGATGCCATTGTCTTAAATAATTAAAATTACTTATTGTGTTTAATATGTATAAAATAGTACATTTTACAAATTTTCTTTTGCTATTTTTTTATTATTTTTGTTTAGCATAATTTTTTTATATTATTAACAATTTTTAGATTATGAAATGCTTTAAAATTTGCGTCTCACTGAGACCGCGACCGATATGTCGAGATCGGTGTGAAACGTTCCGGGCCGTGACTGCGACTTTGAACCATGTTGCCTCCTCATTTCTTATTAACTTTAATTCAAGTTCGTTTTTCATGAAACATGGATCCAATAAAGACCCTTAAAAAAAAAAAAACAACCACACACTCACAGAGGGACTTGTGCGTGCACACAGAGGCATGCGGAATGAGAATATTAATAACTTGCTAACATTAATTCTAAGGTTTTGACATTGTCAAATGACTTTGATTAGAGGGGATCAACCTAGTTGAAGATCAAGCAGAGAAAAGTGTATGAGCTACCATTGAAAATCTTATATCAAGAAAGAATATCCAACGTTATCTAGCTAAAAGGTTCTAATTAAACAAACAAAGCACAGAGTATGAATATGAAATTGAAGGAGACTTTGGAAGGCGTATATCATAGTCGAAAGTTTTGCAACTTAGACTACCGAAAAGATGTTCAAGTACATTGTCATGAACCGTGATCACAGAGTCATCGCTTATGCTTTTAACAAAAAACCATTTCTTTTTTGACAATTCGAATGCAATTTTTGATTTAGCCTCACAGTCGAGCATGCAAAAGCCACAATCAGATGGGTATGACCACTCGAAGAAAGGGAAGGTTATCCGAGTTAGGCTTCCACAATCAAAACTCTCCAGGCAAATGGTATCTTCTTCAGCCGAGACTGAGACCGAGAGAGGCAGGACATGACAAATCAAAAGGAAAGCCAAAAACAATCCAAGATCCATGCTCTATTTCCTATCTGAGTATTAGCCAACACAAACGCAGGGATTTCCTATATATGCTATGGATTATGGACATTGACTTACAAGTTACAGAAAATAACCAAACTTTGAGAGTCCTACTATGAATAATTCGACAATGCAGAAAACCAATCATCAGTGGTTACACGATTACTCATGATTAGGTAATACAAAAATTTTTAGGGAGTATCTATTTTAGATTTTTGAATACTTATTTCTTGACTTTTGGAGTAGTTGGCATGTGCCCAAAAATATTGACACTTGAAAATTTACCAAACTTTATTTTTTTGTCTTGAACTCTTCAAAGACGAGTGTATCTCATTATATGGACTAGAAGGCTAACAATGAGGTCCACCTTTATTAAAATCTAGAATGGTGATCTCAGTCTCCCTATCTTTCACTCTTTCAGCAAAGAAATTCAAACAGAAGTCATCTTGAAACTAGAATATTGAAGTAGCTTTTGATATTTATGGACAACTATATTCTTCTTTTTTGGATAATTAAGCGATGCATTATGCCGATTAGCTTGAGGTATTGGGATTTTGAAGTAAACCTGTTTAGCTCCAAGAGCCACTTTCTGTTGTACAGACCACAAGTTTTGGCTGATTTGGTTGTTTTATGAATTTATAGGTAGTCTATATACACTATTAATCATGTCAGTTGTAACCTGTGAAGTTGAATTCATGTAAGATATACCAAAACAGTGATGACTCTACCATTCAAGTTCTTATATGTTGAGCTAATCTCCCACTTGGCTATAGTTGCTTGCATGGTCTGGCCAATCTGTTCTCCACTTATCTACGCTCAAAGTAGAACTATGGATCAATGGTGTTATAACAAATTGTCATACTAATTAAAATTGCAAATCCTGAAAAGCTTTCACCCCTTTGCACACGCTATAGAATAATTTTATCATTTAATCTTACATGATAGAATTAAATAGACTATGATATAACGTATCTCTTCCTAGGTTTGATTGAATTGGAACTGGGAAGCCATAATCATCTAGGAGATTGCATCATGTTTCTAGAGAGTTCACATGGTGATATACTCACAATTGGCCTGGAATATACTCTAGATCAATCTTACAATGGAGTATGGACAATACTTCAGCATATGAACTGTTCATCAGGTGTAACATGGTGAAAGATACTTCCTAAATTTTTTTTTTCAAGAAAAATTAGAGATTTGGATCCTTAGTTAGATTTTTGGTTCAACATTACCTGTAATATTGAATATAACACGTCACCTAAGATGTAGTATAACAAGAAGTGTAACACGAAAGTTGAGAAAAATGCAGTTTTAGTATCTAAACTTTGATGCACGAGCAGTTTTAGTCCCCAAATTTTGGACGAAAGCAAATTTGGTACCTGAACTTTCAAATTTTGAGCACATTAAGTACCCTTGACGATTTTTTCCCAAATTGTTACCGGAAAAGCCATGTGACAGTCACATGTCCGGCCAAAATGGAATAAAAAAAGGCCAAAAATGCAGTTTTGGTACCTAAACTTTGACGCATGAGCAATTTTAGTCCCCAAATTTTGGACGAAAACAAATTTGGTACCCGGACTTTCAAATTTTGATCACATTAAGTACCCTTAACGATTTTTTCCCAAATTGTTACTGAAAAAAGCCATATGACAGTCACGGCCACAATTGTATAAAAAAAGGCCAAAAAAATGTCAAATGCCATTCCAACACTAAGTATGAAATTTAAGGACTAATAATGTAATAAAAAAAATCCAAGGACTAAATAACATCACATGAGTCAACAAAATCCAAGAACCGATACAAATGAGCTCCGATACAAATAATCGATACAAACCTTTGATCGTCATACACCTTTGACACAATGAAAAAACAGTTGGGATTAATGTACTGGAATTGGAGCTCATTTGTATCGGTTCTTGGGTTTTTTTGACTCATGTGATGTTATTTAGTCCTTGGATTTTTTCTTTATTACGCTATTAGTCCTTAAATTTAATACTTAGTATTAGAATGGCATTTGACATTTTTTTGGCCTTTTTTTATACAATTGTGGCTGGACGCGTGACTGTCATATGGTTTTTTTCGATAACAATTTGGGAAAAAATCGTCAAGGATACTTAATATGCTCAAAATTTGAAAGTCCGGGTACCAAATTTGTTTTCGTCCAAAATTTGGGGACTAAAATTGCTCGTGCGTCAAAGTTTAGGTACCAAAACTGCATTTTTGGCCTTTTTTTATTCCATTTTGGCCGGACACGTGACTGTCACATGGCTTTTTCCGGTAACAATTTGAGAAAAAATCGTCAAGGGTACTTAATGTGCTCAAAATTTGAAAGTTCGTGTACCAAATTTGCTTTCGTCCAAAATTTGGGGACTAAAACTGCTCGTGCATCAAAGTTTAGGTACCAAAACTGCATTTTTCTCCACGAAAGTTTTACAAAATTATTCACAGCCAGGGTAGAAACAAAGTACACTATGCACTTATGTAATACATTGCATAACTCGAAGCTAAGCATATGCCAAAAGATACAAATTTATTAAACCAAAATACAGGGAAAGAAAACCAACATGATTCCCTTCTCAAACCTCTTCAATGGCATTTCTCTCAACAATACCAGTGTGGAAAAGCAAAGCCCACAAGTGCGTCAGAGACTCTCCACCATTGACCAATTGTTCTGCTGTGGGCAAATGCATCATCTGAAGGAGCTTCAAATAAAACCATCTCAGTCCAGAAATCTGCCAATATTTTCCAGATTTTCCCCTGATCATATCCTTCAATCAACTGTTTTGCAAGCTTGGCACTAATTTCTATAACACTACTCTTAGTAGCCTCTTTTTCGCCCAAAAACATCATTCTTTTGTACTTGCTCTCCATGGTCGCGAGCCCTATGAAAACCTCTTGAGCTTCTTGTACAATTTGCTTAAATATGGAATCTGAAGCATAGTGATGATCAGGTAACAATCGTGGAGCGAAAATGAGATATGCACATTAGTTGGATAAGCTTGTCGCCATTGCAACTTGTGGCTGATCTACTGGACTTTGATGTTTATTTTCCCCTTCAGGTAACTTAGCTGATTCTGATAGAGCAAATTCACATAGGCTGGTGGTAATTTGCCAGATCATTATTACTTGTGTGATGGTCTCAAATTTGCAAGCCCAAGAGAGCTCATTGTCTACTCCATTTTGACGTAGTGATTCAATCCCATTAGTCAATTTAGAGCCATTGTTCCTTATCCAGGCAAGAACAACCCTCTTGAACTCTTTAGATAATTCCAAGCGGGCACATTCTTGATATCCTCTGCCAGGGTTTACAAGAAAATCTGAGGTGAAATAATTATACTTCCAATTAGGAGGTTTTGCATAACAGGATTTGAGGAAGTGATGCTGGCAAAGTTTGTTTCCCCAGGGTTTTAGCCATTGAATGTTAGAATATTTATGTGGCCTACATGACCACATATGATATTATCAAGATAACTCCTATTAATTAGAAGGACAAATAACCATATGAATAAATATGAATAACTAATTACAGAATTCTAATGAGAATAGATGATTGGAGGAAGTAGGGAGTTCCATATTCGTTGTATGTGGACGTATTATATGTGGTATTTTATTTGATAATTACAGTGATTATTAAGCTGTATCTTATCATAATAAAGTATCATATATCTAAAGTAATTAGAGTCTATCACAATTCTATGATGGGAGGGATTGTGACTCTATAAATACTCTAGGGCTCCTGGTCCCTCTCACCACTCTGACATACGTTATTTTTACCCATCACTAAAATAACATAAAAGAGAGTTAGGTGAGGGAAGGCTGGATAGCATAAAGCTATGGTTTATAACCTTGGAGATTGAAATGCTTGGTGATACAGAGCTATGGAATTCTTCTCCAAAATGTCTTCAATGTCACAACGTATGTCAATCTAGAATTTATTTCTTAATTATAATTTACAAATCATACTAAAGATCCTGCTCTTTATGTCTAACATTGAACACTACATGCTACTCTTGCTAGCTTGTCATATAATCTGCTTTCTTGTAAAGAAGGTTTCTCCACATACTTGCATAACAGTAGCACCTTACGCCGATCTGAGATTACACACAGGACAAATTGTATGATGTCTAAGGAGAAAACTACTCCAATGGTAATCCCACTCACTAAAATGCCACGTTTGTGCCCAACTTTTGTAACAGAACCTGACAATTTAGTTTTAGGTTCATCATAATAGGTGAGCATTGCCAATCATGATACAACTGCCTAACAAAAGAAAGAAGAAATAGAGTAGCTTGAGCACTGGATTTCTGAAGATAACAGCATATTTTGTATAAACTCAACATCATATAGAAATCCAAGCTCAACTTCAATCAGTCGAAATGGTCTTTCAGAATCCCCACCTTCTTGGAGAAGCCCTTCTAGGACAAATTTCCACATCTTCTTCTGTGAGCATTCAGGAAAAGAATATCCCGTAGATCGCCGACAAAGAAGTCTGTATAACGTATAAGAAAGGCACATGTCCTTCAACTTTGAATCCGGATCATCTCCAGTTGCGCTTAAAAGTCTCCCCTTGCGCAGCCATACCTTCTCAACAGTGATTACCTTGTCTGTAATTTCCCGCTTTCCGTTGTATAGCGGAGGGGGGAGCACTCACAGATGCATAGCAGATTACTACGTTGATATATGCTAACATGAGATTAGGGAGCTGGAAAAGATCGGGAACCATCATTACTGTAATAAACGCGTCAACTTTTGCTACTCTTTTCTATTCTAATGACTAGAGGTGGGATACAAATGTCCAGGAAGGCTTCTGAGGTTAGAGACACGAGGACTTTTGTTTGCCAATCAAAACAATACATTTCAGATGCAGATGTAAGCTTGACAAGTATATAAATTAATAAAAGGCTCGCACTTGGTCTTCAAAAATCCAATGATCCAAATTGTGCCACATCATCTCACCAAGTGATGTGACATAATCTGAGTCATTGGGTGTATGAAAACTAGATCTATCCAAGTTTTGGCCTTAAAAAAATGACTTCCAGGAAATTTTTCTGCACTGGATGTCGTTCACTCTTTTTGTTGGCATATGAAACCAAGGCACAAAAGTAAAATTTTTTGTATTATTATTTAGTAGTGTTTTAGTTAAATTAAAATTTTAGTAATTCTATGGAGTCAAATCAAGTTATAGTAGTTTTATTATTAAGAATTAGTATTTTATTAGCAAATTTCTTGTGGTCAAGACTTTTTTATAAAGTCATCTTTTCTATAATTTGGAAGTCTTTTAACATAGTTAGTTGAGAAGAGTGAAATTTAATAACCTTGTTATTATGGTGTTGGTGTATGATTAATATATTATTCTTGGTATTATTCCTTTCCTCCTACACATTCAAGTATCTCCCTACTTCTATAATATTTTCTTGATTCTACAATTGGTACTAGAGTTGTAAGTTTAAAAAATTCATTCTGGAGTGCCTATAAACATTAAAGAATTATCCCAATTACAAGGTTAGTTTTGGGTGTTTTCTGTCGGAATTAGAGTATAAGAATGTTGTAAAGAAATTAGTTGATCAACTAAGACCACAAGGTTGATTCTGAAGTATCCAATCGGCCAAGATTGGACTATAAGATTGGTCCAAAACTTATTAGATTGAATATGATTGTGAAGACAAATATCAGAGAAGAATCTTGTCTGTTGAATTATGATATCACAAAGTGAGTTGTCATTGAATAAAATCAAATTGTGCTACAAAAATAGTCTATCTAGATACGTGGATTATTTTAGCAAGTCAAAACAAATTGAATGGTAAGATGAAACTGTCTAGGTGCGTGGAATTAGAGCTTTTAACAAATCCAATTGTTTGTGAATATGTGTGTGTTCGACTCGTTCAAATTTGAAAAAAGTTCAATAGTTTAATAAATGAATCAAATTCAAACACAATATTATGCTCGTTTGATAGTCGAGCCGAACACAAACCTATTCGTGAACTATTCGAATAGTTCATGAACACATATATAATTATAAAAATGAATAAATATAAATATAAATTATTTTAATATTACTAAATATATATTATATTTTACTTAAAAAGTAATTATATATAAATTAGTATTATTTATTTTTTTTTAAACCAAGAAATACAATTAAAATTATTACAAATAATGTATTATCTATTAAAAATATAATTAAATCATCTCCAAATTCAAATTTGAACTCAAGCAATGAGCCGAGACTCAAATTCGAATATTTATACAAATAAATGAATTGACTTCAAGCAATACTTATAGTTCATTAATATTTGAATCAAACTCGAGTCTTGTTCGTATAAAATATGCATATAATCTAAACACCAAGTATTCGGCTCGATTTGACTCCTTAAAAACTCTACGTGGAATGTCGAAGCAATAAAAACTTTTAAAGATGAAGAATTTAAACTGAGGTTAGCAGAATTTGCAAAGGGGATTATTGATAATGATCGTGATGAACCTGATCAAAGAGAAAGATTTATTCACGAGAGACAATGTTGACATATTAAATTAAGGTTCAGAAAATGAAAAATTTTGTATTACTATTTATCTTTGTTTTGTTCAATTTAGGATTTTAGTAATTTTATTAGAGTCAAATCATGGTAGTTTTATTATTTAAAAATAAGTATTTTATATAAAATTTCTTATGATTGTTAGACTTGTTTACCAAGTCATTTGATATATTAATATAGTTAGCTTAGAAGAGTGAAATTTAATAGCCTTGTCAATTTGTTTGAAATTTAATAGTTTTGGTGTGCGATCAATATATGATTCTTGGTATTATTCCTCTTTTTCCTCACATATTCTTATGTATGTAAATTACCTTCCCTCATATAATTTTTTGATATATTAAATTAATCTCCCTACTCCTATATATATATTTTTTGGTTCTACACTTTTCAGAAGTATTATTGGCATGGGAAAAATGTGGGGATAGCTCTAACCTTGTTGTCATGGGAAAAATGGGGGGTTAGTTCTAACCTTGTTGTCAACGATTTTTGGTCAAATTCTTGCGTGTTTAATTCCAACGTATCAAGTACTTCTCAACTCGGATTTCCTTCGACTTTGCCAGTTAAAAAATAAAGCAACCTGAACATGATGACCTTTCTATTAGATGAAGATTCTACAACATTGGGTCGGTTTGGATTATCAATATGCGGAGAAATAAAAATTTAAACATATTTTCTTTACTTATTTACCTCATATATGTCATGTCGCTATACTATATTTTCCTATAAAAACTCTGCAAAATTGCAATCCACAAAATAACCCACCCATTGACAAGTGAGAAAAGTGACTTCATTTACTTGGTTCCCTTTTTTTATTTTTTATTTTTTTAACTTCATTTACTTAACCAATTTGTTTACAAGCTTTACTTGGCAGCCTTGTTGCATCAGACGTTTAAGTTTAATAACCTCATCTACCAACTCCCCATCCCCATTTGTTACCTGATATAAACCTTCAAAGTTAAGAAAACCAATGAATTTCCTGAGAAGTTTCATTGCAGGAGCATTGAAAATACACTTAAGGGCACTCAAGGGTTGACAAGTGTTAAGTATTTTCGTACAAATTTTCATTGAATACCTTATCCTCCAGAATAAATTCTATGAGATTATCAACTAGTTTCTTTTAGAGCTAATCTTACTTTCCTTTTTCAATAACTAAGAACTTTTTTTTTTTTTTTTGCGAGCCAATAAGTAAGTACTTAGTCATGTAAATTTCTAATATTATACATGAGTTGACTTCCTCCAATGACGAATCCATCTCACAGCTTGCTATTTTTTTTTTATCATGAAATGCCAAATGCGTATGCATATAAATATAATACAAGTCAATTGTTACTAACAATCCTACTATCTTCTCAATCATATGACCGTTTGGATTGCATTTTTTGGAGAATTTTTTAGAAAAAGTTACTGTAACGCTTTCGTAGAATGTGATAAAAAAAAAAGTGGTTGAAAATTGTGTGTAAGAAATATTTACAAAAAATATAAAACTTTTTCTCCAAAAAATCAGAATCCAAACAAGTGGGTACTTTTAACATTTCCCATAGTACAATAATATGGAGGTTGTAAAATGTATATCAATTTATTCCTCTTAATAAGAAAATGTGATTAGAAGTAGTTGATGATTTCCTCAAATTAATAAAACTAGTGATTGATGTAGCTGTGTTAGTTGGAATTAATTCCTAAGTATATTGTGAGTCTTATTATCAATCTGTCTCATTACTTAGTACCACTTGTGTTATACAAAGTAGAAGAAGTTAATGTTATTTATTTGTTAGTTAAATTTTGTTGTCTTTATCCGCTTTAAATACAGATGAAAGAAAAAGAAAGTAGAGAATGGTCATAAGATAAGATATTACTAAAAGGGTTGAATTTGGAAATTGACTGTGTTTGGATTGTAAATTATTTGAGATATTTTTTACTGTAACACTTTTTGTGATGTGATGTATGTGAGATAAAAAGGTAATTGAGAAGATAAAAAGGTGTATTGGAAATTGTAATAGTAATGTAAGCAAATAAATTTGGACAAATAATCTTCTGTCCAAACATGTTTTCAATTTGCCTTATTGAATTAGAAATCAACTCTATTTTGATTCTTAAATATAAATATCTTCATCTATCAAATAGTTTCCCTTAACGTGTCAAAAGTTTTTGTTGCTCAATTACTTGTAATTTGCACAACATATAACTTGATATTAGACATCGGCTTAGAGCTAACAATCTGTCTATATATGGCAAGAAAATTGGACAGCCCTTTTCATAAATATCAATTTTTGTGTCAACAAAAATATCAAGATTAATTTCATTTTGCAACTTTCAAAAATGTTCAGATTCCCACTTTGGTTCATAAATTCTAAATTGGGACACTTAAATCATTATACGTATGTGACACTTTATTCCCTAAATTAGTAAATTGTACTCCTGATTTCTCCAAAATCCTTTTTTTCCTCTAATTTTGGATTTCTATTTGTTATTGCTTAATTTAATTTTCCTTCTATGCCCTTTGACGTGCAGCCATACTAATCAAATGACTAGTATTTCATTAGTTTTGGAGATTCCTTTAATAATTGCACAGTTTTAATAATTTCAAATAGGACAGTTTTAAATTTTAATTGTTTAAAGTATCTCAATTTTTAATTTAATGAGTAAAATAAAAATTAAGGTATAGTTAAATAGTACAAAGTGAAATTAATTCAAAATATTGGGCTGCAAAAGAACAACGAAAAGCACAAAAGGCAGTTATCCACATCAGCTGTCAGTCTCAGCACCCCAAAGTCGAATCAAAAAGAAACGGTCAAATATTTGGCTGAGAATTCAAAGTCCACTCTGTATCCATCCATCCTCACGCGCTCCTCTTTTTCTCCTATTCTTTTTTCTTCTTTTCTTCTTTTTTTTTTTTTGCCCCTTCTTTTCTCTTTCCTTAACAAAATCCTTCAATTTCGAAAAAAATAGCCAAATAAACAAAAAAAAAATACAAAGAAAACATAAATTTTCACCTTAAGTTAAAGGAAAGATCAATTGTTCCTTGAGAAGAAACAGAATAAGAGAATTTTTTAAAAAAAAATAAACAAAATATAAGAAACTAAAATTTGAAGATTAATTTAGGTAAATAAATAAAGCAATAGGAATCTGTAATTTCAAAAATTGAACTAATATTTGAACTGCTTATTACTTCCCGTTAAAAGAGCTTATAAGAGTACTAATATTAGTAATATTTGTTTCAGTATATTTCCACAATAAATTAAAAAATTTAAATATTTCATGAGATAGATTATTCAGGTTAAAAAAATAACAAAAACACAAAAAAAGGAAATAAAAGATTCAAAAATAGGAGCCGTGTTGTAGTCTCGTAGACAAGGAGAAGTCATACCAGTTCCTGTTCCAACTTCTCCCATTTCCTTCCAACCTTCCTTCTTCCCAAAGATCCATTCAAACCAATAGAAATCCTCCAACCCAACTGCTCAATTCGTATATAAATTGCTGCCCACTTCAATATTTTGGTTAACTGCACCAAAATTTCCTGCTTTTATCTCCATTTTTGCTGTCAAAACTGGTTGTTGAAAGCCAAGAAAGGGCTTTTCCTGTGCCTTGTAAAAAGTCCAAGATTGTCCGTTTTCACGTCTTGATCTCTTGATTCAATTTCAGGTACTTCCCACTCTCTCCTTCTTTTTCTTTTGTTGTTCTTGTTCTAGGTTTGCCTTTTTCCGTGATACCCTTAAACCTCTTTACTTGACTTTGTCTACATTTCTGATGTTTGTGTTGGTTTATTCGAGTCTGTTCTTGTTTTCGTAACTCTTTTTTTCATGCTTTTATTGGTTCATGTACTTGTATAGGTTGATTTCTGTGTAGCCCACGTGCTGAATTTTCTTGATTTCTTCTTCTTCATGAATTAGGAGTATAAATGTATATGGTGGTTCTACTTTGTTTGTTATTTTGTTTGGACGGGGGTATTTTTTTAAAAAATTTTTTTGAAGTGCAGAGGGTAGTGGGGTTGGGCCGGAGAGGAGGTTAGGACGGTTGGGGGAGGGGGGGCTGATTCAGTGGTTTAACTTCGTGTTTGATTGCTTTGACTTATGGAATGTGTGGTTGCTGACAGAAACCGGAAAGAAAGTTGGGAAAGAGATCAAGGCTTATTTTTCATACCCTGCTGTTATAGAAGGAATGAATGGTTGAGAATGTTTTGAGAACTCTATAGACGGTGTTTTTCTTTTTATCTGTATGTAGAAACTTCATTGTCAAGATCCCATTATTCTCTTAATTGACATACAAGCTTAAAGGATCAGGATTTATTTATTTTTCCAAATCACTAATTATCACTGTAGACATGGCTCGCGCTGCTTTTTGATGAGTGATTTCTGCATATTTGATGTTTTTTTATTGGGTTTTGTTATGAAAGATTTTTTAAAGGATGCTACTCTTGAGTATTGCTGATAAAGGGAAGTAGTTCCTCGATTCAAGGAACTTTTCCGTCCTTTAAGTTAATTATCTGTTTAGCTTCTTCCTTGCTCTTTTCTGTTATCTATTCTTGATGCTTTTTCTATCATTTGTGTTTAGTTTCTATCTTGATGATTGAGATGTTTTTCTAAACTTTGTTGGTTTAATTTCTAGTTGCCCAGGTTAACTCCTACATTGGTGTTGCCAGCTCTAACAAGTTTATCTTCTTTTCAGGCTCACTTTGCATTTTGCAAATATTGTTCAGTGATACTGCTTCAGAATCTAACTCTCTGTATTGCCGTATCTGAATTTGTATAGCTAGTTTTTCAAGATGTTTGGTCACAAGAAATCTCCACTGCATAGGAACGCTAGACATACCTCAGTTGACTCTAGAATTTCTGGCTCAAATCCTTTTGATTCTGATGGTGAGTCAGATAACAAGCAAGCCCTAACAACCTCCAGGAGGACTTCTTCAGAGCCTTCGCTAGTTACCCAAAACATGAGTACCAACCCATTTGATGATGAAGAGGTCAAAGGGACTTCATCGTCATCATACACCACCAACCATTCTGCTAGAAATAAATACAAAAATGATTTCCGTGACTCAGGAGGATTAGAGAACCAAACTGTTCAAGAGTTGGAGAACTATTCTGTTTATAGAGCTGAAGAGACAACAAAGGCGGTGAATGGTTGCCTGAAGATTGCTGAGGAAATGAGAGAGGGTGCTACTAAAACACTGGTGACCTTGCATCAGCAGGGTGAACAAATAACAAGGACGCATCATGCTGCTGCAGACATTGACCATGATCTTAGTAGGGTATGGTTTACTGAATTAACTAATTTCTAACCGCAAGCTTCACGGTTTTATTTGTCTGATTTTAGAAGAAAGTTTTGTTTATGCATCCTGTTGGCCACCTTCATGACTCTTCATGGCTGATTAATTTCAAATGTTCAAGCTCTGATTATGTATATGGAGATCAGAAATCTGAACCTTTGCCTCTCGCATTCCCTTTAGGAAATTGATGAGGATGCTAGATTAAGAAAGAAGTAGCTGACTTTATTGAAGAATGGTGTCAGTAGATTAGGACCACTGATTAGTAATTCATTGTTCATGAGCATTTTGTTACCGATGGTGCTTATCAGTGCAATGTCTTGAAGTTGATTAATTAGGGTTTACATTTGACTTTGTTCAAAGTCTTGGTGTAGATAGGGATTCCATTGCAGTACGTGTAAGTTTTCCTTCTTTTTTCAGCTAATATTTTAGATTGGCCTTCTTTTTGTCTTCCTTGCCCCCTTTTAAGATTAGGTATATAGGAGAGACCAGTGGAAATTTTACAGTTTCTCTCATGATTGCAATAGTTAAATAAATATCATTACCTTTAACTATGAAGAATGGTCCGATAACATATAACTAGCCTTTCGAGAGCTAAGACTATTTCTATGCTTTGCTAATTGATGGATAGATTACAATGTTTGTCATTTGATCTTTCACTCATTACCATTTGATGTAATGAACTAGATGCAATGAGTGCTATTCTGAAGGACAATTTCTATTAGATGTTTAAACCCAAGTATGCAGAAGAACTGAGACTTATCATGGAATATTTATCACACTTTATTTAGGCACTGTTTCAAGATAGATTGTATTGTAACATTGATTTAAACATAATTTATCAACATTTTTATTGTTCTTTTACCATGCCTTTTGCTTTATGGTGGGATGTTGCTCTCCTATTGCATTGAATTCCACTGAGTGTTTCACTATTTTTATTATTTATTTATTTATTATTATTGTTATTTTATTTTTTTGCTTGTTGCATAATACATATGAAGCTGCTATTTTCAATGGAAAGTTTCGGTCTTATGGACTTAAGTTGGAAGCATGCCTAAACTTTTATTGACATATTACCTTTTTTATCCACTTTAAGTTTGATGCAATCTTGTTCAATGCCAAGTGACATTCCTTTTGTCTTGTAAATTATTCTTTCAAGTTCTAATGCTCAAGGAATATTGGGGATTTTTTGAACATCCTGTTTATTTTGTAGAAGGTTTCCAACTTAATCCATTATGTTAGATTGCCTTGTCTCTTTTTTACATGATGCTGCAAATCTTCCATTTCCAGTATTTGCCCACAATACTCTTTTCCAATTGCAAATATGTGTGAGCAGGAATTTATCAGCTAGGAAAAAACTATAGAACACTGCAAGCATAGTTGAGATTTGTGTTGACCATTTGCTGTGGAATCCGTGTGTCGATTTTATTGGCCCCTAAGTCATGCTTATCTCCTCATTTGGTTTCCATTTTTTGTTTTTATTGCCTGTTTTTGTCTCGTGGTTCCATATCCTTGTGTATATGCATGATTATCCTAGAGGCTGAAGTTGTTTGATGTACAATCTCAGGGTGAAAAGCTTTTGGGAAGTCTAGGAGGCATGTTTTCAAAGACTTGGAAGCCTAAAAAGACTCGTCCGATAGCAGGGCCCATAATAACAAGAGGTTACTTATCCTATGTTTTCTTTTTCATCATTGTCTCATTTTCATTTTGCATGCTCAAAAACTTAATTGTTGAAGGGAAGATGATGGCTTTTGTAAGTAAATTGATAAACAGAGTAGGAGGTGAGGTCAGGTGGTTGAACATGTCTGTTATATTAATTTTCTGTTTATTTTGCAGATGATCCAGTTTATAGAAAGGGTAGCCATCTAGAGCAGAGGGAGAAATTAGGATTGACTTCAGCACCGCAAGGAAGGTCAAATTCACGAGCTCCACCTGCTGAACCAACAACTGCATTGCAGAAAGTTGAGGTATGCTACTACCTGATCGAGGATACCATTAAATGAGTGCCAAACTGAGCATGAGGTTGATTTTCAAAGAATCAGTGTTCAAGAAATGTTTGATTGAATGACCACAAATGCTGAGTCACAGGAAGTAGCAATAGTAGTTTGCACAGAAAATTCGTTATTGTTATTTGTGCCGCATCTTTAGAGCTGTGATCTAAGTTAAAAAACTAGTTAGTTGTTTATGATAATGACAAGATTAAAAGATGGTCTTTTCTTCTTGTCAGTGACTGCAAGGTCTGGTATAGGTCACAGTGCTGCCATACTTGTTTGCTTATAAGGGTCTTTTCTTGGTAAATTTGCTTCTGCATTTATGATTTGATTCACGCTGCCAATGGCAACACAAGTCCTGACATGTGCATATGTAGTGTGACGAGAGATTTAGATAAAGTTTATGTTGTATGTGTTGATATTTATTACTCGAGTACTTTGGTGGTGGATATTGTTTTTATTCAAATGCTTGCACTCTTGGATTCTTTCTCAAGTAATAAGTTCACGAGCATTCTCTGTTAACCTTCTTACTCCTTAAAGCACCTGTCTTTTGGTGCTTGTGTTGTATGATTTGATTTCAATTGTCCTGTGTAAATTCAATTGTATGATTTAGATTGCCTGTTTCTTTTTTTTCATTTTTTATCTTCATGTAATTGATGACTGCCATATATTTTGGAAAGGAGCTATGTTACAATATTGAACTGATTTCGCATGTTATATATCACAGGTAGAAAAGGTCAAGCAAGATGATGCACTGTCAGATTTGAGTAATATCTTAGGGGAACTAAAGGAAATGGCTGTTGACATGGGATCAGAGATTGAAAGGTTACACACACATATTCTCTCCCTCTCTCTTAGTTGCTAATATGCTGCCGACTCGCTAATGCAGTCTCTAATCATCTTTTGATTTTCCATTCTCTATCTTGAACATTGCAGGCAGAACAAGGGCTTGGATCATCTTGATACTGATGTGGAGGAGCTTAACTTCAGAGTCAACGGTGCCACTCAGCGCGGTCGCCGGTTGCTGGGAAAGTAGGAAACAGAGCCCACAGGACATGCAGTCAACATTGGCATGAAGCCTGAACTGTCCATTTTAATCGACACTTTTGGACCAATTGCAAATAATACATGCACTTCTACTCATTCATTGAATTCTGTCTAACACTATGGCATTTCCCTTTTCAACTTGTAACAGATATAGCAAAAAAAATTGATTGATCGTTCCTGAATCTCTTAACCTGTTGCGAATGAACCAGGACATGTTTCTTTTCTGTGCTGATCCAGTATAAATTTCTGAGACCCGTTATATTTTGCTTGTTTGTTAACAAAATTCCAAATTCAATGCATAATGTTTACCTCCTAGCAAAGCACTTTTACTGTTCCAAAAAGGAAAAACAACACCAATAGTTCCTCGTATTTAATTAATGTTAAATTTTATCCCTTACAAACAAAATGAAGCATTTTAGTCCTTTACAGATTCAAAAGTTGCATTTTTTGCGGGTCATTGAACACATTTACAACCATATTTTCAATAGAAAAAGTCACGGACGCATCACCTGTTCTAAATCTGAAGGGAAATTTTGATAGCCTGTATAATTTTAATCCATGTTGCAGAAGTAACTATGCAAATATCAATTTTCAGTTTGGAAAAAAAAAAAAGAATACTAAAGGATCCTACACAACTTCTTCCATTCCCCCCCCCCCCCCCTCGGATTCAGAAACCCCATAACCATCAATTCCACCTCCTCAACCAAGCCATGCCTACACTTCTCTCCGATCCCCTTTCTCCAACTTCCTCCACCATTGTACCCTCCCTTTCCCCTCTCTACTGCCACCAACCCTTCCCCAAAACCTCTCCTCCTCCTCTTCCTTTTGAGATTTTGGGGAAGAAGATAAGAAAAGAAGATTTTGGGTAAAAAAATGAGAAAAGATGAAAAAGATTTGTAAATGTGGGGAGTTTTCCATTTCCCAAACTTGTCATTTCTATCCATTTTGAATTTTTGATCACTAAATTGTATCTCTCCAAAATGGGTTTGTTTAGGTTAAGAAAATTCATAGGCACATTATAAATTCCATGAGATTTTTTGTGATCAGGGTTAGTTTTCTTTTTTTCATTAGGTTTTGTTTGACAAATTTTTGAACTATACAGGTGTTTTTAAACTTCTTGAGTATTTCTGTCATTTTATGAAGAAAAAAAATAGTTTTAGAATAGTTGGAAGGAGTTGTAGACTAATATAGAGAAAGAGAAAGAAAAAATGTGATCAATTTTTAAATTTGCCCCTTAAATTTCTGAAATTTTGTCTGGACGTGATTATTTCCAAAGAAAATATGGCTAAAATTACATTTACTGATAGAAAAAAGGTCCACTTTGAATTTGTGAGGAACTAAAATATTATTTTGTATATGAAGGATTAAAAGTTAACATCGATAAATGTCAAGTAATGTGAGGAACGATTGGTGTCGTTTTCTCCGTGTGATAATGATCAACTCATTAATAACAGTGACGCCACAATTGAACTACAGAAAAAGTAGCTAGTACCTGCCAGAGTGTACCAAATCAACCTTAACAGAGCTCAAAAGCCCGCACTACACCCGGGAAGACAATCGAAGGCATCTTTTGATGATACACCAGATGCTAAATATTTTACTGTCTGTTTATCTACTAGAGCGAACGAGCTCTTGTTCTTCTTCTAGAACCATAAAACAGAAGAAAAAATGGTGGAATACATCAACTGTGTACTCAGATACACATATCTTCAATAATTTCCATTTTTCCTTCTTTCGTTGGCTTCTTCGTCACAAGAATCCTGCAACATCATTTCAAAGGCAGGTTAATACAGTATTCACCAAGCACAAATAATAAACAAAGGGAAAGAAACTACAAAATCCATCAAACAAGTAGGCCACAGGATCTTTCAACCCCTTGCAGAACTAACCATATCACACCCAATCCTCCCCCTCACTTGTAAATTTGGAGTTAAAGGAACCGTTACTTCTGTTAGAATTGAGGGTGAACATTAAAAACTCAAAAAATATAAATGAAAAACACACCCTTTGCGACATGATCTTCCTTCTTCATTTTCCCACTGTTCCTCTCTTCTTATTCATTGTTTTCTTTTACAAGAAGCAAGAATTAGGGCTGAAACCTCATTTAATACTAGGAACAAGCCACACTGGATATTACAAATTCAAAATCAATAAGTGAAAAATCCAGATGAAACAGGTGAAGTATCGGATCTGCATCAGTGAACAAAGATGAAGATCGTCGTTGGCATCAGTAAGTTCAACTAGCACTGTCATGGGGATAAACTATTGCAATCAGCTTGTTTCAACAATTTGATGGACAAGAGAATGTGAAACAGGATTAAAAGGAAGGATCATCAATGAACATTAAAAGATTGGAGTTCCTTACTCTTTTAAGTATTGCAGCTCAATCTTTCTGCTGCATGCTTTTATATGATGAAACACCCAACCAAGCAATTGGATTACCCACAACCACTGCCTCCCCCTTCCCCTTTTCTAAATTAAATCAAGCACAGATGCAAATAGAGGAACCAATTGCCACGATCACAACTAATTGGTGCACATAGCAGACTAATCTCAACAGGCGCATGACGTCTAGGATTCTATTCACACTAAAACTTCTTGCAGCCACCGGCAAAGCGTATGTTGGGCTACCTAGAGATTGGGCCTTGCAGAGTGGTCCATGCACCCAATGGCCGTCAATCAACATAGGATCATGCCCCTCCATTAACAAAAAAGAAAAAGAACACATAACAGACTCAGAAATTTAACAGGCCAAAGAAATTTGAGATTCTCATTAAAATCTAGGCTTGAGGGGCTCACCAGCGTAGGAGGGCAAAGAGCGACGAAGTGACAGGTGATTGGTTATACGGATTGAGAAGAGATAGAGGCACATCTGTGCCTTTTTTTTTTTGGTGGGGGGGGGGGTGTGGGCGTGGGGGAGAGAGAGAGGGAGAGCAGGCCATGTGACGTGTGGTCATTGCAACTATTATAAAGGGAGTTGTGTTTCTGCATGAAGAAAGGAGGAAGACGGAGAAGAAAAAGAAAAGAAAAATTAAAAGTAACAGGTAAAGAGAGTGGTTCAGGTATCTTGATGGCCAAAGTTGCGATATGTTATTCCTAAAATTTATAAAACAATGACATCCAAATTCTGACTTCTAAAACTCAACCAAAAAGCTTTGAAACCTTTGCATCAAAATGGTTGAAGGTTACATGCCCTTGTCTAGACACCAACAACTAAAGCTGGATCTACTACTACCTCAAATGACCGGTTCAAATTTAGTTAGGTCAATTACTACTATATCTCAAGCTTAACAGCCTTTAGAGGTCTTCCTAAAGTAGCTCTGAAGTCATCAATCACCTTTATTATGTCCAATTAGCATTGCCACAAGACAACATAAAGATGTAACACTCAAGTAGATTAGGCAAAACTGCACTAACCATCAAATGTGACTGTGATTTACTGTACAACACTAGCTCTTTGATCTGCATCTTCTTAAGACAAATTCCACCCTCCTTTTCTAAAAGCTAACCTGAAGAACATTTCACAAATGACAGAACAGCATGCTATACAAACCCTGACCTCAGGCTTTTCTACTGCGCTCCCCTCTCCCTTGGTAGAGGTCCCTCTGTCAACCTAGCCATTTGACATCCCATTAGGATCAAGATCTTCTATACTGCAATTACCTAGACATTCGTCCTCTATTCTTCTTCAATAAGAAAGTTCTTAGATGGCACAATACAGATAGCAAAAGCATGCCACGAGCCAAATCTAACATGAAGAAAATCTAAAGGTCACCAATACATTAGCAAACAAGATATTTGCCTTAAAAAATTAAAAGCAAAAAGAAAATGAAGAGAACAGAATACCATTAACACATTCTAGCTCTTAGCAGCTGCTTTTTCTACAGCTAGCTCTATTCTTTCTTTTTAACTTTTCCCGCATCAAAGTCTTTGTACATCACTAGTTTGCAATTAGTGTTTTAACTGACCAAGTATGGTAGATAGTTGCAACAAATTCTTCATCATGAAGTACACTGTAAATTTGACTACTCTCAGGAGCTAGTTAATTCACTATACAACAAAACTCTAGTGAACAAAGATGGCCATTCTGTTCAAAAAAGAAAAGAAAAATGAACAATAAAGAAAGATAGACATTTCAGAAAAATGAGATTTGCCAAATCATGCAAGTCCTACAAGAGAACTTCCTTACACAGAATTCGTCCTGCTCTTCCTCAAGCAAGAGGTGGTAAAATATGTAAAGACTATGAATAGGTAATCTAGCCGCTACAAGTGAAAATCACTATTTCACATTTTACTAGGGTTTATAATCATAAAAAACTAGACAAAATGCAAAATCTTTACCTTTTTAGCAGATTGGTTGGAGAAATAGTGTAACAGCCCTTACTAAAATGGATAAATAATGAACTTAACACACTAGCCCACAATTCTATTAGTAAGCCAATGTACATCTATGTCGTAGGACAAACCAGAATACTTTTCTCCAATTAATAACAGCTCATAACTAGCTAATATAGAACACAACAGAAGGAAACAATTTCCCCATTTTGTCGATCACTTAACATAAGAACACAGCAATGATTTTGCTCAAAACTAAATCTAAAAACAACTTTGATCGGCTTAATGCTTATTCAAAAACATGTATATTGCTGAACTAAATGCAAGCCTGAAACAATAGATTGTCCCAACTCCCAAGGCGTATATTTGACTTGAAAAATACCTATCAAAACGTACTCAAATCCGCAATTCACCAGAAATTAATCCTTAATCAACAACTACAAAGCAAACTTAATCCCTAAACTATTATCAAGTTTCTTCATTTCCCCAACAAAAAAGGGGGAAAGGAAGAACACAAAATTCTGAATTAATGGAACACTAAACCGAAGACCCAATTCAAATTATTCAACGAAAACTTAAAACTGTCATAAAATAAAGAAAAGAAAAAGCTAAACAATTCTGGACTTACTATGACAAAATTTCGGGCAATTTGTCTGGTACAGCAGAGTGGTTGAGTTCCATGATGCTTTTGAGTTTAGGGGCGTAGAGGGAATAGACTACGGCCTGTCTTTTGGCGACTTCTAGCTGGGACTTGCCGTCGGCGAAGGCCGCGCAGATTGACGATGGGTCGGAGATGTCCTTGTTGTGGCGAAAACCGTCGACGGCTCGGCGCTTGGTGTACTCTCGGATGTTGTAATCGGAAAAGCCACGCGCCGTCCGTAACAGTGACCGGAAAAGCGAAAGCACCTCGCCTCTGGAAGGCGTCGCCGCCATTTCCTACGAACCGAAATTCCACAAGATAGAGAGAGAGAGAGAGAGAGAGAGAGAGAGCTGTGATAAATGGTCCGGAAAATTTTTATTTTTTATTATTTACTTAATTAGATGTGTCTGGAATTGTTTTCTTTTTCTTTTTCTCTTTTTAATTTTCCAAATAAGAAAATCCTTTATTTTGGTTTTTTTGTTTTGGACTTTGTTTTATCAAGGGAAAAAAAAGGGTGATTCAACTCTAGGCATAAGAATCATTTTTAAATTTGATTACAATTTTGACTTCCCGATTATTACTAACTGGCGTCAAAAAAAAAAAAAAAGATTTTCGCACATCATCTCGTGTGGAAATATTTGAGACTTCAAAACTTTTTTTTTCTAGAAGAATTAAAAGAAATTAAAAAATTAATTAAATATTTACATTTATTTCATTTTATTCTATAAACATAATTTAAAAGTTTACTCCACCAAATGAATAGTTTAAAAGGTTTACCATTTTCCAAATCTTTTTTTTTTGGGTAAAGAAATGATTTGCATTAAATTAAACAGAGTATGTTACAACCTATCTTTTGGTAAAGAGTTATTTTGTTTGAAGTTAAATAACTAATTTAAAGAGAGAGAGAGAGGGAGAGAGAATTGCTTAAAATATTTCTTACATCTCGCTAAATAAATTTTTTCATTATTCACTTTTAAAATGTTAATTTTACGTCATTTATAAATTCAAGTGAGTAAAATTTGATTCTAATGTAATTTTTTGATCACTTTTTAACCTGAAATCACTATGTAACTCACATATAGTCATTTTTTTATATACAAAAAGTTGCACTCTACTTGTTTAGCGCAAAATTAAATATAAATTGGGAAAGATCCCACTTTTTTAGGGAAAAAATGAATATGATGTCGATCAGATTCTATTTTTTTAGGGGTAAAAATCAATAATATATGTATCATGTCATTTATTTAACTATAAATGGAATCAAACTTTTTTGCCCCAAAAAAAATGATCATGTGTGGGTTATATGAGGGGTAAAAAAGTGGTTGAAAATTTAAATTATGACCAAATTTTACCAATTTAATTTTGTAAAGGAAGTAAAATTACTATTTTAAAAGTGAAAGATGCAAAAAATTCATTTGATGAAATGAAATATAAGGAATGTTTTGAACTATTTTCCCTTAAAAAAATGCTTCAAAACATAATTTGATTTTTTTTTTGTACCCTATACCCGACACCAGGCACTTTGGAGGTTTATAGCAAGTTTTCTCATTCTTTGCTTTTTCAATGGTGGTTTCAGATTTACCTTGAATCTTGTGATATATTTTTTTTTGTTTAACTCTCTGCCTAGAGTAATTGTACATGTCAAATGCTCCAAGTAGGCAAAGATCATTGTTGAATTTAAGCAAATAAGCACTCCTTGCACAATTCTTGAAATAAACGAAAGGTCAGCCATATGTATTTTGTAAATGAAATATGTACATGACCTTTTGTTTTTTTAATTGAAAGGCCATAAATGTTGTTACCTATAATAGAAAAAGATTTGAACATCTACGAGGAAATTATCTACCATGGTGTTACAAATATGGGCGGGTTGGTTTGGATAGGGTATTATTTGGAATAATTACTGTAGCACTTTTTGTGATATGATGTATGTGAGATAAAAAGGTAGTTGGGAATATAAAAAGGTGTATTGGAAATTGTAATGGTGATGTCAGCAAATAAATTTGGATAAATAATTTCCTGTCCAAACAAACTGATTTTCCTCATTCGTGTACACAATTTTCGGGTATTTGTGATACCCAACCTAATGCTCCAAGACTGCTTCATTTTTCCCTATCCCTGAGAATTTAGAGGTGTCAAAACGGGTGACTTGGGGAGGGTTTGGGTTGGGTAAAATGGGTAATGGGTATAAATGAATCAACTCATTTATACCCATTTAATTAGATGGATATAAATGGGTAAGTCCAAAAATGAATGGGTAACCCAATTACCCATTTATAATCCATTTATTTTAGTTTTTGTAAACTCATTTAAATTCATTTTTGCAAACTAAGTTATCAATTTATCCGCTCTTTGCACCCATCATTAGTTTTAAATATTTACTTATAATGTTCAATAAGTCTAATTACCAATTTTTTTTTTCCATCCATACTCTATGTCGCAAATTACATATTATTTAATAATTGAATAATAAGAATATAAAAAATTGAACTAAATACTATAAAAGTTAATATAAAAACTTAATCCAAAAATTTTGAACCCCTAACATTTTTTTCATATATAAATTTAAAAATTTCATTTTGGAAAGATAAGAAAAGAGGTTAAAACTTATCATAAATTGGTAATGTTGAAAAATGAGCAAGTTACAAACTAAGAGAAAATAAAATGATAAGATAAAACCAACAAATATAATAATAATGAAACAAAAAAAATTAATATTATGACAAAATGAAAATTTTGAAAAAAAAAAGGGTGGGGAAAGAGAGGAAACTTGAGGGAAGAAAATTTTAAATGGGTTAATTGGGTTTGATGGGTTACCCAATAATACCCATTTAATAAATTCGTATTATTGGGTAACACATTTATATCCATATACAAAAATTTAGGATACCCATACCCATCTATTCATGGACGGTGTACGAGTAAATTTAGTTAAATGGGTTGGTTTGCCACCTATACCTGAGATTGAGAATGAGCTCCTATGTCCACTTTATAAGCAGACTCTGAGTATGAGATCCTATGCTAGTCTGTAAATAACAATATTGCACTTCACAAGTAGTGCAAAACAGGCAATAAATAAAAATTGTTGTGATTGTTTGAGGATCAAAGGTGCCTTCATGATTGCTCTATCTGATGTTCCAGTGCAAACTATA
Source organism: Coffea humblotiana (assembly GCA_023065735.1). NCBI lineage: Eukaryota > Viridiplantae > Streptophyta > Magnoliopsida > Gentianales > Rubiaceae > Coffea > Coffea humblotiana. The sequence continues at coordinate 25,082,480 of CM041211.1, forward strand.
AAAGAACTTTGAATTGCTATTCTAGTTACAGCAAAGACAAAAATCCTTCAATTTCTCCCCCCATATTTATAGCCCCTTCTCTTCATCTCCTTGAGAACAAACTTAGCCTCGTCCAATCTATCCAACTTAATCAAACGGCTAGCCAGAATTCCAAAATTCTCATAATCCAACCCCTGATCTTTGCCAGCATAGCTCATTACAAACTCCACTGTCTGTGCATAATAGCCATTCCTAAGCATTGCATTGATAACGTGAGCATGCGTGCTGTATAATGCTGGCACTCCATCATCCAGCATCCTCCTCAACACCATCAAAGCCCCATCTATTCTCCCAGCTCTACATGCTCCCAATACAAGTGCATCATACGTTCTAGTATCTGCTCCCATTTTATCCGCCTCCATTTTTGTCAGCAGGAAAGCAGCTGAAGTCAGATCCCCAACATAACAATGAGCAGTCAGCAAATAATTATAAGCAGTCAGATCAGGCTTAATTCCATACTCTCTCATCACCTGCATCACACGCCATGCTTCATCCATATTCTTTTTCTTCGTCAGTTCATTCAGTATGGGATGAAATGTACAGGCATTTGCACCATACTTGTTCTGTACCATAATCTCTGCCACGTGCAGTGCTTCGGTTGTGCGATGCAACTTTGAGAGTTGGTTAACGAGGCAGTCATGTGCACTCTTCTTGGGGAACCCATGGCTAAGACCAGCAAGGATTTTTAACAGGTCATCAAGCACAGAGAGGTCTGTGGATATGAACTTGAAAGTGTTGTTGGTATAGAAGCAACCATCCCTGGTGCGCTTCATTAGGAGATGTTGCACAGTACCAAAGTCTTGGTCACGTCCTGCCTTGTTGATGAGGTAGTCATAGTTGGCAGAGCTGGGTGAATCTGTAACTAAGTTTTGGGTGCTGACATAACGAGTCGTGTTGAAAACAATTGGTGTTAATATAAGTGATTTCCGGCCGAGTTTGTGAACAACATGCATGTTTTGGGGAGTAACAGAAGTTTTTCAAGTGCTAGCAGTGAAAGGGATCAGCCATTGGATTCCTGTGAGGAAGAGAACAAGCAAAAACCCCAAGACAGAAAAGGTTAGAAGTAGTCATTATGCAAAACAATGTACACGATAACGACAGCAGACTATAACATAGAAGTACTAATGATCATCACAGAGCAAGAATTTAGAATCAACTCATTCTGCAATTGTGTTAAAGCTAAAAAAAAAACTATATATATTTGAGACAGTTATGCTTCAACAGGGCTACCATGGCAACATACTAGGCCAAAAACAAAAACTAAGGAACAATGGATCCATGGTAAGAGGTATCAGTCAAGCAGCATAGACTAACAAAAGAAATTAATAATCTAACCCTTAATTGAGGCATAGCACATTGATGCGGTAATGCATATCCAGAAGCATAAATGAGGGTTACGTGAATACTTTCTAGAAGTGTGTGCACCAAATAGAAGAACAAACAGCAAAAGAGGATCAATAGTTCCGAACTCCCCCCCACCCCCCCCAAAAGAAAAGTAAAAAAAAAAAAAGAGCAAATGGTGCCTCCAAGTGATAGCAATCACAGCCAAAACAGAAGATTGGAAAGGGAAGAAGAATACCAAATAAAGCAGGCACAAATGGTACCACGTAAAAGGAACATATAACCAATATTAAGACATTAATCAGTATGTAATATGCAAAAGTTGGAGTACTCACGAATCAACCAGATTACAGCACATGTATATAACAAACAAGAAGAAAATAACACCATTAGAACTAATAACAAGAAACGACACAGCTTTCATGTCTTTGCATTGCCAAGCAATTTGACAGAAAACAAATTAATAAAGTATGATAACAATTGAACTAGACCATTCAACCAGAAAGGGTAAAAAAATATGTGTTGTCATGTCCCCTCTCTACACCTCAACCACAAACAATTCAAGAAACCTCTGAGCGAACCTCTCTTAACTAAGTCAAAGATATGCGACGATAAAGAGGTTTCCACCAAGAATCACATTCACTGAACAAGTGTAGCTGTATCATATGTCCTCCTTTACACCCATTCTTTTAGCTGTCTTGTGTTCAAGATTACAAGATTAATTATGCCTACAACAAAGAGAACAACAGAATTGTCACCCTGAAAAATTTACAGAGGAATCAGCTACTGGAGGACTCGAAAAACACAGGGCAACTAACAAAACCAACATCAAGTTTAGGACAATACGCCTATCATGCAGAGAACCAAAACTGATAGCAATCACAGCTAAAACAGAATATGAAAAGAAGTATGCCAAATGAAATATGCATAACCAGTATCAAGTGGAAAGAATATTATAGATCATCAGTGATCCTGAATCGCAAGACAAGACACATAATTCAAATCTTTGCATTCATCAGTAATCTGACTGAAACCTTAGAGTCGAACTACAGCATTCAACACGATCAAATCACAAGTTCAGTCATCTCCTTGGTCTACATCTCAACCATATGGGATTCAAGAAAACCTCTATAGAACAAAACTTAACCGAGTGAAGAGAGACACAAAAGACGAAAAAGGTCTTAAGAATCAGATTCACTATACAAGTTTTCCCGTAATAGCTGGTGCGAAGTTCGAAAGTAAAATCAATTTGTGCCTAAAAAGTCACATGCTTATGTGGATGAGAAGTAGGGAATGCCTAAAACCAAGAGAACTATCTGCATTTCACCCTAAACATTTTGGATATCAATCAGCTAAAAACCACAAGAAAACTGAGAAAAATCCGAGTTCAAGTTTAGGACGAAATGTTTGTCATCAAGAGGAAGAAGTTCAAATTGATTTTCTCAACTCAAATATTTCATTCAACGAAATAACAACTGTGACATTTGAGGAAAAAAAGTCCAAAAAAAAAAATATCTTCCCAACCCAAAAACTACTTTCGATGAAATTGTTCGTCAGATAGATTAAAAAAGAGACCTTCCAGACTCAGAAAAGGCCTTTTGCCTATGCTCTGCAAATTAGCTTCTCCAAAACCTTTATTTTATTTTTTATATATATATTTTTTCTTTTTGCTAAATTTGATAAGTAATTCACGTGGCTTCAACAATAACCATTTATCAGCATTTAAGACAATTGACAAGAATCGACCTTGAATTGTAGAAAATGCAGCGAAATTTGAACCACAAATTCTCATAACTAAACTCATACAAGCTGTTCTTAATTGACGATTAAAAAAAATCCCAAACAATAAAAAGAAAGAAAAATGCCTTAACACTGAATAATATGAAAATGAAATTTAAACAGAACCCACATAGAAAAAGGATTCAACAGCATGGAACTTACCCTGCAAGGTTTTCCTTTATTCTTTCCATTTTTTCCTTCTATTTTTGGCGAACAGAAGAGGTTTAATAAAAATTGAAGGGATTTTTAGGGTTTTAGAAATTAGGATTTAGGGTTTGAAAAAATGAACCCAAAACCCCCATTTGAATTTGGGGCTATAATTGAGGACTTGAGCTCCATTTTAAGTCGGAGACTGAGCAGCTGTTGCTTGAAGGCGTGGTATTGCTGCGTCTCAAAGTCAACGCCTTTAGTGTGGGGCCATTTACAGGCTACAGCAGTGCTCTTTCTGGTCTTAAAAAATTGCGTCTCGGAGTTCTAACTGAGGCACTGAAGAGTGAAGACGTGCTTTTTTAATGGGATAGTTTCAGAAGCCTCCTCTAACATTTATCATAATATCACTTAGCACCCCTCAAATTTTTAAAATCTTACCTACCTCCCCTGAATTGATATTTTTTGTAACATTTTAGCTCCTTTGGAGGAAATGCAAGTGTGATAAACTTTTTGTTACAATACTACTTTTATGTTATCCTACTTATGAAGTTGAAAAAATAACAATTAAAAATAAAATAAGATTAAAAATTAAAAAGATGAAAAAACAAGCCATTATAAATGCAATAACGAGTAATTTTGTAAATATACAACAACTATTACCTAGGGTAACAAATGATGTTTTAACAAAAAAAAAGAAAAAACATAGGATGTTCCTAGATATAATGGATCATTAGATCATTTTTTGATTAATTTTCTAATTCTAACTTATTTATAAAAAATTTTCCAATAAAGTAGGATTTAAATTAAAAATCACACGTATGAAGAGATTATTTGAATTTTAATATAATTTAAATTATATAATGTATTAAAAGATATTTCCTAAAAAAATTCCTTGACTTCTTTATATATGCTCAACAAAATTTTTCAAGATGTTAATTACTTACTAAAATCTTTTGAAGCAATTGACTTTAACTAGATTTAATTTATTCACGTCCTTTGTTGTCTCACCACCACCTCGATACAAAGAAATATAGATCAATATTAGATAACAACTTAGTTATTTTTAATCTACAATTTTTGGTTTAAAAAGTCTTTTTTTGTTTTGAGTTTTTGGTTAAATAGCTATTAAAAGAGCATGGATAATATTGTCATTTTGTGACCTTTGATAGGGGCATTTTGGTCTTGTTAAGTTGAAAGGGCAAGTAAGTATAATTTTAAAAATTTTAGAAGAGTTGAGTGACATTATGAGAAATCTCAAATCAGGTCTCCGAAATTATCCCTTTTCAATGCCTCTAATTCACGCCTGCATTTCGGGCACTCTAAAGTTTTAAAATTACTGATACTTTTTTTTTTTTGGATACTTACTGATACTATATTCATATCAATCAATCATACAGATTCATTTCTCTTTCATATTATACCGAACAAGATAAATTCTGTCTAATTTGATAAAAAAAAATTACCGTTCTTAGTTTAATGTTTGATATCCATGAAAGTTAATAATAAAGTGAGAGTAATGTTTAGAGGGAAAAAAGAAAATGTTCATGACCCTTAATTAGTCAACCAATGTACATTTTTTAAAACAAATAGTCGTAACAAAAAATTAATTAAAACCACACTGTACTTTATCATATTTATGTATTTGGTTCAAGAAGTACTGTTCATTTTATTTAAAACATACTTATATATCCATGCATAATCATAAATACATCAATTTATTAGTCTGGTAAACCACAAGATTTGCAAGAAAGTTGACAAAAAAAACAATTATTTCAACTAATATATCCTGTAAATTACAAGGATTCTGGATGAATAAAGAAAGAGTACTCATCCTTATATATATTCAAGAAACTTACTCCGATTGAATAGAAGGAAAGTTGTTTGGGAAAGTGAAGTGAGAGAAATTGAGGTAAAGGAAAATGAAAATGAGTGTTCCATATACATTTGGTTACTAAGGAAAATATTGAGAGAATGTAGGAAGTTAATGACAATTAATAGTAGTTATTAAAACTTTTGTGATTAATCAATCTTTTTCTTCAAAATCTTACACATTCTGCAGGACACAAAATGCAAGAAAGTACAGAAAATGCAAAAAAAAAAAATCAACATTTCTGCCAACCAAACATGCATGAAAGAAAAAATAACTAACTTTTCTTCATTTTCTCACACTTTTCCTTGCAAACTAACACTACCAAGTTGTAGCTCAAATATCTGACTAGCAAGGCAAGACTAGGCAGTTTGCCAGCCTATTAAAGCAGCCTAAGAGAAACAAAGACATTTGTCAGGATTTTGTTGCAGTCAAGGAAACAAATTTCGTGCAATTTAGAAGAGACTAAACTAGGCCGAATTTGAATTGAGGCTTGGTGAAAGATTGAGGAATCTGTAGGCATGAGGTAATACTCAGACTTTTGCAGCAAAAAGAATAAAAAAAATAAAGGCAACTATTACTCTTGTCCCCCTGGGTAATGCTATCTCAATAAGTTCTTATTGAAGCAACTAATTATACTTATTGAAGTGCTTATCCTCTTTTTGTAACTATATTTCAATAAGTAAGTTAGGTTGAGATCCAGGAATAAGAGATCTTGGGTTCTAATCCTCCTGCCTTTTTTTGCTTTTTAAATTTCACTCATTTCTTGTTAGAAAAAAATAATAAAAAAATTAGTAGGAAAACATCATATACTCGAGGCAAAAAAAGGGACTCACCATTGCAGCACCTTGGTCCATAATCAAGTAAGATCCTAAGTTATATTTGAAGCAATGTCTCTTTTCCCCAGCTTAAAGTATACGAATACCCTTGGATTATGTCTGCACTATTCGTAGTTCAAAACAAAAAAAAAAAATTTTTGCAGTGACTTCATTGGTTTTGACTTTTGATTGATGTTCTTGTCATGTTCATGGCTCAAAATTATTTGGCAAGGAAACTGTTGTTTGTACTATTCATAAGTTGGTGAAAATTTGAGGGCTTTATGCTAACCATTGAAGTTACATGATATAGAGCATATTTGGTGTGAATTCGGGTAAGTTTGCAAGCCTAGAAATTCATGAACCTAACGGCTAAGATTTTCAAAACTTGTGAGATATAAACTTGCAGGCTACTTGCGCAGATATCAGAAGAACAACATGTAGAAAAATCCGATTTTGCTTAGTTTGAAACTAGACGACAAGGCCTTTTCTTTGTCATATAAATAACTGATTGAATTGATGTTTATTCGAGATTTTAGAAGCCCTAAAGTTGGCTAAAATATTTTTAATACTCGAGTTTACTGAATTTTTTGAGCATAATCTAATCAGAACTTTTAATTTGATACATTTATAAAGATTATAGCCATCTTTGAATAGTTTTTTTTTTAGTATAAAATGGAAGATATTATTAACACTCTTTAAAAAGTCTCTAGCACTCCATCCTCCCTGTATGTTTTTAAAGGGAGGATGGAGTGTTAGAAATTTTTTAAGGAGTGCTAATATAATTTTTCACATAAAACTCATTGTCTTTGATCTCTATAACTCTAGGTATAACATTTTTGTGAAACTAGTGAAATGTGGAAAGTTGCTCTGTCATGATGTACTCGACATGTTTAGTCAAAACATTAATATACTAAGTAAAGTACCATTTATTCTCTTGTAGTTTGGTACATTATCATATAACTTTTTATAGTTTAAAAACTTATACATAATTCCCTCATGATTTGAGTTAAAATATCACCGTTAGTCTTTTCATTAAAATTAATAATCAATATGAAAAAGTCAAAATCAAATATACAAATTTACCTTTTGATCACTTTACACTGAGTACTACTAAGTGATGATGAAAGATTGTGCTAGTAATTTTCTATTTCAATGAATGGAAGATGAAGAAATGAAGCAGAGGGTGTTTAATTATGTGTAGAGGTTGTTGCGCTGATTCGAATATGTACAGAGCTTGTATGTTGTTCCTTATAAATAGCGTAGGTTTCTTGTTCATTTTCATCATTATCTTATCTGGTTTAGCAATTTCACATCCTCTTTGTTTGTTTGTTTATTTATTCATTTTTTTTTTGCCTCTTGAGTTCTTTGCATCTTAGCCAACCATGTCTAGAAATGTGACAAAAACTTTGAGAGAATTTGATCATAAATCTAGTAAATTTGTTGAAAAGTGGTATATCTCAACAAGATATATATAAAAAAAATAATCTTTTATTGGAGTTTGGCATAGGAAGGCAAAAGAAGCGATTTGTTACAAGATTAATTTCAACTTGCACAAAAAGCCAAAAGAAAAAGATTATTGCAATTGAAATCATTACTTCAGAATTTCTTACAAAAGAATTATTTGAAATAAGGTTTAAAATTTTGAGAAGGTAATTTAAAATATGCAGCAAAGTAACAAGGAGCAGTATTAGAATATGCAATTTCTCTACAGATTTTTCTAGATTTTTTAGCACTAGAATAAATAAAATAGTTGTTGAATAAATCTTGTTACTATGAGTTGTTCCACATTTCTATTATTTGGTTATCTCTAATTTGTTAGAATTTTCAAAATTTTGTTAAGACTATTTAGGATATTTATTAGCAGAAAATTGCGTTTGAGTGGTGAATGATTTTTTTGGTTAAAATTTATTAGGAGATATTTGAGGTTGGTTTGTTATTCTACCTCTATACAAGGAAAAATTGATGATGAAAAATAAATCATTTTTTTGCAACACCAAGGTATAATTTCTTAATTTATGCCTAAAAACCAAAGTTTTTGTACCAAAATATAGGGTTGATTCTTAGTTAGAAGATGAAAAAATGAAGAAAAGAGTTGTGTTGATGTTTGAATATGTACAAAACTTGCGCTGGTGTTTGAATTCACGGGCATGCCAATTGAATTCACCAGCGCATTAGAAAACGAGTTTAGAAGTTTTAAGCGAGTTTGAAGACATCATTCTCGATTTTGTGGCGGTATTAATTTTCTATTTCAATGAGTGGAAGATGGAGAAACGAAGCAGAGAGTGTTTAATTATGTGTAGAGATTGTTGCGCTGGCATTCGAATATGTACAGAGCTTGTATGTTGTTCCTTATAAATAGCGTAGGTTTTTTGTTCATCTTCATCATTATCTTATCTGGTTTAGCAATTTCACATCCTCTTTGTTTGTTTGTTTGTTTTTTTTTTTGCCTCTTGAGTTCTTTGCATCTTATTCAGCCATGTCTAGAAATGTGACAAAAACATTGAGAGAATTTGATCATAAATCTAGTAAATTTTGTTGAAAAGGCTGGTATATCTCAACAAGATACATAAAAAAAAGCCATCTTTTATTTGGGTTTGGCATAAGAAGACAGAAGAAGCGATTTGTTACAAGATTAATTTCGACTTGCACAAAAAGTCAAAAGAAAAAGATTATTGCAATTGAAATCATTAGTTCAGAATTTCTTATAAAAGTCTTATTTGAAATAAGGCTTAAAATTTGAGAAGGTAATTTAAAATATGCAACGAAAGTAACAAGGAGCAGTATTAGAATATGCAATTTCTCTACAGATTTTTCTAGATTTTTTAGCACTGGAATAAATAAAATAGTTGTTGAATAAATCTTGTTACTATGAGTTGCTCCACATTTCTATTATTTGGTTATCTCTAATTTGTTAGAATTTTCAAAATTTTGTTAAGACTATTTAGAATATTTATTAGCAGAAGATTGCGTTTGAGTGGTGAATGATTTTTTTGGTTAAAATTTATTAGGAGATATTTGAGGTTGGTTTGTTATTCTACCTCTATACAAGGAAAAATTGATGATGAAAAATAAATCATTTTTTTGCAACACCAAGGTATAATTTCTTAATTTATGCCTAAAAATCAAAACTTTTGTACCAAAAATAGGGTTGATTCTTGGTTAGAAGATGAAAAAATGAAGAAAAGGTTGTGTTGGTGTTTGAATATGTACAAAACTTGCGCTGGTGTTTGAATTCACAGGCATGCCAATTGAATTTACCAGGGCATTAGAAAACGAGTTTAGAAGTTTTAAACGAGTTTGGAAGACATCATTCTCGATTTTGTGCCGGTTTTAATTTTCCATTTCAATGAGTGGAAGATGGAGAAACGAAGCAGAGAGTGTTTAATTATGTGTAGAGATTGTTGCGCTGGCATTCGAATATGTACAGAGCTTGTATGTTGTTCCTTATAAATAGCGTAGGTTTTTTGTTCATCTTCATCATTATCTTATCTGGTTTAGCAATTTCACATCCTCTTTGTTTGTTTGTTTGTTTTTTTTTTTGCCTCTTGAGTTCTTTGCATCTTATTCAGCCATGTCTAGAAATGTGACAAAAACATTGAGAGAATTTGATCATAAATCTAGTAAATTTTGTTGAAAAGGCTGGTATATCTCAACAAGATACATAAAAAAAAGCCATCTTTTATTTAGGGTTTGGCATAAGAAGACAGAAGAAGCGATTTCTTACAAGATTAATTTCGACTTGCACAAAAAGTCAAAAGAAAAAGATTATTGCAATTGAAATCATTAGTTCAGAATTTCTTATAAAAGTCTTATTTGAAATAAGGCTTAAAAATTTGAGAAGGTAATTTAAAATATGCAACGAAAGTAACAAGGAGCAGTATTAGAATATGCAATTTCTCTACAGATTTTTCTAGATTTTTTAGCACTGGAATAAATAAAATAGTTGTTGAATAAATCTTGTTACTATGAGTTGCTCCACATTTCTATTATTTGGTTATCTCTAATTTGTTAGAATTTTCAAAATTTTGTTAAGACTATTTAGAATATTTATTAGCAGAAGATTGCGTTTGAGTGGTGAATGATTTTTTTGGTTAAAATTTATTAGGAGATATTTGAGGTTGGTTTGTTATTCTACCTCTATACAAGGAAAAATTGATGATGAAAAATAAATCATTTTTTTGCAACACCAAGGTATAATTTCTTAATTTATGCCTAAAAATCAAAACTTTTGTACCAAAACATAGGGTTGATTCTTGTTAGAAGATGAAAAAATGAAGAAAAGGTTGTGTTGGTGTTTGAATATGTACAAAACTTGCGCTGGTGTTTGAATTCACAGGCATGCCAATTGAATTTACCAGGGCATTAGAAAACGAGTTTAGAAGTTTTAAACGAGTTGGAAGACATCATTCTCGATTTTGTGCCGGTTTTAATTTTCCATTTCAATGAGTGGAAGATGGAAAAATGAAGCAGAGGTGTTTAATTATGTGTAGAGGTTGTTGCGCTGGCATTCGAATATGTACAGAGCTTGTATGTTGTTCCTTATAAATAGTGCAGGTTTTTTGTTCATCTTCATCATTATCTTATCTGGTTTAGCAATTTCACATCCTCTTTGTTTGTTTGTTTGTTTATTTATTTATTTATTTTTTTGCCTCTTGAGTTCTTTGCATCTTAGTCAGTCATGTCTAGAAATGTGACAAAAATTTTGAGAGAATTTGATCATAAATCTAGTAAATTTTGTTGAAAAAGCTGGTATATCTCAACAAGATACATAAAAAAAGCCATCTTTTATTTGGAGTTTGGCATAAGAAGACAAAAGAAGCGATTTGTTACAAGATTAATTTCAACTTGCACAAAAAGCCAAAAGAAAAAGATTATTGCAATTGAAATATTAGTTCAGAATTTCTTATAAAAGAATTATTTGAAATAAGGTTTAAAATTTTGAGAAGGTAATTTAAAATATGCAACAAAAGTAACAAGGAGCAGTATTAGAATATGCAATTTCTCTACAGATTTTTCTAGATTTTTTAGCACTAGAATAAATAAAATAGTTGTTGAATAAATCTTGTTACTATGAGTTGTTCCACATTTCTATTATTTGGTTATCTCTAATTTGTTAGAATTTTCAAAATTTTGTTAAGACTATTTAGGATATTTATTAGCAGAAAATTGCATTTGAGTGGTGAATGATTTTTTTGGTTAAAATTTATTAGGAGATATTTGAGGTTGGTTTGTTATTCTACCTCTATACAAGGAAAAATTGATGATGAAAAATAAATCATTTTTTTGCAACACCAAGGTATAATTTCTTAATTTATGCCTAAAAACCAAAGTTTTTGTACCAAAATATAGGGTTGATTCTTAGTTAGAAGATGAAAAAATGAAGAAAAGAGTTGTGTTGATGTTTGAATATGTACAAAACTTGCGCTGGTGTTTGAATTCACGGGCATGCCAATTGAATTCACCAGGCATTAGAAAACGAGTTTAGAAGTTTTAAGCGAGTTTGAAGACATCATTCTCGATTTTGTGGCGGTATTAATTTTCTATTTCAATGAGTGGAAGATGGAGAAACGAAGCAGAGAGTGTTTAATTATGTGTAGAGATTGTTGCGCTGGCATTCGAATATGTACAGAGCTTGTATGTTGTTCCTTATAAATAGCGTAGGTTTTTTGTTCATCTTCATCATTATCTTATCTGGTTTAGCAATTTCACATCCTCTTTGTTTGTTTGTTTGTTTTTTTTTTTTGCCTCTTGAGTTCTTTGCATCTTATTCAGCCATGTCTAGAAATGTGACAAAAACATTGAGAGAATTTGATCATAAATCTAGTAAATTTTGTTGAAAAGGCTGGTATATCTCAACAAGATACATAAAAAAAAGCCATCTTTTATTTGGGGTTTGGCATAAGAAGACAGAAGAAGCGATTTGTTACAAGATTAATTTCGACTTGCACAAAAAGTCAAAAGAAAAAGATTATTGCAATTGAAATCATTAGTTCAGAATTTCTTATAAAAGTCTTATTTGAAATAAGGCTTAAAAATTTGAGAAGGTAATTTAAAATATGCAACGAAAGTAACAAGGAGCAGTATTAGAATATGCAATTTCTCTACAGATTTTTCTAGATTTTTTAGCACTGGAATAAATAAAATAGTTGTTGAATAAATCTTGTTACTATGAGTTGCTCCACATTTCTATTATTTGGTTATCTCTAATTTGTTAGAATTTTCAAAATTTTGTTAAGACTATTTAGAATATTTATTAGCAGAAGATTGCGTTTGAGTGGTGAATGATTTTTTTGGTTAAAATTTATTAGGAGATATTTGAGGTTGGTTTGTTATTCTACCTCTATACAAGGAAAAATTGATGATGAAAAATAAATCATTTTTTTGCAACACCAAGGTATAATTTCTTAATTTATGCCTAAAAATCAAAACTTTTGTACCAAAACATAGGGTTGATTCTTGGTTAGAAGATGAAAAAATGAAGAAAAGGGTTGTGTTGGTGTTTGAATATGTACAAAACTTGCGCTGGTGTTTGAATTCACAGGCATGCCAATTGAATTTACCAGGGCATTAGAAAACGAGTTTAGAAGTTTTAAACGAGTTGGAAGACATCATTCTCGATTTTGTGCCGGTTTTAATTTTCCATTTCAATGAGTGGAAGATGGAAAAATGAAGCAGAGGGTGTTTAATTATGTGTAGAGGTTGTTGCGCTGGCATTCGAATATGTACAGAGCTTGTATGTTGTTCCTTATAAATAGTGCAGGTTTCTTGTTCATCTTCATCATTATCTTATCTGGTTTAGCAATTTCACATCCTCTTTGTTTGTTTGTTTATTTATTTATTTATTTATTTTGCCTCTTGAGTTCTTTGCATCTTAGTCAGTCATGTCTAGAAATGTGACAAAAATTTTGAGAGAATTTGATCATAAATCTAGTAAATTTTGTTGAAAAAGCTGGTATATCTCAACAAGATACATAAAAAAAGCCATCTTTTATTTGGAGTTTGGCATAAGAAGACAAAAGAAGCGATTTGTTACAAGATTAATTTCAACTTGCACAAAAAGCCAAAAGAAAAAGATTATTGCAATTGAAATAATTAGTTCAGAATTTCTTATAAAAGAATTATTTGAAATAAGGTTTAAAATTTTGAGAAGGTAATTTAAAATATGCAACAAAAGTAACAAGGAGCAGTATTAGAATATGCAATTTCTCTACAGATTTTTCTAGATTTTTTAGCACTAGAATAAATAAAATAGTTGTTGAATAAATCTTGTTACTATGAGTTGTTCCACATTTCTATTATTTGGTTATCTCTAATTTGTTAGAATTTTCAAAATTTTGTTAAGACTATTTAGGATATTTATTAGCAGAAATTGCGTTGAGTGTGAACGATTTTTTTGGTTAAATATATTAGGAGATATTTGAGGTTGGTTTGTTAATCTACCTCTATACAAGGAAAAATTGATGATGAAAAATAAATCATTTTTTTGCAACACCAAGGTATAATTTCTTAATTTATGCCTAAAAACCAAAGTTTTGTACCAAAATATAGGGTTGATTCTTAGTTAGAAGATGAAAAAATGAAGAAAAGAGTTGTGTTGATGTTTGAATATGTACAAAACTTGCGCTGGTGTTTGAATTCACGGGCATGCCAATTGAATTCACCAGGGCATTAGAAAACGAGTTTAGAAGTTTTAAGCGAGTTTGAAGACATCATTCTCGATTTTGTGGCGGTATTAATTTTCTATTTCAATGAGTGGAAGATGGAGAAACGAAGCAGAGAGTGTTTAATTATGTGTAGAGATTGTTGCGCTGGCATTCGAATATGTACAGAGCTTGTATGTTGTTCCTTATAAATAGCGTAGGTTTTTTTTCATCTTCATCATTATCTTATCTGGTTTAGCAATTTCACATCCTCTTTGTTTGTTTGTTTTTTTTTTTTTTTTTTTTTTGCCTCTTGAGTTCTTTGCATCTTAGCCAACCATGTCTAGAATTGTGACAAAAACTTTAAGTGATGATGAAAGATATGTGCTAGTTTAAGAACTGTTGATATCATATGGAATTTATAAGTTTTATTATGGCATGAATGACTAAGACTATAAATAATAATGTCAAATGATATGCTACCGCCCATATTATTATAGTCAATGAAAATATTGACTTCTCTAATGTGTAAACAGTAACTTCTTAGAAAGATGAGAGAATGCAGTTTTGGTTTTCAATGTTCGGTAGTTCTTTCAGAAAAAAAAAATGTTCGGTAGTTGTGCAATTTTAGTTTTTTTTTTAAATAGAGAAACAAATTTGGTTCCCAGTGCTCGACAGCTGTGAACATTTTAATTATTTTAATATCATGCATCAACATACAAAGAGCTCATAATCAATCAAATTTCCATAGAAAAACAATCAAATACATATGTTACACTAATGCTAGGGAAATTAAATTAAGCAAATAAAGGAATTCATTCACGTATTCAAAGGAGAGTAAAAGTGCAAAAAACATAGTTGCATTGGAAAAAAAATAGTAGCATCAATAGTAAAGAAGAAAAAGAAATGGAAATTGAGAACGAAATAACAAAAAGGAGAAATTGTTCAATGAATTCAAACAAATTGGTGCTGATAGAGGATATTGCTTGAATGCAATAATGGATAATCTAATTGCAAATGCATGATATATTTGGTAATCTTCATGCGAGACATAGAAAAGAAAGAATCAGAAAATCTCAAAAATCTATTAAAATTCATGTTTAATAAACTTTTCAGAAACAATCACAAATTTATCTTTATATGATATTAAAATGAATAAATTTTATATACACTGATAGTAGTGTATATATTATTAGGGTAAATTCATGCTCAATTAAATTTTTAGAAACATTCACAAATTTATCTTTGTATGATACTATCACCTTCCCCTCTCAACCCCCATTATTTCACCTCACAGAAAAAACAAGAAACAATTATCCCAGAAACATAAAGCGAAGAAATCAGAAATATCTGCGCTAATATGTTGTCAATTGCTGTTGCACAACAAGAACAGAAGCCCTGCGTCTGACATCACTTGAAGCTAGCAAGTCACCAATGACTCCTATCTCTGGAACTTCACTCCATTCCTCAAGTCCTCTTGTTAATGTAGACTCTTTATTATACCTTCTTCCCACTAGAATAAGATCATATTGATCAGCCATGGATCGGACTAGCTGTACCAATTCAGGGCAATCATTTACTACCTTTTCAATGTAAGTAACATTGCCTTGACCAACTCTGTTTTGCTTAAAATCATACAGCACCTTCATGTCATTCATGTCATCCTCCATGTCGGAACCGTCACGACCCTTAGAGATGTACGCATAACTGTGAGGTTAACATTCTCATTCCTGGTCATACGCTTTGCCAGTGTCAGTGCTTCCTGATCATCCTTTCCTCCAAGAAAGATCACAGCGACAAAGTATGCTTTCACGGATAATGTCATTGAGCCAGAACGTCCAAGATGTCCTCTGTCGACGAGAATTCCTACTGAGCAAGGAGCCCTGTCGAGAACATTGCGATTTACCATCCTTAAACATTGATCTTCAGATTCAACTGATCCATCAATGCCCCATTTTCGGTGGAAAGGGACTATAATCATGGAAGCAAGGACATCAAGGGCAAGCGTGCATATATCCTCGTGCATTAGGTTGCGTGGAGAGATTGCCGTGAAGGCTTGGACAGCCACGGATCCCCAGTTGTTTCTCTCAAACTGCTTAAAAGCATGTATAACATTTTCAGAGTAAGAAATATCTGTTCTCTTGTGAACTTGGTGGGATATGAAGATTGGCGAGGCTCGACCACGTAGCTCAATTAAGTGAAGGGCATGGACCACAATGGGGTTTTCTACCGTGGGAGTAGAGGCATCAAGTAGCTTTATGGTAGCCACAATGTTGTCTGATGAGTGAATGCATGCAAGTACTGGTAGCTTACCTCCGTGTCTTGAGTGCATGATGTTCCTTTTCTGGTAGCTTGCATATTTTCTGCTAGGATCATAAAGCAATTGTACCATAGAAGGAATAAACATGGCTATGGCTGCTGTTGAAATAACCAACAAAGCAAAGGTCGTTTGATCGATAATCTGCATGACATAATTTATACAGGAAAAATCATCAGTGACTGTAATCGTTACAAGCACAAGGTGGAATTAGATTTGATATTTGTACTTTCAAGCTGCCTTCTGATAACTTGCTTTTCTAAATTTCAAGAGTTTATTTGTGGCGTTGTAACATCTGTCATACATATGTTTGTGTTGTGACGGGTGTGCAACACAAGTCCCTTACGAGGTAATATCAAAAACAGGATTGGATGCTGGATTTGAAGCCAACATTACCTTTCTAAGTCTCCTATTCTGATATCCTACACCCTGCTTGTTCATTTGATAAAGAAGAAAAGGAACCAACTTACCCCTTGGTCCCTTATGAAGCTGTACGTAGCCAAATCCACAACCCCTTTTATGCTCATGATTAGACCGAGTGCTATTGAATCATTCAAGGGCATTTTGCAATATCTTGCAACCAGGGAGCATACTATAATCTTTGATGCGAAAGGGACGACCATGAGTACGATGGACACCATGATACTGGATTTGTTTATTGCCAGTGCAGATAGACTTGTTCTCAGGGTTACCAGAGTGATGAATGTAGGCAAAAGCACACCTGAAGAAAAGGTATCAAGCTTGTCGACCAAAGCAGATCCTAAAGGCGGCCCCTCAGGTATAGCCAATCCAACAATGAAGGGCCCAAACAGCACTCCTACATCCAGATAATAAAAGAAAACACCAGAGACAAAGCAAAGAAGGATAACCAAGAAGATGTACAAATCATTTACAGGGCTGCCTTTAGGTGTCTGTTGAACTACCCACAGAAGGGCTGGCCGGATGATAAAGATAATCAAGATGACAAGAGCCATGCAAAGGAATGAATCTAGAGTTTGATTGTAGTCCTGCTTATTTTTAAGATTGGAAAACCATATTGTGTTGACTGACGTAATTGCCACTTGAAGTAAGTGAGTGATGAGACCAGAAGACATTGCTAATCGGCCAAGCTCTGTGTTAAGGATTTTGAGATCTTTAAGAAGGAGAGCAATAACTGGAAATGCTGTCATGGAGTGAGCTACCAAGATTCCATAGCGGTTACGTTGCCTTCTAATTTGATCCGCTATGTAAGCATTATTAGGATTATAGCTTCTGTTCGCTAACATAGTAATTCCACCAGCTACTAAGGGCACGACTAAATTTAGAACCCCAATTGCTAGCGCTTTTGGTCCTGTTTTTCTAATCATGCCAGTGTCCATTTTCACTCCGCTCATAAACTGGAAAAGTAAGTAACCGAACGACGTAAATGCACCCAGAGTTCCTTGGCTTTTGGCGGGAAACAAAAACTTCTGTAATCTTTCATATCTCCCCAGACATGTACTTCCAAGGATTAGGCCAGCCTATGCCAAAAAATAATAGATCATGTTCAGTTAGTGTATGGTTTTCCCCACAAACAGAATCTAATGTCATCTCATATCTGCTGCCATAACATGTCAGTTAAAAGATCTATGAGAAAAGGTTGCCTAAACAAAATGAGCCCAAAGTCCCAAACAAAAATCTCGACCACAACAATGCATTCATAGCAATATTAGTCCAAGAAATTTAGAGAATGAACACAAGAAAATCCCACGATCAAACAGCAATAATTTAGCAGGAGACCTGGAAAATGATGCAACTCGGGAAATCTGAAAAAATGATGTAAAAGGCAATGCACATACTCCAATTTCAGAGACAATCTTGGGAATTCCAAGACGCTTGAGGGCATAATGCAAGAGGTGAGTTAGCATAAATATGAGAAGAATTTGCAGCTCCAAAATGGGCAAGGAATATATGAAAGGGTTGCTGCGTTTGTAGTGGTAAAAGAAGCCATTCGAATTGACCTTTGGAGGGTCCCTTACACACACAAAAAGAGGCCAGGTATAATTTGTAGTTTTGGGGATTACGATAGACATTTTTGTGTGGTGTTGCTGCCGACTGGCACCACCACCTCCACCTCCGCCTTTGAAAAGGGACGGTGGTGCTACGGAGGAGAGAAGGGGAGGAGAGGGAAGAGGTAGAGAATGCTGATCACCTACGAGAAGGGAGGGTGTAGCTGCAACATGGATATGCAGCAAAGGACGGAGGTCCCAGCAATTTGAAATTGTTGGCTCTTATATAGACCAATAGGAGAATTCTGACAGCTCTCTTTTTAGCTACAGCAAATCCACCACTCCAATTCGTTTAATTTTTTTTTTTTTTTGGATAATTTCAAAAACCTCTGCTGAGGTTTCTAATAGTTTCACTGTACTCTCCTAAATTTTAAAACTATCACTAAACTCCCTTAAAACTAATTTTATTGTAACAAATTAGCTCAATTCAAAACAATTAATAATAAAAAAATGATTTCAAGAGTGAGAAGAATATTTCATACCAAAAGTACCCCTTAACTTATTACTATTGGATGACTTAGTATCAAAAGGGAATATTAGTTAAGAATAGAAAATAAAAACTATAGTTAGAAAGTGTAAGTAAGGCAAATTACAACACTAGCATGAACCCAGTAGAATTCAGTAACAATGGCTCGCAAAATCAAAGAATTGGAGAGAAAATTTTATTAATTTTGAATTAGTATTTACACGTAGAATTCCTAAATTCTTACTAGTGGAATTGGGAAGATTTTGAACAAGAACTGGATAAGACAAAGTATGGCCTCTTCAAGAAAAAATGCCACGATAAATAAAAAAATATACAAACTAAGCTAAAATATTTTTTTTAATTATTTCTTTCACTTACGAGGTCCAATATTTCACATGATTACTAAGAAATTTTCAAAATTTATAACAAAAAAAAATAACAACTCTCAGGCAACATTTGCATGAATAGAAAAGAAATGGCTTTAATGGAAAAATAAGTAAATCAAAGTGGAAAACATCATTTTAACAATCTTGTTGGGATCACATATACAAAGCAAAGAGAAAAAACAAATATTTTGAAAAAAAGGAAAGAATAGACTATGTGTAGTTACACTTTATCCATAACTTAATAAAACCTAATTGTAAACATATATTAACAATTTATCCTTTTTTATGTATTTTTGTATTCATCTTGTTATTCTTATGAAAAATTTATGAAATAATAATATCTCAATAAGAATTTTAATCTTTTTTAAGGAGAAGAAATTACAAGAACTACTAAAATTTAGAAAAAAATTTTAAATGTTAACGGTTATCATTATGAAATTTAGTATTCAAGATTTTCAAGTTTTTTACATTCCAAATTATGGCAATACAAGTGGCTCAATTGTTTCTCCGTGTAACTATGTAAAATTTCCCAAAGTTGCAAGGGTAATGAAGTCATTTGACCATCAATAAAGTAAGCATTGGACCCGAATTGACTGACAAAGAAGGTAAGTGATATTTTAAAAACCTTGGGAGAGGGCAGTGAAATTGTTAGGAACCTCAGGGGAGGTTCCTGAAATTATCCCTTTTTTTGTCCTTCTTTATGATAACCTTAAATACAAAAAAAAAAAAAAAACTTTTTTGGGATACTATATGTAGGGTTTTAGCTTAAATTTAAAATTCTAGATCTAAATCCAATGTATAGAAAATAATCTCATAATCACTTTTATTTAATTGTTAATTATGAAAAAACTTTAACATGTTTCAACGGTGTATTCAAATCGAATCGAATTCGAGTAGTGCACTACTCGATCTTGACTCGAGTTAAAATAACTTGGATCAAGTTCGTCGACCTTTTAGAAGTCGAGTTCGAACTTGACTCGAGTTGGAGTTTGTAGAGCTTTTAGAAGAGTTCGACTTCAATTTATCTTTCTTGAATTCGAGTTAAATCAAGCCTAATCAAGTTTAATTGAACTTATTCGAGTCTAATCGAGCTCACCTAATAAAATTAATATTTTACATATAATTTAAACAAAGGATACAATCGACATTTCACAAATAATAACTATAAAAAATTTAAAATATGCATATATATATATATATATATATACACACACGCGCACATACACTTACATTATTAGACTTATCTAGGCTATGAAATTTAAGGAATATAATATTCAAACTCGACTCATAAGAATTTTTAAGTAATTCAAACTTCGATTCAACTTAGTTCAATGCCAAACTTGAGTCAAGTAAATCAAGCTACTCACGAGCCTCAAGTAGATCAAGCTACTCACAAGCTCGTGAGTAGATCAAGTAGATCAAGTTGATCAAGCTACTCACGAGCTCAAGTTGAATAGCTCAATTAACTTACATTCCTATTATAATCATTTGTAGAAAGCTTTTTATTCTATTTTAGTTTATGTTGCGCGTTACTCTCTGCAAACAATGTATACATCCATGCAATTAAGGGAGTCTCTTGATTCCATTGCGTACAAGTTGAAAGTTTGGGTACTAAATTGTATCGACATTTTCAATGTCAACTGAGGATTCACTTTTCACTTGCCATAGAATTTCTTGAAATTTGTTCTAGACTTGTTTAGGCAAAAAATTATCACTGGTAGAATGTACCAAACAAATCTCAAATTAGATGTCCCCTCAACCTATTAGTGAGAAACACACGGACTAGAGACCAGCGTCAGGCAATGTCCAATTCTCTAGCATATTAACACAGCACTAGATGTGGATTCATTTGATTAAAAGGGTAAATTCATAGTGGTAGTCGCCTTTTTTCTCGCAAACACTTGCATTACTTTCACTAGTGATCACTGATATACTTGTTTATGGGTTTCAAAATATACATTTGCAGGTTTATTCACTACAACTGGTTCAAGAACACATATACACTGTAAACCAAAATGATTCTCCTAGCATAAAAATACAGCAAGACTTGCACCCAACAGATGCTGGGGAGTAAAGAAGCTTCACCTACAGCCTGGAGCACCAAAAATTGGGCAATACGATGAACTTGATGGACAAAGGGTCAATGAATATAGGAGAATTTAGATCCACAAATTCTGGAGCAAGAGTTGGAATGCCTCCTCCATCAGTAAGTTTTAATGGTTTTCCATTTAGCAGCATGGTTTTGCTTTGAAGGTCTCCATCTTTTGGAGTTAAGTGGTATTCTTCTCGGAACAGATCTTCATCTGTTGCTTTACTTCCAACCCAGGAAACAGTCTTCTTAAGATTATGCAGAAAAGACTTTTTCTTGCTTTTTTCTTCTACAAGCAAGTCTGTATGTGTGACAGATTCAACATCGACACTGAATGCAGTTTCATTGCTTAAATTGATCAGGAGTAAAGTTACTCCTTTCTGCAACAAAAGAAAAGCATTGCTAGTTAGGAGAACAAGTTCAATTAATTTTCAAAATGATGTCACCAGAAGTAATAACCCCAAATGAATAGGACCAATGTTGTTAGTACATAATTTGTAGAGGCAACCAGTGTCTTTAGGATTCAGAAATACAAATTGGTTGACCATAGCTCTTGAAGTTCACGGGTACTAGCCAGGGGGGATTGCAGAATCAGGTACACAAATGAAGCAGCTCAAAACAAGCAAGCACATTTGTGCAAGGATTTTATAGCAATCCAGGAAAGAACTTTCTTTCTGCTAGTAGAAACTTAATGAGAATGACTTTGAAGCAAATCTTTCTGATAATTTGCGGGCAGAGAGGGAAGGAGATAACAACAGTGGATGCCTACATCGGACGCCAAGCATTGACTCCATCTACAGCTAGAAATGTACGCATGCCAACAAGATACTATAGCTGAAACTAGATTTCTCCAAGGAATACAGCAACTTCATATGAAAGAACTATTCAACCTATTGCATTGTAGCAGCTTATTTTTCACGCATAACTGATAGCATGCTCGTCAAACACCATACAGAGGCCCACACACAGACATGTAATTTGGTTGAAGCTCATTAAGCAAGGCAAAACAAAGATATAAAATTTCCATAAAATTGGATAAAAGGTATGATTTCTACTTACAAAAATAAGGAAAAGCAACCTTTGAGAATGCAGAAGGTCAACCACATCTCAAAAACAACAATCAGAAATATGGACAGCTTAACTTTATCAGTGATCTAGATCCACTTTAAGACGTAAGAATGCTTCCACCTATCAAGTTCATGAATAATCATAACTTACTTTTTGTTTTGAACAGTGGGCATAAGAGCGCAAGTATGGTTCACTGCTGTCAATAGAAAGAACTCCACTTCCCATAAGCTGATGCCAGAGCAATGCACTGCAAAGACCCAACCACATACAGCAAAAGAAGTCTTAGCAGAAAAGAAATTAAAGGGCAACGAGAAAAATTGAAAAATTAGTCCGGTCCTTATAGAAGCCCACAACATATGCAATAGGCAGACAAAACAATCAACACGAAATGGATCCATCTTACGTTAGCAATTCAAATACCAAAAGTATCAGTTGCATTAAAGTTATTCAGTTCTTAACTAAGTTGTTGGCTTTTGAAAAAGTAATTGTCCTTGCCTGTAATAATCTGGATTTGGGACATATGTAGTTGTGTCGAGGAGAGCATAGTTTCCACCAATTAAGGTTTGCCTACAATACACTTTAGTGTCAAACTTAGCAGCCAAACCGAGCTGATCCAAATACCTGCATAAAAAAGGTAGGCAAAAATGTTGATGGAAATCCATACGCTTCAGAATCATACTACATTTACTGGAAGCATCTTAAATGTAAGAAAAAAATTTACTAGCCTCTGTCACAGAACAAGGATGTGGCAAAAGAAAGAATACCAGAAGCTGTTAACGAAAGTATCAGAAACATGACGACCACCATTGTTAAAAGCTCCCCCAGCTTCACCAACCCAAGCAGAAGCCCAAGGACCATCGGTCTGGATGATTCTGCTAAGATTGCCAAAAGTGGCCTCTATCTTACTCAAGTAGTGTGGATTCAGGATTTTATTAATAAGATTGTGGTCAACTCCTGAAACAGAAAAGAAGTTTAAGGCCCACAGTATCCTGGAACCGGTAAATAATGATGCAATCATAAAGTAGTACTTGAGAGTTAGTTGACCTTTTTTCAGTATTTAAAGCACAGAAAACAAACACTTCTAATTAGAAAGCCAAAGGCTTCAATGTACTCTATGTATTTCAATTATGCCACTCAACTTTTTCATCATCATTTGAAAAGGGATCTCTATAAACATTTCTTTCTAAGTTTCTTCAATAATTGGAAACTAAGAAGCTAAACAAAAGGGAAAAAATGACTTGCGTGCATTGAAATCTTTGTTTCACTGGAAAGTTTTTAGGATACTCCACACTTTGAAATCTGGAAAAATCCAAACTTATGAAAATAATGATCATAATGTTTATATTATTTCTTAGTCTTTCTCCTTTTCCTCAATTCCAGTGAAACAAACTTAAACTTGTCAGAGCATGAGCACCCTGCTCATTATCATGGTCATCGCAATTGTTACAACAAAAAAATTAGCAAACATGTCTTAAGCTTTTTGTGCCACAAAACAGAGAAAGCTAACACTAAGATCATATCAGTCAAATCATCATCATTTCTACACTATGTTCATGATGCTTGCCTACCTGCACCCAGGTTATAGATGTGATGGGTCAGGACATCAACAACTTGAGGACCTGAAACTAGGAGGAGCCTAGAATACCAGTCCTTATCAAAGAAACCCCCTGGTGCTAAGACAAAAGGTCTAGGATGGAAACTCTTGTACTCTTCAATGATGATAGAATTCAGATTAGCAACATCTTTCCCATACTGTTCAGCATCAACACTGGCGCCAACTCCCCTCCCACTCAACTCATTACCTGCGACAACAAAACATAAGGAAACAATAAGGTTTATTATTTGTTTAGAATATAGTAAACACAATTAAGTATACAATTAGATGAAGAAAAGGTAGTCATCGAAATGAATACCAAATTCCCATGAATCTATATGGTAACCCTTAGAGATTGTGTATTTAATAAAATCGTGGGCATTGCTAGAATCCCATTCCCCTTGCCAAACACCCCTTCTATTCTTGTGCCTCCCATATAGTGCATTGACGCCAAAGGTCACAAGTGCTCTGTAACAACATAATGCCAATAGGAACTTGATGAATTTCTGAAATAGTTGGATACATTTATAATGAAATTCAGTAATTTCCGCCATACACCTAAATGTAGTTGTAGATGAGATCTTACCCTGTCTTTTTGAAAAAGCTATTCAACTCATCCCACCTTTTCATATGTAAGCAACCCTTTGAAAATCCAAACAACCCATCCTTCTGTTTCACAAATGGTGTGCAAGAAATGTTTCCAACATCATAATGAACTTGGTCTTGCAAAGAACCTCCAAGTCTTAATCTTAAATTCTTGAAAGCTGTTAAAACACCAATCGATAATTTAGCAATCACCAAATGCTTTTGAAGTATCATGGAAAAAATCAAAAGACAGCCAATCTAGCAAACTATCCTCAATGTGAAGTTTGTCACTTGACAATTTGAAGTATAAAATAGCACATCAGACATCTATTGGTACAATTCTGACACATCTACAAACTTTTGAAACTAATTTTCCAACAGAAATCAAATGGAAGGCATTTGACAGTATCTTCACCAACCAATGCTCAAAATGTACAGAGCTTAAAGTTCATGCTCATTTGATGGGCAATTTTGGGACTGACTAATTAAAGTCCAAATCTTGATAAAAGAAGAGATTAGTGGTCTATTTTGCTTTCTGATCAAAATTTGATAAACTACTATCAATATAACAAGAACAAAAAATGGAGATGACCAAGCTTATAGCAGAGAAAGACAACCTTGAATGGCGTTGGAGAGAAAAGGATGAGACAAGTCCTGAAAAGACAAAAACACTTTCAGTAAACAGACACAAACTGTCTTTTGTAAATAGTAATTACACCTGATTTGTGTGCTGCGGAGGTTAAAGATATCAATAATCTGTAGAAGTTGAAATCGTTACCAGATTTAGAAGAGATGAAGATCCCCATGGGCACTGGTTATAGTTGCATTTCTCTTTAGGCCACCAATCAATGGTGGCACATATGTAATTAGTATCTGTCTCAGCAAATTTTGCTGTTGAATCAATGAACAGTACTGCACTTCCTATATTTTGTGCCAAAATGGAGGGGAGAAATGCCAGAAAGATTACACCAGATGCCCTCCAACAACCCATTAGTACACTAAAATAGCTTCACCTGAGAAAAATTGATTATAAGAAAAACACAATCACATAATTGAATAGATGATATTATCAAACATGTTATCTCAATAATACTTTTAGAAATTAATATGAGAAAAGAAACTTGGTAGCCCTTCAAAGTTCTTAGTCATAAATAGACTATCATTTTGTCTATAACATAGTTCAGCACAGGATGTGTGCAATGCTACAGTACTAATCCGGGAATTTGATTAAAGCTTGCACAACATTAACATGTCATAGAAAAAGTTACCAATTAAATAGATCTAACAAAGATACAGCTTTAATTAAATAGATCTAACAAAGATACAGCTTTAACATAAGAAAGTAACAGAAATGCTTTTCACTTCTATCATGGTAAGTTGCATCCAAGAAAAGATAAAAAAATTCTATGTAAAACCGACTCAAAATAACCAATTTCAGGAAAGATAAGAACAGGTCCCTTCCAATAACGGTATACCTTCAAGAACATAACTTGTTGATTACAGAAGAACATTAATGCCTAGTTACCATATATAAACACGAATCAAGAAGCTGAAATGAGGTATAAATTTTAGAGACACGGAGCATGTATCACAGAATATGCTTAAACAGAGGAGAGGTTAACTGTGTCTGCATATCTAACACAAGTTTGTGATGTTTGCCATTCAGTTGCTAGTTTTTCAGACTTTTACCCTAAGCCAAGATTATAAGCAAAGCTAGTAGATCACAAGAAACCGAAATAAACCAATAAAGACAATACAATTCTTTAGTTCTTGCAATAAATAAGGCCAACTTAAATCCAAGAAACAACAAAAATTCTGGACTTTCCTCACTGTATTAAATCAAAAGATCCAAGACCCAAACATGCCCCACTTGAAATTTAAGCAAATTAAGCAGAACCCAGATGAGAACTCACCTCAAGAAGCACAAATCCACCATCAACAGGAAAGCTGAAGCTTAACTCCTAGACAGAGTAAATCAAGAAGTTGCAATGTACTTTTTCACCAGTAAAGACCAGAACTTTTCTGCATTATTCATGTGGTTTGGATGCTACTGTCCCACTTAATCACAAGAGAAATGTGTCAGCTGAAATGGGTCGGAAACGTATTCAATTTTCTCTACTTATTTTTCGATAATCAGAAAAACTCAGCTATATCTGGATCTTATGAGTTATGAGGTGTCAGCATCAGAGGTCAAAATCTATCATTTCTTTCTTAAGAGGTGTTTCTTGGTTTTTCTATTTTCAAATCTTTATCATTTCTTTCTGGCCAGTTCTACTTCCAGGGGTTTGGTAGAATAAATTTCTTCTGTAAGCAATATTGTGTGGTGGCCTGACTGAGGTCAAAATCTAGTGGCTATCTTCGGTTGAAAGTTATGCTTTGGAAAAAAGGTAATGCAAATCAACATAAATTAATAGAAAAAATAAATGAAAAGAAAGGAATTGGGAAGGGAAGCGGACCGACAGTTATGTTATGTTTGCACAAGATATATTTGGACTAATTAAAGAAAATATACAAAATAATGCGACCACAATAAGGGATTTAGTAGGAAAAGGACAGATGTCATTGGTCTTAGTTTTTAATTCATGTTCTCTAATGTTTTTGACAGTTATAGCTAATACTTTGGTTTGACGGCTGGAGCTAGTAATAACTAATTCAGTTGAGGCTGACCATTGGACTTGTGGATCCATCAAATTAGGTAATGTTTTTAATTAGAAAAATTGTTTTTTTTTTAAGTATAAATGGGAGGATTCGAATTCGAATCTCTTACTTACACTCCTACATCTGTACCACTCAATGTAATCCTTTCCTGAAAAAATTGCTCTTGAATATACGTCTCACTGCAGTATATGTGAAGATTAAATATATCCAAATTTTCACCTATTTTATTGTTAAAAAATGAGAATAATAATTTGTTAATTTATAGACATATGGTCATGTATTTTCACTGTTCACAAAATGACATAATAATTTGTTAATTTATAGCCACATGGTAATGTATTTTCCCTGTCTGCCTTTAGATAAATATGGGACGAATAGGACCAATTTAATTTATCAACCAATAAATCAGGGACCACATGAATCAGGGACCAATTTAATGAATCCGGGACCACATGAACTCCTTTTATCAACCAATAAATCAGTACTAACCCCACCAAATTTGATTGGATTCTACCATTACAGTGTAACAATACAGGTGCGACAAATCAACACTAGCCATTATTACATTAATTAAACAATGGAATATTCAGCATTTAATAACTTGAACTTACTAGAAGTGTGTTTGGACAGGAGATTATTTGTCTAAATATATTTGCTTACATCATCATTACAATTTCCAATACGCCTTTTTATCTTCTCAATTATCTCTTTATCTCATATACATCACATCACAAAAAGTGCTACAGTAAAAATATCTCAAATAATTTTATAATCCAAACACACTCTAGATCTGCTTGCTTCTCAATCTTCAAACTTACAATTGGCTTGCTTGCATTTTGCTGTCCGATTCCTCCATCCTTGAAGTTCCAACGCCTCTCGCTTCCTTATCCACACGAGCAAGTCTCAATTTTGCTCAGAATTTGCACACTTCGCACTTGGCAAAATTCCTAAATTTTTTGAATTGGGTCTCACGTTTTGACTGGATTTATGTAGATTTATTACTGCTTGAAAGAGAACTTCCAAAAATACACCTTTATGGACGTTAAATTAGAAGTCCAATGGCTTTTGGGTGGAGTCACGGCAACAGAGGTCCTTAATTGGCCCCGATCTTTAAGTAGGAGTATTATATTGGTGTAGAATAAAAGTCAAGGATGAAATTGGCTTTAGTAAAAAGGGTTAGGGGCTAAATTTTTCCTTTTCAATTAAAACCTCTCGAAGAAGTCATGGTAGCCCTCTTTTCCATACATCTCAACAAATCTCCATATTTGGTTGGTTTGACTCCTAAAGATTTTGGAATTTGGTTAAAAAAGATGTGATGGAGATTATTCAAGGTTTTTTGCATTCTAGTTTTTTGTCTAAGGCCATTAATGAAACTTTGGTAATTCTCATTCCACAAATTGACACTCCACTAAATCTAACTCATTTCAAATATATAGTTTATGTAACATTTTGTATAAAATCATTTCGAAGGTTTTGATTAATAGGCTTAAGCCTCTTTTGAACTCATGCATTAGCATCTCACAAGCTGCTTTTATTCTAAAAGGCAAATCTTAGACAGTAGACAAAGCTGCAGATATATTGTTGGGGCAATATTCACCACTTATGAATCGACAACCAAGAAATTATCATCAAGAAGGACTGATCAATTGTCGGTAGGTAAGAATTTATTGGTATACCAATTGAAGATTGACGGAGAGTGCTCTTATTTAGTGTAATACGATATTTAGATAGGTTGATATTGATGCCATAATCGGCAGATAGGAACTTATCAACAGCATCCATTTGAGGCCGATCAATAATCGACATGATATCCGATATTTATACACTTATTAGTAAGCATGAACATATGCTAATATGTGCAGATATGAAAGGGAGAAAGGAAGCTGATTATGCTAGCTTGTGTATTAGAAGACATTGCATCATATCAAGGTCCTAAAAACTAGGGACGTGTGAGTTATGAATTTCTAGAAGTAAGGAAGTGGGTAATTCCTACTCCCCCCATTTCAACTGATATGGCTAATGTGGCAAGTGGTTATCTTGAAGGTGGACCATTAAATCAGCAATGAACTTATGAAATAAAGGACTGGACCATCAAATTAGCCATAAAGCCACAAGTTGGAGACCAAGCAGTTTATGTAAGCAAACAACTACCCTAACTTGGAGGGAAATTTTATCTATAAATAGGAGAAAGATGTTAGAAGAAAAAATGGAAGAGTCTTCACAGAAAAGGCTCCCACTTAGAATAGCTCTCTTCTTACTTTGATAGATAACTTTAGGATAGTTTTAGGATTTCTTTGTATAGCAACAATTCCCCTTTCATTTCTATTTTGCTTTGAATCTTTCAACTTCGTGTTCCTAGTTAATTTCATGTTAGGTTCTTTAAATTGTTTAGTTGTTATGAACTTATTTCCCATCTCAAGCAAACTTCTTAATTTTCAGCAATCTTATGGTTATGATGAAGTACTTTTATCTGTTTTCCTCTAGAAATCAGTTCTCTTTCCCAATGTTTTCTTTACCAACTACTTTGGCACGAATGTTAAGTTCTTGAGGTTACTTATGGCTGACGAACAGCAATCGCCTAGGAGTCAAGTTTCATCAACGTATTCTCTATTTGGCTCTATTTGTTTCTTTTCTTTGCACAAGCACACTCGGAATCTACAAACCACTAAGGTGAACATATTAGCTATTAGCATCGAGTTCGTTGGCTGCCAAAATTAGCACGAACGTGTATGTCATCAATCGTCGTGGTCAAACCAAAGGCATCGTTGAGGGTTTTGAACCAGATAAAGAGACACACAAGGACATAACAAAAACAATTAGTTCAGATAAACTATCAAAAAATATTTTTAAAAAAAGAAAAAAAACAATGATAAGTCAAGTAAAATTCAAATGCAAAAGCTTCTTACTCAAACATTTCCTATCCAAACTGGAGAAAAAGCGAAAAAAGGGTTAGTAGATTAGACAAATAAAAAAATCAAGGCAACAAATTTAAAAAGAAAAACATGGCAATAAAATTGCCATAAAAAAATTCACTTTTACCTTCGATATCTCTCAGAAACATAATTGGTAGCCCTAGAAAAAGATGAGGCGGTGGTTTTCATGAGAAACTTAGGTGGTTGCAGTAATTTGAAGAACTAAAAAACTAATGATTACCTACTATGGTAAAGCAAATCAAGAAGAATACAAAAAAAAAAAAAAGAATTCCTTGAACAGAAAAAAATAGAACAAGGAAAAAGAGAAGAAATCTTTGTTATGGATATGTAGCATAGGCTGTTAATGGACAAATAACGGCGAAGGTGCCAAATTGTACCATAACCGCCTTAAACAGCAATAGCGTTTCCCTAATGTAACTCATTGGTCACTGAGAAATCTAGAAGAGCTGGAGGAGAGAATCTCTCATTTTTTCCCATGCCATGACTACGCAGCAAAACGAACCTCTTCAACAATGCTCTCCTATTATAACATATGCATACACAGGTTTCCCTTGAAACAAGGGCTCATTTCAACATTGCCATAACTTGTAAACTGTAATTGCCAATGTTAACTTCCATAAAATGTTGGCAATTATGGAAGTCACCGTTGGAAATTACAGTTTACAAGTTGTGGCAATGTCAAAATCAAACATTTTTCAAGGAAAACCTGTGTATACATCCACTATAGTAGGAAGGGAAACTTGTGTATAGTAGGAGCATTGTTGAATAGGTTCATTTTGTTGGGCAGTGATGGCATAGGATCAGGGGAACTAAGAGTTGTCTTAATAATTTGGAATCCAAAATCTTCAAAGTCACAAATGTGTGTGTATATATATAGGTGTAAGCAGGAGGTTTGAATAAAAAACATCTCACTTACACTCCCTCTCCATATATCAATATATTTATATTTATAACTACATCAATTTAAGGAATAATACCAATTGCTGGTAAAAAATATTAGCACCAAATAAGATTAATTAAATTATTTACTAAAGAAAGAGAGTATCGTCTTTGAAGAATTCACACCTAGTACTAAAGGCATCATCAATTCAAAAAAGCTCCCAAAATCTAGTCATCATCAATAAGTCAACCATCCAAAGGGAACTAGACATTTTGGGCCCTTTAGTTTAAGTGATTTCTTAGGAATGTATTATATATTCAAAGCCATCATTTTTTGTCCTCTTTGGGAAAAAAATGCACTTTTAGTACTGAAAATTTGGAGATTGGAACCAATTGAACCACAATGTTTCGGCTAGAATAGATAAAATATCCCCAATATTAAATTTTGAGGACTGCGAAGATGAAGAATATCCTACACTATGTTGATTTTTTTTTATTCTAAATTTCTCTAGTTTACAGGGTATCTAATACTTCTTTTCTTGATCTTTTATTCCAGGCTTGGGTTAACGGTAGGGTTGAAACTACAATTGCACTCTTGTAGTTGAAGATGTCTAGCATATGTTGATTTTTTTATTCTAAATTTCTCTAGTTTATAGGATATCTAATACTTCTTTCCTTGCTCTTTTATTCCAGGCTTGGGTTAAGAGTGGGGTTCAAACTACAATTGCACTCTTTTATGTCCAACTTATGTTGATTTTTTTATTCTAAATTTCTCTAGTTTACAGAGTATCTAATACTTCTTTCCTTGATCTTTTATTCCAGGCTTGGGTTAAGGGTGGGGTTGAAACTACAATTGCACTCTTTTTATTGAAGATGTCCAGCTCTTGGAATTTCATGTTGATTCTGATTGGTAAGCACCCATCTTAGATTTAATCGAATTCAAGAATCAATTGTTAAAACATCTACAGGAGTTTACTTATTTTAAAGCCATTCAATTACATATACATAACCTATCCGAAACCAACCCATTTTATGAATTCTGTTTTTTGTAAGCTCTTTTCCCCCCTCTTCCCTTCTTTATCATTATTCCACTAGATCCAATCTAAATGGGACAAACAAATTGGTTAGTCCAAATCAAATCGTTGCATATAAATATCATTATTAGATTGATCTAAGTTCATGCAGTTTGTTATTTATTATATTACTATTTTTGTTTGGTCAATTGTGAATAAAATCAACTGAAACGGGAATCTGTTCGCGATTTTTTTTTAATTTTAATTTGAATATTGAATAATGCAATAGAAATTTAATAGATTTTTTTAGTTATTGTAACGTGACAAGAGTTCATATTATAACTGATTTGGTATAAATGTTGATTCTGATTTGATGTTAAGTTTATATTTTAATTGTGACCTTTTAAGTTTATATCTGTTAGGAGTCGAGGAGATCTTGTTCTAATGACTAAAGTGATGTTCCAAACCTTAGAGTTTTGGTGTTGAATGGCCCTTCATGCCTATATTTAGTAGTTAAAAAATAAAATTTATAATCTATTGAAGAGTAGTTTTAGCTAATTTTGATCATTTTCTATTTTAAAACTTACAAGAACAAAACTTTTCCAAAAGTTTTTAGATTTCTTTAATAAGTTCTACCCTTTTGTTTATTTTTTTTAATTTCCTAGCATTTGTCAGTGGTCTTTCTGGAAGATTTTTGGGAAGTAAAACTACTATGGAGGGATAATTTAGGAAGAGGAGAAGAGATACCTTATAACAATGTTATCTTGTTAGCTTTTTTTTTTTCTTTTTTTGGTTAGCATATTCACAACTATCAAAATACATTATCATATGAAGAGGAGAAGAGATACCTTATAACAATGTTATCTTGTTAGGCTTTTTTTTCTTTTTTTGGTTAGCGATATTCACAACTATCCAAAATACATTATCATAATATATATATATATATAAAAGAAATACCCATTAGATGTGGTAGTTTTTGCTATCTTCATGAACATAATATTATAAAAAATTCTTTTTTTCACTTTATTTTCTTCTATAACTTATCATCGTTTCCTCAAAACTTCTTTGGAACTCAAAACTTTTGTTCATATGCGTTATCACTAGGAATTAGTAGTTGTACCCTTTATTTTATGGGATATGAGCAACTAAACACCTTGTGATTTCCTTACAACATTATAAGTTATTAACAATTTGCTATAACAAAATAATTTAGATAAATTATAATACCAATTTTCCTCAAAAAAAAAAAACAAACAATCAAGAAATTACAAGATTTGAATCATACCTACATATAATTGGAAACGACAAAGCAAAAAAGAGTGCATTGAAAAGAAAAAAAATGCTTAAAATTTAAAAGAGATTAAGTTAGCATATCGCCATCATGTTTTCAACCAACTTTGACATTAATGCATTCACAAAATGACTTCAAGACATTTTGAGTGACTTTCCTAAAGTCAAATTTTTCTGATGATATCCTTCTCCAGATAGGATACGAAAAAGATCCCAGCATATGAAGTCAACAACATCGTAATTTATGTTAGCATTTTTAAGGATCATGAGGTATATCATTGTCTGTTACCAATTCCGTTTAGCAAAAAGTGCTATGGTTGCTTTTACGGCCGGTGGGCTTTTGCTAAAAAAGATTTAGCCATCACATTGATCAATCCCTTC
Organism: Coffea humblotiana; assembly: GCA_023065735.1. Classification (NCBI taxonomy): domain Eukaryota; kingdom Viridiplantae; phylum Streptophyta; class Magnoliopsida; order Gentianales; family Rubiaceae; genus Coffea; species Coffea humblotiana. The sequence goes on from CM041211.1 coordinate 25,115,800, forward strand.
TCCGGGAAGACCATACAACTTCCTCCTATAATGGAAATCCCTCATTTTGATCCTCCTTATGAGGAGAATGAGGAGAGTTCCATTGATGGAGAAATCCCTCAGTTTGATGGTTATGACAATGACCAGGTTGAGGAGGGTCCAGCTGAGGCTTCAGTTTGCCTCAAACACTTGATTCATAAGGTACTCTTGTCCTGTGATCCTTGTTTGGATCTAGACGATTATGTCGTTGCTACAATCCATGGAATAGCATCCATGGAATAGCACCCATGGTTGAGTCCATAAGATCGAGAGAACAATCCTGAAATTATCCTTACTAGCAGTTTGTACCTGTTACTGACGTTCAGTTTCACAAGGGGAGGTTATATGTTGTAAATAGTCACAAGAAACTTGTTGCTGTCGACTACTTTTCTAGTAATGATTCAGCAAGCAATGGGAATTGCTGTGGTGATTCATCAGATGACCGAGACGATTGAGATGCTACTACTGAGGATAAAGATGGTAGTGAAGACAACTACGATGGTGATGGTAACCTATCAAGGTGATGCTCTAATGGAGTACTTGATAACGGAGCATCCTACACATTGGTCTCAATGTTCTAAAATGTCATATCTAGTTGAATCATTTGGACAAAGAGCTATCATTATTCCCCAAGATTTACCTTTGGATGAAGGAACATCAAAACTATGAATAGCAAGTGTCAAAGAAATTTTCAATTATTGACAATTTCAAAGGTCACACCTAGAAGGTTTCTGCAATTTTGCTTGCAACTTTTTGAGTTTCAAATGATTCAATTGCCATTTGAAGGGACGCATTTCCAAACAAGGTTCTACCATTCAATAACTATTTAAGGAATATGAATTCCATATATGGATCAATTTGTGGTCTTTTGGCTGCAGACAAAAAAGACTTACCAATTTCTAGAAAAATTTCTGCACTTCTCTTCTTTGTTCTTTGGGGCAGTAATAATTTAGTGTAAAGTTTTGTAATTAAACTTCATCTTATCTTAGAAGATATTTGTCCTTAATTTTTTGCACAATATAGTGGGCGAATAAAGCCTTAAAGAAAGTGATTTGCAATCACGATTTGAATCCTTTTTCTTGTTAGTTTTGTAGCCATTTCATAGTATTCTTATTGTTGTTGTCCAACAACCTTAAGGCTTCATTCCTCCTTTGAAATGGCAAGCACTATGATAGATTTGGCTTCTGATATTTTTAAACTTGACCGTTTTGATGGAGGAAATTTTATTCATTGGAAAAAGCGAGTGCATTTCCTTCTTGTGGCCCTCAAGTGGTGTATGTTCTAACTACTTTAAGGCCTGCAACAAATGATGAAGAAGAGACATTGGATGGCATCCGCAATAAGTAAAAATGGGACACGAATAATGAGATTTGTAAGGGACACATTCTCAATGCAATGAGTGACAGATTTTTTTGATGTCTATCATTCAGTGACAACGGCCGATGAACTTGGGACAAGTTAGAAGCAAGGTACATGAGGGAGGATACAACAAGTAAAAATTTCTTGTCTCTAGTTTCTTTAACTATAAAATGGTAGACAAGAGACCTATTATGGATCAATTTGTTGAACTTGAAAATATGCTTAATCATTTTTCTCAACACAATATGTTCATGGATGAAACAATTATTGTTAGTTCCATAATTGACAAACTACCACCCTCTTGGAAGGATTTCAAGAGAGATCTCAAACACAAAAAGGGAGAGATCACTCTTGAATGTCTTGCTAACTCTTTTCATGTTGAGAACGGTTTATAATGCAAGAGAACAAAGCAAGTGATGATTAAAACATCTAAAGGGATGTGATTGAAATCCAATCCAAGAATCACTAATGATGGAACCTCAATTCAACACTAGTTATAACAACTAGTCTTAAATTCAATGAATAAAAGTACATTGATATAGTGGTTTGAACTAGAGGTGGCAATATGGATAAATGGCTTATAATTGGTTTTGACTTAATGGATGGTGGATGAAATTTGTCCGATCCATTTAGATCCATTTAATAAATGGATCTAAATGGATTAAATAAAAACCAATTATCCATTTATAATCCATTTAAATATTTTGGTAACTTTTTTTTTTTGTCAGATCCCTCGGTATGCAGTAGCCACTTTGGGCCCTGACTAATCCGGAGTTGAGCCAGGTTGCACTCCATAAGAGGTGCAAGCTTTCCCAGCACCTGTCTCTCCATTTACAAGACTTGAACCCGAGACCTTGCTTAAGGGGAGCCAAGCACTTTGCCATTCAGACCAGGTACAGCACTTGGCCCGACAACAAGGGTGGTCCCTCTCGTTTCTCAACATCAGATGAAACTTTCATCATGAAAGCATTTCCTTAAATGCATGCCACAATACCACAAGATAGAAACATGGTTTTTAAGTAAATGGATATATATGATTTTTGTTGATAATCCATATAAATCGATTTAATTTAATGGTTTTACTTTGGTCAACCATTTAAAACCAATACTATAAATAGATAATCCAAATCCATTTAATTATGGATTATATGGATGGATAAATGGATCTCAATCCAAATTGCCACCTCTAGTTTGAACACTACAAAATATCCCAAAAGGTGTAGTGTAATTTTTCCTGCTTGAAATTGGAAGGTTGAATTTAGAGTTCTTAACAAGTCTTGTAAAATGCTACAAATGGCAGGGGCATTAAGAGCTTACTTATATGAATGTTGGATTGATGGTATCCACAAAGTTTTAAACTTAACTTTGAACACGTTCATGAAAGGATAGGGATACAAAAATCTATTGTATCACTTGTATAAACAAATTAAAGAGAAGTAAAACCGTGTGTTAATTTATGTTGCTTGTTGCATATACTCTTGGTTCAAAACTTGCCTACCAGGTAGTATTAATAAGTTATAATCAATTAACACCAAGATGATGGTTCAATCGAAAAATACTATTGTTTATGCATAGATTTTCAGAATTTTTCAATGATCCATAAAGAAATCTTCAATATATTGAAAATGGTGGGGGATTGTTGAAGAAATTTTCAATAATTCAAAGGTCACACCTAGCAACATTCTATAATTTTGCTTGCAACTTTTCGAGTTTCAAATGATCCAACCGCCATTTGAAGGGATGCATCTCCAAACAAGTTTCTACTATTCAATAACCGTCTAAGAGATATGAAATTCTATATATAAATCAATTTGTGGTCTTTTGGCTTCAGACAAAAAGGACCTACAAACTCTAGAAAAATTTTTGCTCTTCTCTTCTTTGTTCTTTAGGGGATTGTAATAATTTAGTATAGAGTTTTGCAATCAAATTTCATCTCATCTTAGAGGATATTCGTTCTTGATCTTTTGCACAATATAGTGGATGAATAAAATTTTAAGAAAAGCGATTTGCAGTCACAATTTGAAGCCTTTTTCTTGTTAGTTTTGTAGCCATTTCATTAAAATGATTGATAGGAGAGGGTATATGTAGGAGGTGTAAGAACAATCAGAGTAAAAATTTAGAGTAAAGAATGAACCATACTTTGATCCCAACAATTTTGGCCTACTTTCTTAATATAAGTCACCAAAAAATTATTTTCAATCTTTTGTCTCCATATCTCTATCTCCTGCTCCATTTCCTTTAAAAAAATGCCATGGTATTTTGTTATCCATCAATAGCATGTGGCTTGATTAGTGTTGGGATATGGCTCTCTCGCACTTATAGGAGTATTAGTTAATGTGAGAAAGCAAAGTAATAGTTGCTTTCGCTTTTATTTTTACGTTCATATTTATTCCTTTGGTCCATGACTCATATTGCTATTCTTCAGTATTCAGGTTGTTTCCAACATCACAAATTAAAGGATAATCTAGGGCTGGTGGTTGAGTATGATTTTCAAGAGGGAATTGATACATATTCAAATGCAACATTGATGCTAGTTTCATTGTGCAATCAGGATGTTTTATGGCTATATGGTAGTTAACATATTAAATACAGGTCCATCACATATTGACAAAAGAAAATTGAAATCAATTTAAATATCTAAAATGATGATACTAGATTCCCTTTCTTTAAATTCTTTACCATGAGTATCCTTCTACAATATTTTTTTTCTCATGTATGCCAACAAAATGGAGCTTTTCCAACATGATTTCGAATAAATATAGTTGATGACTACTAATTCCTTTGAAGCTGGAGAAGCGATGATGTTCAATTCGGAAATCAAACAAACAAGAATATGTTATCTTGTGAATTACTAATAATTGTTCAAGTACTGTGTTAACTCAATATACAAAATAGATCTTCATTACTAGCATTTGTTAGCAGACACATGACCAATTGAATTGTGGGTGATGATAATAGCAGTGTTTCCACTGAACCTTTGACTATAGGTGAAGCAGGAGGGCTTGGGTGTGTCGGTGGTGCTGGTTCTAGTGTGTGTGCATGATGTCTCCTGTGCCTCTTCCTATTGTGCTTATGTGGAGCTAGTGCAGGCGAAGGCACTAGTCCTATTACACTGGGGCCAGTGGTTTAATAGGTTGACTAGCACTGGTGTTGATGGGATCATAGGTGTTAGACGTGGTACAGGTTAATGTTAGTGTTAGGGTTGGTGGTGCTCTTACTAATGTTAGGCCTGTGGAGGTTGGATTGGAGGAGATACTTGTGGTGGAGGTACTGTAGGTGGAAAATGCTAGTGCTGGAACATTGTTGGTGGCAGTGGCAATGGTGGTGATAGTGTTGGCCTTGGATAAGTAAACCTTGTGGAGGTTGTGATAGTGGGATTTGAGGTGGTGGTGTGATAGGGCACAAGGGTGGAGCCAGTTTAGGTGATAATGATGTTGTAGGAGAATACCGAGTTGCTAGACTCACCGGTGCCTACGTTGTTGTTGTGGTTGGGTTAGAACTTAAAAAAGGTGGAACTGCTATTATTGAAACAATAGAAGGAGAAGCTGCAGGTATTTGTAACTTTGTACATTGACAAATACTAACAAAATAGCAAAGCAAGTTGAGAGGGAAAGCCAAAGAGATGTTGCCATTTAGTATTGTTTTCTTACAGACAATAAGGTCTTATACATGCAATTGAATAGTTCCAGAAACTCTTGGAGTGAAGGTTTGGTGATCTTTTGGATGAAGAAATGTAGTTTTCCAGCAAGTGCTATAGCCCTTCTATTCAGTTTGCCAAGTTAGATCAGTTAGGGAAACTTATGCCAAAGTAGCATTTAATGTGTGCGTAATAACACAGTGCTAATTCTTTCTTTTCTTGCTCATGATTGAATATGAGGGATATATAGGGTATGAGGTACTTTCAATTTTATAAGGAACAGTGTGTATAGATGGTGAAACAGTAATGTCATTTGATCTACAAAAATTGCACTATTTCCTGGTTTATCCTTTACATTCTCTAGAATTATGATTTGACCCCTCGCCAAAAAAAACTTTACATTACATTCCTAAATATTCTAATAGATGGCATAGGCTGGTTTGGGTAGTTTTTGCTTATTTGAGTGCATAAACACTCAATCATCTCGTCTTTCCATTTGGCTAGAGCATAATCCCATTTGCTACTAGAATTGTGACAAAAGTTTTCAAGTATCAAAATATGTAACAAAAATTATAGTTGGGTAGCTAAATCAATTATGAGCGTGTATTTTGACGTGCAATCGAAATTTGCACGCATGTGAATTAAGAGCATGTGAAACAATATTATGTTGACCAAACAAATATAGAAGGTTTATGTGAGAGATAAAATTTACGTTTTGACCAAATAAAAATAGAAAACTTACGTGAAGAACAAAAATTATGTGACTATTTTCTCTCAAGTTTGATCTTGACTTTTAATTGCTTCAATAATTTAATAATAGCATTAGATGTTGACCCAATGGCAAGCACCAAAAAAATAATTTTTATTTTTAAAATTTGCACAAGAAAAGATGCTGATCTTTAGATAGTTATTCACTTATTTGGAACTACAATTACTTTTATATAATAAATTAAAAGATTAAAAAAGTTGTTGTATATCAAATTAATGTTAAAATTTCTTTGTTCAGTCACTATATGATGTTAAATTTCAATTTTGGACACTTTGCGTTCTAAACTCTCAATTTTGAATACTTTGCATTATAAACTCTTGAATTTGTCCAATTTAAATCTAATCAATGATAATTTTAGAAAAATTAATAGCATAGATGACCCAACAATGAATAACAATACGCCGAACGTAGTAAAAACGTGCTAAGGTATTGTAACAAAATTAAAACAATATATAGTTATTAATTTGAGTCATTTTTTATCTTGTTAATTTTGCTAACATTATAAGCAATTATATCAAATAAATCAATGATAATATAGAAAGTAGTAAAAAAAACTAGGAAATCATAAATAGAAAAAAATAGTGCATTGTCATTAATTTTTATCATTCTTTATCTTGTTAATTTTTCGAACGTAATTATTGATTAGATTTAAATGGGACAAAATTGAGAATAGAAGATGCAAAGCGTCCAAAATTAAGAGTTTAAGGTATAAAATATGCAAATTGAAACTTAAAGTGTAAACTAAGAAAGTGGTTCAAGTTTAGGAGTGTAAAGTGAAATTAAACCCAACTGGCTGGGGGTTTTGGCAAGATATGGGCGCCCTTCAACTATCGGCTGGGGCCCAACCTCCCTCGTCATCGACAAAATCTGTCGCATCCCTTTTCTCCAGCGCTGCTTCCTCTCCAATTGACATCAAACAACCGGCAACACACAAGGGGGAGGCAGCGATTATCTTCACAAGACAAGACATTGAAAAATTGGCAAGCCCATACAAACTTACACTGGTGAGGAAGTTTTCACATGGTAGGCCAAAACTGGAGGAAATCCCAAGTTTTTCTTGACTTTGGACCTGAAGAGCTCTGTCACAGTGGGTCATCTAGATGCACGACATGTTCTTTTGCGTTTTGCAAACGAAGTAGATTTCTTGCACTCCTGGACAAGGGGTTTATGGCAACTTGGGAGGTTCCCTATGAGGGTATTTCGCTGGTTTGCAGATTTCCATGTTCATAGAGAGTCCTCGCTTGTTCCTGTCTGGATCTCACTGCCTTCCTTACCTATTCATTTTTTTTGACAAGCATAGCTTGCTATCGATAATGAGTGTTATGGCTCGCCCATTGTATGCTAATGCGGCAACCACATCCTTAATCAGGTCAAGTGTGGCCCGGGTGTGTGTGGAAATCGATCTTCTTCGGCCTATCCCTCATCGGGTGTGAGTGGGTATGGCTGGGGAATCATTGGGTTTTTGGCAGCAAATTGTCCTGAAAAATCTGCCAAAGTACTACATGTGTTGCTGGCACTTGGGCCATTCCCAAGAGGAGTGTCGTTTGGATGGTGATGCCCATTGTCTAGGGAAAGAGAGAGGGATAGACCAGGCTGGGCCTGAAGGGGTGAAGGAGAATGGCGGAATAAGGGGTATTTCAAGCGCCAGGCTGGTTTTTCAGTCTGTCCATCAAGATCCCATAGATTAGGGTGCGGTGGCCAGTCAAGAGAACCAGCATAGCAGGAAAAATCAAGATCTATGTAGACACCTTGAGGGGACATCAAAGGGTGGAGAAGATGCCTTGGTTATTCCATAAAGCATAATGCAGCTGGCTAACAGCAGCAAGAGGTACGCGAGGGTGCTGCGTCTGCGAGTATTGCGACAATTCCTGAGGTTCATAAGGGCAAGGATCTATAGCCAGGGACAAGTCCAAATATGGATCTTTATGGCATATTGGTGTCACAAGGCAATGTATTGCAAATTGTGAATCAAGTAGAGGGGGTCGTAGCTCCTGAAGTGCCTCAAAATGATGGAGGGCCGTCTCCCTCGGGTGAAACATTGCGGAGAATGGACCTGGAAGTGACTGTTCAGCAGTCGAGTGATGGTGAGGAGATGGATACTGTGAGGACCCAAAAATTCTTTTATATTTTTTCTTATTTTTGAAAAAAAAAGTTAAGTTACATTTTTTTTATTTTACTTTACTTGCCTTAATTTCATGGTGATTTTAATGGTTGATCAAGATTTTTATCTTTTCCCTTTTATAATATGGTGCATGTTAAATTTTATAGTACATTAATGTAGTGTAACTGATTAGTGAGATGTGCACATTATATTTGGTGGACGAGAACGGGTGTGGTGCTAAAGGGATTAAGTGATTAGAAGTGTTAAGAGTGAATTAGAGGAACACAAGATGAATTGGCTATAAGAAACATATGGGAGACAAAGAGATGGGAATGGAACCTTACCTTGCCACTTGTCGACGATCCAAGCAACTTTGACCAAGACTATTCTTAGTCTTTATCTTGCACAATTGAACTAAAACTCTCTCATGTTTTCTTTGCTTTTGGCCGAAATTATAGAGGAGAGAAAAGAGAGAAAAAACATTAAAATTCACCTTGATTTCCTTGCTTGATTTGTGAGAAATTCGAAGATCAACCCTAATCCACTCTGATTAATCTTGAGGTAAGATTGAAGGGAAGCTTTTGGTGAAGTTTTGGGAGAAGAAAATCTTGCATCCCTCTTGATTTGCTTGTCATCTTTGGGGTTGGAGGTTAAGAGGTAAATTTTGCTAGAAAACTTAACTTTTTTTATGTTTATATGATGATCTACTAGTTTTGATCTACTAGTTTTGCTTGAGAAACTACTAGGTTTTCTTGATATATGATGATTTCCTAAATTTACTTGATGAACTATTAGATGTTTCTACCAGGTTTTGAGTTTACTTGATGTATGTTGCTTTAGGGTGAAAAGGGCATAACTTTTACGGAAGATTTCATGGTTTTGCTAGAGTAGCTTGTAATTTCCAGCTTTAATGTTCAATTTTCAGCCTTGATATGAAGTTTTCTAGCTTTAAGATGAATTTCCAGCTTTCATAGGAGATGTTCTAGCTTTGATATGAAATTTTAAGTTTTGATATGTGGTTTTTAACCTTGCTATGCAAATTTCCAACTTGAAGATGCAAAAATTTTAGCTTTGATGTAGTTTACTTGGAGCTATATAAATGTCCAAAGTTAATAGCTTTCTCAACCTAGAATGGAGACCATAAACCCCTTAACAAATGATCGTGATTTTTAATGGTTTTGCCATGAAACTAGAGTTGGATATTGAATGCTTAACTTGAAAAATTGGAGGACATATTACTGGATTTTTCTCCTTGTTGGTCAAGTGAGAGAGAGTGAGAGTTGAGGTGTAACTTTAGGGTATTTTTGCTTTCCTTTTGTATATGATTTTACTCGAGACACTTGTTACAATCTTATTCATTGCATGTGTGTTAGTTTTGATCCAAAACAAAAAGTTTAAATGAAAGGAAATGAGTTTTCTTCAAATCACTGTCTAATCGGAATTTCCAACTTCGTACCTTGAAAGTCTTGTCCCATTTTCTTCAAAAGTTGACTTTAATCGATGTCTTGTGCTCCATACTATCCTTAAAACATTGTGTTCTTGTATATGGCTTTTCCCCTTGATTTAAGTAAGAAACTTTTATACGTTTGGAAGCTATATTGAGGTTAAACTTGCATAGTGAAGTGTCTTCCAAGTGAAGTGTCAAAACTCCAATTTTTTTTTATGTATTTTGGCTTTGTGTTGCTAGTCTCTTGATGTCTTATCTAACCATAGGACTCGAAAGTGTCCAAGAAGACAAACCAGGGTCGAAGTGAAAGGATTGTAATTGATCGGTGAGTGTTCCTTGCATGTTTGTGCAATAAATGACTATGCTGAATGTTTGTAAATGATTGTTTGAATGTTAAATGCTTTCCAATGATTGTTAAATGAATTTTCAATGGACGAGTGTGTACTTTATCGTACTCGACGTAAGTGAATATGAATTTTCAACGAGTACATGATTGAATGTTACTTTGCATGAATGTAAGCCATTGGCTGAATTGTGCCCTTACCCTTCATCGTTAGCCTATTCGAGCAAGAAGCGAATTCGATCGGGCAAGTTCGTAATCCTAAGCCATTGTTTTGGAATACTCGAGTATGACCACAAAGTCGGGTGGAGTACTGGCCAGTGAAAACAATGCAATGATTGAAATGAATGACTGAATGACTGATTGAATGAAATGATCACTGTGGGAGTTTTTGTTTTCAAATGTCGGAGGTATAAGGGAGAAATGGACGTTTTCAAATGTCGGAGGTATAAGGAAGAAATGGATAGAGACTGAATGACTGAATGACTGAATGAATGGCTTCAAGTGAGCACATATCTTTTTATTGAATGTGCTATTATTACTTGAATGCTTCAAATGTTTTCCTCGAATGTTTGTCAAATGTAATATGTCCGTGATTTAACTGCTTGAATACTCGTTTGAAAATCTCTCCGGGCTTCTACTTCATTCTCTTAGATTTGTTTTCTTTATAGGAGTGGAGATCTGGAGCAGATAAGTTTGAACTAGCGTGTAGTGATCCTCTAGCACTTCTATTTTTGACAAACGGTTGTATATTGATATTTGGTAGTGTATCTTACGTTTCACTTTTGGTTCGTAATTAAGGTTGAATTGTAGAACTTTAGTGCTCATGTGGAGGCTTGAATGGTTATTTTAAGAATTTAACATAATGAATGTAGTGAGTTCTGGCGACAGTTGGGCAGGCGGTCCGCCAAACCTTTGGGTACATTCTAGGAGGAGGTGGGGTCGTCACAGATACCAGTGACGAAGGGGGAATTGCAATGAAAGTCCTAGACTCAGGTGTTGGGAATTTGTCACCACGGGGATTTGCAGGGCTGAGAAAGGAGGTTTTCACATCTACTATAGGCATTATTGAGGGATTTTAGGCTGCAAAAGGTGCGAAATCAAGAGGGATCTGAGCAAAGTTCTCCTCAGCCAATCAACAAAGATCAGCGTCAATTAACTCTCAAAATTTATTTCAACTATTGTCCAAATGATTAATGGACTGTTTTGGAATATGCAGGGTATCTCAAAGGTTCCAAACTTTAGAAGACTTAAGAAGTTGATTACGCTGCATAATATACAAGTTGTAGCGATTTGTGAGCTGCGATTGCATTTGGAGAAAGCAGAGTCTTTCCGTATCCGATTAAATTTTAGGAGCTTCACGAGTAATGCAATGGGGTCGATTTGGCTATTTTTTAAGGATAGCTTCCAGGATGAGGTTGTTAGGGAAAGTTCACAGCATGCATCGGTTAGTTTCTCTCATCCTCAAATGCCCTCTAAGTTTACGCTATTCTTTGTGCATGACTGATACACAGTCGGTGAAAGAGAGAAGCTCTGGGAGGGATTGCTTCGCGACACCCCTCGGTCAAGAGTATGGGTAGTTTGTGGTGACTTTAATGTCATTACTGATTCTCGTGAGAAGAGAGGTGGGAGGCCATTCCAACCTATCGAAGCAGTTGATTTCATACAGTTTATGGGCGAGGCTAACCTCGTTAATGCAGGGTTTTCGGGATCACAATTTACATGGTGTAACAACCACTAGAGTTCTGCAAGAATTTGGAAATAGCTGGATAGGGTGTTGGTTAATGAGGCTTGTTATGATTCTAGCTTGCAAGTGTCGGTCACTCATTTAACCCGCGAGCCATAAGACCATGCCCCACTTCTTATCTCTGTAGTCAGAAGGTTAGACGACAAGATGTACCCGTTTCGGTTCTTAAACTTATGGACTTCGAGGGAAGATTTTCTGCAAGTGATTAACAAATCATAGGCCAAACCCTGTGAGGGGTCCCCTATACGGGTATTGTGTCAGAAACTGAAGCGTCTAAGAAGGGATATTCAGCGATAGAACACTGAGGTGTTTGGAGACATCTTTCAAGTAGTAAAATAGAGAGAAGAGATGAGACTAGCTGAAACCGTATGAAGAGTGACAACTCAGTGGAGGCTAGGTTGGAGTTGCACTTAGCACAAACTAGACTTCGTAATTTGCTGAGGATGGAAAACAGTTTTGGAAGTAGAAGACTCATGTCAAGTGGCTTTCAGAAGAGGAAAAGAATTCCAAAATTTTTCATTCAGTGGCAAAGCAAAGGAGGATGCAGTCGGTGATTCACAAAATTAAGGGTCCAGATGGGGGATGGGTATCCTCAAAAGTTAGGATAGGGGAGGTGGCAGTTCAGTACTTTGAGGAGTTGTTTACGGCTCAACCATTGTCGTCCTCTATGGATCTGCTTCATAATATCCCGAAACTCGTATCTGATAAGGAAAATATGAGGTTGGAAGCGATGCCATCCCAGGAGGAGGTCCGTCACATGGTGTTTGACATGGACGGGGAAAGCTCACCTGGTCCTGATGGGTATATAGGTCGATTTTTTCAATTTGCATGGTCTGTTGTTGGGGAGTATGTGTTTAAAGCGGTAGAGAGTTTTTTCTGTGGAGCCGAGCTACCAAGGTCTATTATGTCCACGTCTATTGTGATAATCCCCAAAGTCCTCTACTCCTAGGATTTCTTCCAATTTCGACCAATTAGTGTGAGGACTCGCAAAATTCTCCATATTTTCTTAAAATTTTCTTTCATTTCGAATAAATTACTTTTAAATATCTTTACTACTCATTTACTTTCTCAATAGTTGCAATAAATCATGGAATCAAGAGTTTCATCTTTAGTTTTATAGTTAGCGTAAATTAGGATTTTTGCATATTTTGATAGTGTGATTAATTGGTGAGGTGTGTGTATTAAATTTGGTGATTAAAAACGAGTTTTAGATAAGGGGAAGTGTGTGATTAGAAGTGCTATTAATAAGTTGGTGAATCATAAATTAAAATACTAATACTCGCGAGTTAAGGAAAAACGGTTTGAACCGATGTGCACCGTTTGCTACCGATTGAGTACACCACTTGAACACTACTTTATTACCTTAATCTCCTTGCTATTATTTCAGAAATATCAACCCTAAAATATCCCTAAAGTGGCCGAAAATCTTGACCAAAAGAAAAGAGAGAAGAAAAAAATTGAGATTTAATCTTAAAGTGACACTTGACAGAAATCTAACCAATTTTGACTAAACAAATTTCCTTCCTTCTTATCACCAAATTGGATTCATTTCTCCTTCATTTCTTTCTTGTTGGCCGAGAGTTAGAGAAAGAGAGAGGAAAGTTAGCAACTCCAATCTTGAATCCATCTTTGTTTGAGTGAAATCAACCAAATCAAACCGATTAAACTTACCTTTTGGTGTTTGGAAAGTTTGGTGTGGTGAAATTTTGGAAGATAGTGGTTTGTTTTTCATTTGCAAGAAGCTTTTAGAAGGTATAAACCTTGAACTTCCTTTTCTCTTGCTTAATCTTGTTAATTTGGTATAGAATCTTATACTCTTGGATTGCTATGGCTAATTATTTAGTTTTGATGGTGTAGTGGAATGTTTAGCTAGGGTTTACATTTTTCAGCCTTGATTATTGTTGTTTACCTAGTAAGTGATGGTATTGAGTTAGGATATGAATGTGGTGAAGTGTTTGGTTATGAATTTTTAGAGTAAAAGTTGAATTTCCAGCATTGATCTTGAACTGCATATTCGTCCATGATAAAGGCCAAATCAGTTCTTACTCAAAACATAAAAGTTGTAGGGAATTGAGTTAACTATCTACCTAAAAAAGTTCAGCACAATCGGAGTATTGTAACTTGTGAAATAACTAAAATACGCCTGACTGCCTAAATGCCCTGTTTAACCGACAGCTTTTTGTTTTTTCTGATATTTCAAATTTTGACCTTGAAAATGCAAGAATTGGGTGTCGATGTCTTCATAGGAAATGTAGATCTCTGTCTTAGCTTCGAAACGCCATAAAATATGCCCCAATCTAATAAGCGTAGCTTCAGTTGTGACCAAAATACCGAGAGATGACAAACCTGCTACTTAGCCATTCGTCTTTAAAACTGGTTTCCAGCTTTGATTTTGATGGTTGCATTGCTAGAATTGACTTGTATTTGGATGACATTGAGCCTGCGACGCCCCCACTTCTCCCTAGGGCGAACCCAATGGTATCGGCGAGACGCCTGCCTAACTCTCGCGAGGACTCACTTCGAGATGAATTCAAACTTATAGATAACAGTCAACAATAAGAGTCGAAACTACAAAGAAAAGGTCGCTTCCGTAATAAGTATTCAATTCTTACATTTCAAGATACCACAAGTACATCACTTTCCCCAAAATATACAACTTTCAAAAGTCATCTAATCAATTACATTCAAAACTCTAATCAAAAGTGCATCAAGTCGGCTTCTCCATAACTCCTTCATTCCGGCTCCCGTTAAGGAAAACAAATCTAATGGGATGAGCTAATGCTCAGTGAGACCAAGAAAACATGTAAAACACATAGTTCAAATAACAATAGCACTTATACGAAAATTAAACCTATAACATTCAAGTAGTTCACAATTAACAATAAAACACACTTGATAAGAATACGGGAGCTCTCAGGAGCTATATTCCACTTGTTCTGCCGATGCTTGATCCAGTACCTCCACGAGCTGACACTCCATCAACCGGGTAGGTTTTAGGTCTGTAGAACCCCACTTATTTTGCACTCCCGATCAGTGAGGCCAAGAAAACATGTAAAACACATAGTTCAAATAACAATAGCACTTATACGAAAATTAAACCTATAACATTCAAGTAGTTCACAATTAACAATAAAACACACTTGATAAGAATACGGGAGCTCTCAGGAGCTATATTCCACTTGTTCTGCCGATGCTTGATCCAGTACCTCCACGAGCTGACACTCCATCAACCGGGTAGGTTATAGGTCTGTAGAACCCCACTTATTTTGCACTCCCGATCACAGTTACACCCCCTGCTCCAGGTCCGCACTTCTTTTATATAAGGCGATACTACCCAAGTATGCCAAGCGAAATCTCTCAAATAGATCAAATTTATAAATTTTTTCTCATGGCTCACCAAATTTCACGACCAAACCTATGCCTGCTCGAGTCACAAGGTCGGCTGATGAGTTTGGGCGTCCCCCACTATTAGAAATATAAGTCGAGGAGATTCACTCCAATCGACATTGATTCAAACATAGTATCATTCACTATTGCAACACTTCACTTTATTCACTTAGAAAATTTACTTCATACAATTCAAATATAATTCACTTAAAAGAGAACGAGTGCGACAAAGTACACACTCGACTCGACACTTTCAAAATACTCAATTAATGAGAATAATTAAGTACGTAGCAACACTTCATACACTTGACACTCACCAAGTCAAAAGTGGGTAAGTGAGCAAATAAATCTTCAGGCGTCCACTCCGAGATTCTCTTGAAGATCCTCTTGAGCGCTTGAAAAAATAACGATTAACTATCACTCACAACATGCCTCAACCAAGGAAAACTTGTACAATTGTTTAAAACTAAGACAATGTCTTAAAAGTGAATTTTAATTGTTCAAAATCGAGATTCAAAAGTGAGATTTTCAAGTCTCAAGAGAAACTTGCCTCTCCCGTGAAAGCGGATTTAAAACGGTTTATCAATATTGAAAGAGTGTGACAAGTTCTCAAATTTTTGATTCCCTAAGAAATCATGATTTTTTAACTTTGCGCGATAAATTTGGAAAAATCATGGCACCTCCAAAAATGGAAAACTCTACATCGTTAGAAACTAGGTTCGGAGAACTAAAAGTTCCTAGAAGACAATTTTCCAAGATTCTTAATGGAAAACATTCATTTTTCAGCTCAAAGTTTCAGTTCCAAGAAAACAGATTTGATCCAATCTTGGTTTTCCAGCAATCTTTCGAAATTTGGTATAATTCACAGAAAATGAATCAACTCTTGAAATTCATAACACAATAAGAGTTCCAAATAAGGTTTCAAACAAGACAAATAGAACTAAATTCAGAGTTTTGAATGTCAAGATATAGTAGCTTAAAGTCAGCTGACTTTTGTACACTGATAAAAAAATTTTAGATTTGAAGAGTAATCTTTGGAGCGTTATTTGGATGTTGAAATGGTTTTTAAAATTACACCAAATTTGGTACACTTAAACTTCCATATGTGGGCTACCTCTCTACCAAATTTTATGTAAAAACTCATGTGAGAAGGCAGTTAATAAAACTACCAAAGTTTGGGAAATTCTCAAGGCTAATCTGCCAACTCGACCCTTTCTTTCCTTTCAAAAGTTTGGTATAATGAAAATAGCCCCAAATCGATCCATTTTTGAAACCAAGATTCTAGAAACATTTAATAAGCAAGTGACAAGCAATTGACATCAAAATTTTCGAAACAAAACATCTCAAACAAGTTTGACCATTTGGGTAGCAAGAAGGGAAAAACTGTCCAGTTTCCTAGATTTGTTGCACTTTCGAAATCAGACCACATCTCACTCAATACAAGTTCAAATTGGGAATGGTTTACGGCGTTGTAAACTAGGTTTAAAATGCTACATTTCATCAAAGCGAGTCGTTTTCAAAATCAATTCACAAGTGAGAGAAAATCGAGCCACAATATGCAGTTTCTTCTTTCCTCTCGGACAGATAGTCACAACAGGACAGTCAACTTTGTTGAATCACTACGGTTCACTCAGTTTGAACTAGTAGGTGATTTTTATACCGTTGGAAAACTATGAATGTCTAATTTTAAATGACACAAACGGTACTCGATTTTGACTTTTTTACAAAGAGATATGTTCAAAGCGAAGAAGTACTATTCGGCTGTCCTGAACACCATTTCCAGATTTCTTCCATTTTCGAAAACTCTAGTTTTGGGCAACCAAATGAAACGATTTTAGGCACATTCTATACACAATATACAATATATACCCATCAATTTTATAATCAAACAAGCATCAAAATTTCGGAACAACCACTGACCAACAAGGACAGAATTTCGGCCAGCTCTAACCTCACACCTTTCTCAACTTTCTCTCCATTTTCTAACCTTAAACCTCTCATATAACACATAAACACAACAATCAAATACTTTAATTCTCAAGTCAGCTACCTATAATCCACCTCAAGGCCTCTAGCTTAAAGATTAAAGCGAGAAATGAAACTCCTTAAGTCCTGTAACCTATTTCCTGCTTAGGGTTTCAAACCCATACAAAATAACCATGATTCTTAGAGAAAATGGAAAGATGTGAAGGAGATGAAGGGTACATCTTGAACCCTAGATGAAACTAGAAGTTTTCACCACAAATCCTCCAAGAAAAATCCACAAGATGAAGCGTTTCTCCAATCTAGAACTAATCTCCAAGTAGTATGTGATTTGGGTGAAGATTTGTAAGGGAAATGGAATAAGATTTGGAGCAAGACAAGGAAAGCTTTCTTCCTTCCTTCCTTGAGAGAGAGTCGGCCGAGAGAGGTATGAGAGAGGGGAGGGTTTGTGTGTTGTGAATCTTGTCTTAGAAACTTGAAGAAATTGTGGCCAAGAAGCTTTGTAAAAGTCAACTCTGAATAGTGCTCGAATAGTGTTTCGTTCCACCACTTTTCTTTCTTGTTTGTTGCACTAGTGCACTAATCCTCCAATATAATTCCTTTACCACTGTAATTATTCACTCTTAGTAGTCTAGTATAAATTTATCAAATCTCCCCTTAGTCGATCCGACGCGAAATGGACGAACTTTCGACTCGCGCGTGATAAGACGAAATTTACGAGCAATTCATGTATCGATAATATACTTAACTACTATTAGGGTAAATAATTATAAAAATAATTATTTTAAGAATAAAAATATGAGTCATCATATCCTTTACCCCTTAAGAGAATTTCGCTCTCGAAATTCATACCTTGATTTGAAAATAGATCTAGATATTTTTCTCGAATTTCTTCTTCTTCTTCTCAAGTTACTTCCTCGAATTCGTGGTTTCTCCATAGAACGTTCACCAACGGAATTTGTTTATTCCTCAGTTCCTTCACCTTACGATCTAGAAACTTTATCGGTTTCTTCTCATAGGTCAGTGCCTCGTCGATCTCAATATTTTCCGCTTGTAGGACATGAAACGGGGTAATATTTTCCGCTTGTCGATCTCAATATTGTTTATTGCACTAGTGCACTAATCCTCCAATATAATTCCTTTACCACTGTAATTATTCACTCTTAGTAGTCTAGTATAAATTTATCAAATCTCCCCTTAGTCGATCCGACGCGAAATGGACGAACTTTCGACTCGCGCGTGATAAGACGAAATTTACGAGCAATTCATGTATCGATAATATACTTAACTACTATTAGGGTAAATAATTATAAAAATAATTATTTTAAGAATAAAAATATGAGTCATCATATCCTTTACCCCTTAAGAGAATTTCGCTCTCGAAATTCATACCTTGATTTGAAAATAGATCTAGATATTTTTCTCGAATTTCTTCTTCTTCTTCTCAAGTTACTTCCTCGAATTCGTGGTTTCTCCATAGAACGTTCACCAACGGAATTTGTTTATTCCTCAGTTCCTTCACCTTACGATCTAGAAACTTTATCGGTTTCTTCTCATAGGTCAGTGCCTCGTCGATCTCAATATTTTCCGCTTGTAGGACATGAAACGGATTTGGATGATATTTTTTAAGCATGGATACGTGAAAAATATTATGGATCCGAAATAAACTTGGTGGCAATTCCAATTTATAAGTCACATTTCCTATACGTTGAAAAATCTTATATGGTCTTACAAATCTCGGTTGTAGCTTCTTTCCTTTTCCTGTCATTAGACTCGCTTTCAGAGAAGTAACTTAAGAAAAACTTGGTCTCCAACTGCAAATTCTAAATCCTTTTTTCGATTGTCTGCATAGCTTTTCTGATGACTCTGTGCGGTTTGAATCCTCTAACGTATCAACTTCACTTTTTCTTGTGCCTCCTCAATCCAAGACACTGCAGTTGGGTCCAAAATTTTTCGTTCACCTATTTCATTCCAACAAATTGAAAATCTACACTTCCGATCATATGGAGTTTCGAACGGAGCCATTTGAATGGATGAATGGAAACCATTATTATAAACAAACTCCACTAATGTCAGCTACTTACTCCAACTCTCTCCAAAATCCAAAATACAGGTTCTCAACATGTCCTCAAGAGTTTGAATTATCCTCTCAGACCGTCGATCAATTTGGGGATAGTAAGTAGTGCTATAATTCAATTTAGTCCCTAACATTTCCTGCATCTTCTTCTAAAATCGCGAAACAAACCGTGGGTCTTGGTCGGATACAATACTTATTGGAATCCCATGTTACCCTATAATTTCATCCAACTATAGTTTAGCTAATTTCTCCAATGAGTACTTCATACTAATCGGCAGAAAATGAGTCGATTTGATCAATCTATCCACTATTACCCAAATGGCATTGTGACCTCTTTGTGTCCTAAATAATCCAGATATAAAATTCATGATGATATTTTTCCATTTTCATTCGGGTATCTCTAAAGGTTGCAATAGACCAGATGGTTTCTGATACTCAGCTTTAACCTGCTGGCAAATCAAACAAGTTTGAACGAACCGAGCAATTTCCTTTTTCATATTCTCCCACTAATATAATCTCTTCAAATTCTGGTACATTTTATTCCCTCCAAGATGTACCGTGTACTTAGATCGATGTGTTTCTTCCAAAATTTCTTTCTTAAACCCTTCGTCCTTTGGCACCAGGATACGATTTTCGAAATCTTAGCACGCTATTTACTCCTAAGTTAAAATTCGACTTTTTTCGCTCATTCACCTTTTTCAATCACTTTTGCACTTCAAAGTCCTTCTCTTGAGCTTTCTTGATATGTTCCAACAAAGTGGATTTCACGACAATATTCCTCAAAATCACCTTTCTCGATTCGAGTTGGGGATTCCAACAACTAACCTCTTCCAACAAGTGCAATTTTTTAATCATCAATCCTGCCACCTGCACTTGACGACTTCAAGCATCTGCCACCACATTAGTTTTTTCAGGGTGATAATTGATCATACAATCATAGTTTTTCAAAATTTCATCCGCCTACGTTGTCTCAAATTTAGCTCTTTTTGAAAAAAATAAATATTTAAAACTCTTGTGGTCGGTGAAAACCTCAAACGTCACCCTATAGAGGTAATGCCTCCACTTCTTTAATACAAATACTACAGCTGCTAATTCCAAATCATGAGTTGGGTAATTCCTCTCGTGAGATTTTAACTTTCTAGAGGCATACGCTATCATTTTATCATTTTACATCAATACACATCCCAAACCTTCTTTGGAAGCATCTGTATATATTACAAAACCATCCTTTTTATTAGGTAAAGTTAATATGGGTGTTCTTGTCAACCGTCTTTTTAACTCTTGGAAACTTTCTTTACACTTAGGGTTCCATATAAATTTCCCATTTTTCTTAGTCAACTCGGTCATGGGTTCAGCAATCTTAGAAAAATTCTTGATAAATCTCCGTAATACCCTACTAACCCTATAAAACTTCGAAATTCAATAGGATTTTTCGGTTGCTTCCACTTCACAACTGCTTCAACTTTGGTTGGATTCACCTTAATTCCGTTATTGGAAATTATATGACCGAAGAATGTCATTTCTTTCAACCAAAACTCATATTTGCTAAACTTAGCATACAACTGATATTCCCTCAATGTTTGTAAAATATTTTTTAAAAGTTTCTCATGATCCTCCAAAGTTTTCGAGTACACCAGTATATCATCGATAAACATTACTACAAATTGATCTAGATAAGACTTAAAAATCCGATACATTAAATCCATAAAAGCTGCAGGTGCGTTCGTCAACCCGAACAGCATTACTGCAAATTCAAAGTGTCCGTACCTCGAATTAAAGGCAATTTTGGGTATATTTTTTTTCAAAATCCTCAACTGATAATAACCCTACTTGAGGTCCGATTTCGAGAATACTACCGTTCCTTGCAATTGGTCAAACAACTCATCAATGTGGGACAAATGATACTTATTCTTAATGGTTACATCGTTTAAGTTTCAGTAGTCTATACACAGTTTTAAACTCCTATCTTTCTTTTTAACGAACAATATCGGGGCTCCCCACGGTGAATCACTCTTCTTTATAAAACCTCGCTCTAGCAAATCTTGCAACTACAATTTCAACTCCTTCAATTCAATTGGAGTCATTCTGTATGGCGTCTTAGAAATACGTGCCACTTCAAGGTCACATCAATTTTAAAAACTATTTCCCTTTCTGGAGGTAAAAACTCTAATTTTTTCAGGAAAACATCCAGATATTTCTTTACTACGGGCATATCTTCTAATCTCACCTTATCACTAGGAGTATTTATAAGAAAAATCAAATATTCTTGAACTTCCTTATTCAATATTTTTCTAACTCGAATTTCTGAGATAAGAGCATATGAGGTTAATCTACCTCTTACATCCAATTTTAGGGTTGCTTCTTCTGGAATGCATAACTCTACCATTTTTGTCTTACAATTCAACTGAGTATTGAAGCAAACTAACCAGTCCATTTCTAAGATGACATCATACCCCTTAATGTCTAAATCCATCAAATCGATTAGTAATTTTCGTTCCCCAACTCAAATATCACAATCCTTATACACCAAGTTAGCGATTAAACTTTGATCCCTAATAGGTATTTTAACCTCCAAATCATAAGGTAACTTAATTGGCTTCACGTATATCCCATTCATAAAGTTATGATTCACAAAAGAGTGGTCGTACCAGGATCAATTAAAACTTTAGCTAAACGGTGAAAAATAGGGATAGTACCTTCGACCATCTCAGTAGAATCGGGAACTTGTTGATGATCCAATGCATAAACCCTAGCCGACACTTTAGATCGACTTCCTCCAACACTAGTTTGCTTAGATGCCAATTTCTCTGGCCATTGAGTACTACCTCCTACTTTTAGTGCAATCGGACAACTTGTGAGTTGGTGCTTAGCACTACCGCAGTACAAACACTTTTTCAATTTCCTCCAACAATCATTTTTCACATGATTGGACTTGTCACAGAAGTCACAACTAACTTGAGGAGTTACGGCCTGACCACTAGAAGGTATTCTTCTTACTTGCTCTTGTCCAGTATGATATCCTCTTGATAAATCCCCTTGGAATTTCAAAGGTCCTTACTCCTCCGGTTCCTCTTCCCATCTTGGAAGATGTGGCACTTTTACTAGCTTGTCCAGAGGTGTAACTAGGAATGTTTCTTTTCTTAGTATGGAAGTCCCTAACTTGCAACCTTGCACTTTCAACTCTCTGTGCTTTTTTTCAGGAGTTCAGTGAACGTAGAGATTTGGGTTGCTGCCAAACCCTCTTGAATCTCCACATTAAACCCTTGCAAAAAACGTCTAATCTTTTTTCGCTCATTAACCACCAACTTTGGAGCGTATTTAGAAAACTTAGTGAATTTCTCCTCATACTCAGCCACGCTAGAGGTTCCTTGTCTCAACTTTATGAATTCGTCCTCCCACTTCTCTTGAACCAGAGGCGGAAGAAACTTCTCATTGAATTCCCTCGTGAAGTTTTTTCAAGTTCAAGGGGTCTAAACTCTTTTCCACTTTCCCCTTATCACGTCCCACCAAGTATGTGCAACGCCCTCAAACTGAAAGGCAGTAAAGTTCACTCACCTCTCTTTAGTATAGTCTAAGGCAGTGAAAATATTAATCATCCGCTCCAGCCAGTTCTCCGCTAACTCGGGATCAGATCCCCCAATGAATTTAGGCGGATTAAATTTCAGAAACCTCTCCAAGATTCTATCTTCCCCTCTATCCTGGGATTCGGGTTGGTTAATCGGCCCTGGACCCTGTCGCTCTACTAATCGTTTTTAGAATATCGGTCATCCGATTAATGGCAGGAACCACTTAGTTACCCTCTACATTTTCTTGTCCCTGGATCGGCCCAATTGCCGATCTCTGATCATCCCCTTGAGGTTAGATTTGCCTAACCTCACGCCCACGACCTCTATCACTCTTTCATCCGTTCATAATTTTAGTTATGCCTAATGTAAGAAATAAAATAATTACGCGAAAAAATACTAAAAAAATAAGAGTCGACATGAAAACATTGGAGATAACAATAATTAACATGTATTAACACATTAAAATTCATACAATTAGCAAGTTATGGGTTATTTACAAAATATAGCACACAGGTGCCACAAAAGTATATTTAGTCAGGCACGACAAAAGTATATTCAAGTGCCTCAAAAGTAGGCCACACACAGTCAAGCAAAATATAATGGCCTTTGAACTAGTACCACCCCAACTAATTCTAACTACACAAGTCAAAAGATCAATCACTCTAAATCTAATTCTCAGCAGAACTATCAGGCGGAACCTCCTTCTCAGGGTGTTCCTCAGGGTGCTTCTCGAAAAACTCCTCCTCAGTGCCCTCCTGAACTGGACTCTGCACAACATCCATCATCTCATCAATCAATATAGTAGTGTCTGCCAAAATCTTAGAAACCCGATTCCGGACCTCCTCGCCTATTCTCGTCAATCGAGTTCTAACCCTCTGAAACTCATCACGAGCGATCTCAGTTCTAACCATCTCGTCCACTCTAACTCTGCAATCCTATCACTCTCAGCGTTCACCATAAGGTTCAGTTTCTCGACCCCCTGAAATAAAGCTCTGTTGGTATTCACCAACCGATGACGCTCATCGTCAATGGACAATACGAGGTCATTAGGGTAAGTGTGTATCGCCCTACAGGGACATCGGAGAAATATAGAAGAAGGTGAGTAATGCACATGAACTCCCCCACCAAGTGCTTGATAGTAAATAGGCCTAAGAGACTCCACGTGGCCATTAAAATGCCCATTACCGTTAGCAGCGTGTCCTCCATTACCATTATCCATCCTTGCAAAACAACCACAATTTTCGGATTAGAATTTAAAGTCACTAACTTACTCAAACATCACTTAAGATATAGTTAACTTATCTCATTCCTATTCTTAAGGGTAAAATCCCTAATATCTCTCCCAAATAGATCTCTAAAAACTAGTGCTTTGATACCAACTGCGACGCCCCCACTTCTCCTAGGGCGAATCCAAAGGTATCGGTGGGACGGCTGCCTAATTCTCGTCAGGACTCACTTCGAGACGAATTCAAACTTATGGATAGCATTCAACAATAAGAGTCGAAACTACAAAGAAAAGGTCGCTTCCTTAATAAGTATTCAATTCTTACATTTCAAGATACCACAAGTACATCACTTTTCCCAAAATATACAACTTTCAAAAGTTATCTAATCAATTACATTCAAAATTCTAATCAAAAGTGCATCAAGTTGGTTTCTCCATAACTCCTTTATTTTGGCTCCTGTTAAGGAAAACAAATCTAATGGGATGAGCTAATGGTCAGTAAGGCCAAGAAAACAAGCAAAACATATTGTTCAAATAACGATAGCATTTATACGAGAATTAAACCTATAACACTCAAGTAGTTCACAATTAATAATAAAACACAGTTGATAAAAGATACAGAAGATCTCAAGAACTATATTCCACTTGTTCTGCCGATACTCGATCCAGTACCTCCACGAGCTGACATTCCGTCAACCGGGTTAGGTTATAGGTCCGTAGAATTTCACTTATTTCGCACTCCCGATCACCGTTACACTCCCTGCTCCGGACCCACACTTCTTTTATATAAGACGATACTACCTGAGTATGCCAAACGAGATCTCTCAAATAGATTAAACTTATAAATTTTTCTCATGACTCACCAAATTTCACGACCAAGCCTATGCCGGCTCTAGTCGCAAGGTCGGTCGATGAGTTTGGGCGTCCCCCACTATTATAAATATAAGTCGAGGAGATTCATTTCAATCGACATTAATTCAAACATAGTATCATTCACTATTGCAACACTTCACTTTATTCACTTAGCAAATTCAGTTCATACAATTCAAATATAATTCACTTAAAAGAGAACGAATGCGATAAAGTACACACTCGACTCGACACTTTCAAAATACTTAATTAATGAGAACAATTAAACACGTAGTAATACTTCATACACTTGACACTCACCAAGTTAAAAGTGGGTAAGTGAGTAAATAAGTCTTCAAGCGTCCACTCCGAGATTCTCTTGAAAATTCTCTTGAGCGCCTGAAGAAATAATGATTAACTATCACTAACAACATGCCTTAACCAAGGAAAACTTGTACACTTGTTTAGAACTAAGACAATATTTTAAAAGTGAACTTTAATTGTTCAAAATCGAGATTCGAAAGTGAGGCTTTCAAGTTTCAAGAGAAACTTGCCTTTCCTGTGAAATCAGGTTTAAAACAGTTTATCACTATTGAGAGAGTGTGACAAGTTCTCAAAATTTGATTCCCTAAGAAATCATGAATTTTCAACTTTGCGCAATAAATTTGGAAAAAACAAATCTTAATCTTGGCACGTCCAAAAATGGAAAACTCTATACCGTTGAAAACTAGGTTCGGAGTACTAAAATTCCTAGAAGACGCTTTTCCAAGATTCTAAATGGAAAACATTCATTTTGCAACTCAAAGTTTTAGTTCCAAGAAGACAGATTTGATTCAGTCTTTGGTTTTCCAGCAATCTTTCAAAATTCGGCATAATTCGCAGAAAGTGAATCTGCTTTGGAAATTTGTAACACAATAAGATTTCCAAACAAGGTTTCAAACACGGTAAACGGAACTAAATTCAGAGTTTGAGTATCAAGATATAGTAGCTTAAATTTGGCTGACTTTTGTACACCGATAAAAAATTTCTAGATTTGAAGAGTAATCTTTGGAGCGTTATTTGGATATCGAAATGGTATTGAAATTATACCAAATTTGGTGCACTTAAACATCCATATATGGGATACCTCTCTACCAAATTTTAGCCAAAAACGCACGTAGGAGAGTAGTTAACAAAACTACTAAAGTTTGAAAAATTCTCAAGGCTAATCTGCCAACTCGACCCTTTCTTTCCTTTCAAAGTTTTGGTACAATGAAAATAGTGGTTAATTCCACTTTGTCTCCCCAAACTTTGGACGATTACCCACCTCAGTCCCTAAATTTCAAAATGGGACACTTAAGTGCCTAAACTTATAAATACCTCCCAATTAAGGAAATTTGTTGACAGAATCCTGAATGTCATTGGTAGTCGAAGTGTCCCATTTTATAAGTTTAGGGATTTAAATGTCCTATTTTTAAGTTTAGAGACTTAAGTATCCCAATTTATAAGTTTTAGGGACTTAAGTGTCCTATTTTGAAGTTTAGGGACTGAAGTGGGTAATCGTCCAAAGTTTGGGGGGACAAAGTGGAATTAACCCTAAAAACAGCCCCAAATCGATCCATTTTTGAAACTAAGGTTCTAGAAACATTTAATAAGCAAGTGACAAGCAATTGACATCAAATTTTCGAAATAAAACATCTCAAAACAAGTTTGACCATTCGGCTAGCAAGAAGGGAAAAACTATCCAGTTTCCTAGTTTTGTTGTACTTTCGAAATCAGACCACATCTCACTCAATACAAGTTCAAATTGGGAATGGTTTACTTCGTTGTAAACTAGGTTCAAAATGCTACATTTCATCAGAGTGAGTCGTTTCCAAAATTAGTTTACAAGTGAGAGAAAATCGAGCCACAATATGCAGTTTCTCTATTCCTCTTGGACAGATAGTCATACAAGACAGTCAATTTTGTTGAATCACTACGGTTCACTCAGTTTGAACTAGCAGGTGATTTTTATACCGTTGGAAAGTTATGAATTTCTAGTTTCAAATGACGCAAATGGCACTCGATTTTGACTTTGTACAAAGAGATATGTTAAAAGCAAAGAAGTACTATTCGGTTGTCCTGAACACCATTTCCAGATTTCTTCCATTTTCGAAAACTCTAGTTTTGGGCAACCAAATGAAATGATTTTCGCAAGGCACATTCTATACAAAATATACAACATATAATCATCAATTTCATAGTCAAACAAGCATCAAAATTTCGGAACAACCACTGACCAACAAGGACAGAATTTCGGGCCAGCTCTAACCTCACACCTTTCTCAACTTTCTCTCCATTTTCTAACCTTAAACCTCTCATATAACACATAAACACAACAATTAAACATTTTAATTCTCAAGTCATCTACTTATAATCCACCTCAAAGCCGCTAGCTTAAAGATTAAAGCGAGAAATGAAACTTCTTTAAGTCCTCTAGCCTATTTCTTGCTTAAGGTTTCAAACCCATGCAAATAACCATGATTCTTAGAGAAAATGGAAGATGTGAAGGAGATGAAGGGTACCTTTTGAACCCTAAATGAAACCAAAAATTTTCACCACAAATCCTCCAAGAAAAATCCACAAGATGTAGCATTTTTCCAATCTAGAACTAATCTCCATGTAGTATGTTGATTTGGGTGAAGATTTGTGAGGGAAATGGGAACAAGATTTGGGAGGCAAGACAAGGAGAGCTTTCTTCCTTCCTTCCTTGAGAGAGAGTTGGCCGAGAGAGGTGTGATAGAGGGGAGGGTTTGTGTGTTGTGAATCTTGTCTTAGAAGCTTGAAGAAATTGTGGCCAAGAAGCTTTGTAAAAGTCAACTCTGAATAGTGCTCGAATAGTGTTTCGTTCCACCACTTTTCTCTCTTGTTTGTTGCCACTAGTGCACTAATTTTCCAATGTAATTCCTTTAACAGTGTAATTATTCACTCTTAGGAGTCTAGTATAAATTTATCAAATCTCGACTTAGCCGATCTTGACGCGAAATGGGGCGAACTTTCGACTCGCACCGCGATAGAGCGAAATTTACGAGCAATTCATGTAAAGATAATATACTTAACCACTACTAGGTTAAATAATTATAAAAATAATTATTTTAAAATAAAAACATGAGTTCTCACAGAGTCTAGTTGAAGAGCTATTGTATTAAGCTTACTTTATGTGCTGAATTTGGGCTGAGTTTGAAGAAAAAAAATGAAGCATAAAAAGGTTGGAAATAGCGAAATACAAAGGGCATGCCACCCAATTTGCACTCAAGGGTTAGGCTTATATACTCGCGACTTGAGCGGAAATTTGAAGTTGGATTAGACTTGGATTTGTCTATGGTAGTCGAGTCTCCTTTAGTCAAGATATATAAGCCTGAAATTTTTGTCGGAACTCGTACCCTTGAAAAGTGAAAGTCGCGACCCTTTTAAAATACAATTTTTTTTCGATTTTTGATACTAAGTGCGACTTCCAAAATCTAATCACTTCTTGATCAAAACTAAACGAGCGAGCATGAATTTTCTAGAGTTTGATAAATAACTTGAATACTACTTTAAACGAGTTCATGTACTTGATTTTTCTTGAAGCAAAACTCATGTGTTTTGAACCCTAGTTGATTTTAAATTCTTGTATAATATTTTTATCGTAGATTTGGATTCCATCCAAGGAGTTACATTTGGGCGTGACCCTGAAAAGCACTAGACCTTTGGTGAGTGTTTCCAAGTGCATGTTTATACTTGATACTTGATTTTTACCTGTGTTTACCAATGTGCTTAGACAATATTTGATTTGTTTGAATGGATAAAGGTGTACTTTATCGTACTTGTTCTAAATATGACTCGTTGCTGTGCCTTGAGCGCATATGACTTGATATACCTGTTTATGCGTGAACACTCTGAAATTTCAAAAATCCTGAGGCTATATTAATCAAGTCGAGCCGACAAGGATCTGGTCCGATTAGATAATGAACCATGGGTCTCTTGTTTTATCGAGTGGAGTGATATCTCCCTCGACTAATCGATATACTTGAATATTACACATGTGTTTCTCGTGGTGTTCGGGCCTGGTAAGGGGGTGAATGGTGGACGGTTGGCGTAAAGTGGGGCACTACTGGATTGGTTACTTTACTTAAAAGTTGACAGAGAGTCAACTAATACTTGATCAAATTATGGTTGAGCTATTTTGAAATAGCGGTTGTATCCTTTCACTTGATATGTTAATATCCATTGCCTTGGCTTATTTTTTAGATTTTATCATGCTCGCTATTTTGATACTTATGAATTTAAATCATGGGTTAACTTGCTATTTGGGTCTGCATGATGTTTTGGAACCTTACTGAGATTTAGCTCACTCTATTAGTTTTTGTTTTCCTTACAGGGAGTACGAGCGAGAGCGTGAGACTGGTACAGACTAGCTAGTCTAGTTTTTGAATTTTTTTTTACGATTATACTCAGGCTAGTGCTTGACTAGGGTTGATTGTACCTGAATTGTAAAACTTTGACATATTTGGGCATGTATGAGTCTTGGAACTAGATTCAAGTATCAATGTATATGTTAAGTTTGAAAATTGTTGTTTTATTTTCTTTCTATGGTTGTAAGTTGTTTTCTTGAATTAAGCGTAAGTGAATCCTGGCGAGAGTTAGGCAAACGGCTCGCTAAACCCTAGGGTACGCCCTCGGGGGAGGTGGGGTCGTCACAGATGGTATCAGAGTCTAGGTTTGAATTGATCTGGGTAGATTGAGTGATTTATACCTGACATAACTTGGTTATGATAGGCTAGGGTTTCACACTTGAGAATAGGTGTTTAGTCAAGATTTATTTGTCTAACTTGTTCATTCTTGCGATATTACTTGTAATGTAGGTTGTGGAGGGTAAAGATGCGAGTGGGAGTGCCGGGACATTTTGGCCAGTACCTACCTGCCAGGAGCACCTTAAGGGGCCTATATGTCGTCTACTTATCAGGAGTATCCTGGTGGATCCGTGTGTCGGTGGTCTCCGGCGCGTAAGATCCGACACTGCGACTGTTGGAAGACTTATTCCTACCTCGATATGGGAGTACTTGCGATTGCCGATGAGAGGAGACCGATTGGGTAGCGCCAATCGTAGGGGCCAGACGGAGATAGATCGTCTGCAGGCAGTCTTCCGAGTTCAGGGGTGCTAGGATCTGAGGGTTTGAAGTTTCGGTTCTCGAGAAGTAGGAACGGACCAATGCCTTCAGAGAGGAAAGTCAGGCGGCTAAGGGTCACCTTGTTTAAGTAGTTAGAAACGTGAGAGACTAGACCGACCATATTTTGACTGAGTGTGGGGCCTAGTAGAGGAGGTGATGCAGGACTTGGTCGAGGGAGGGTCAAGGGCACGCGGTCCCTAGGGATCCGGAGAAGGATCCTGAGGAGGAACCGGTTGCACCCAAGGAGGAGGCAGAGTCAATCGCGTCGATTAATAGTTAGAGTAGGAAATTTAGGATTTTGAGGGATTGCGTGAGATAGTTAGAAGCATAGATGGGTGACACGTCATTTTTTGTTTTTGCTATTGGCGTGTTAAGGTTGATGTATATAGAGTTTGCTTTTTGTTCTGTCCCATGACTGTGATAAGCTTTTGACTATATTAGATTGGCCTGTATAGCACTTTCTAACATGTTATATGACTCATTTTGTTATGTATATAAAGGAAATGTTTATTTTAAATGTATTTTATTGTCTTTATTTTATAATTTGAAAATGTTTTATTTGAGCTATACTTTATTTTGTTTATATTTATATAGTCCATTATGCAAGAAGCATGGAAGGTAGAAGAACTCAGGATCGTAGAACTACCCAAAGGCGCGATTCTAGCCGTGGCCATAGGACTAGACAGACACAGGAACTGGTGCAAGAATCGAGATAGGAAAGAGCGCAACGGTTGAGCCGCAACCTAGATTCCTGGGCTGAAGGAGGGGATCAGGTGACAACGGTAATACAGTAATGATCAATATTCTTACTCGACTAGTAGAGCAGCAGGGTCAAACCCCTGTTTAATCAACCTAGGGACCCTGAAATGGGGTAAGATAGGGCCCAGAGAGATTCCAAAAGTTTTCTCCTCCTAAATTTCTTGGAGAATCGGACCCTGAGGCGGCTGAGAGGTGGTTAGAAACGACGATCAATATTTTCGCTGTCTTAAAACTATACGGAGGATAGGCAAGTGTATTTCGTTGTATTTCAGTTTTAGAGACCAACTAAAACCTAATGGAACGTAATTTAGTGATAAATGGGAGAGAGAGAGAACTGCATGGATCTGGTTAAATTTCGTGAGAGAGTTTAATTAAAAGTATCTTCCACCGATCGTTCAGGAGAAAAGGGAGAATGATTTTTATCAAGTTTCGTCGGGGAATCCTAAGTGTATCGAGTACGAGATTCAGTTCACTAAACCATCGAAGTTTATTCCCGAATTGATAGTTACGGAGCAAAGGAGGGTTAGGAGGTTTGTACAGGGGCTCAATGTGAAAATACAGGAGGCCCTGACGGCGGCGCAAATTAACACTTTTACGAAAGTTTTGGAGAAGGTCCTAAGAATAGAAATTGTTAGGATACAAGTAAAAGTTTTTCATACAAAAAGGAGATGTGCGCCTGGTGGAAGTTAGGGGCAACTACATGGTGGTCGGGGCATGCCACCTCCAAAAGTTAGTCGAGAAGCTGGCGGTGGAAGGTTTATGGGTACATGTAGAGAAATTCCTCCGAGAGGAGCTCTAGGGAAGAGGCCAGGCGAGAGGTGTCTCGCAGGAAGGCCAGACATCCGCCCCTCGAGTATTCTTGTGTATACTGTGAGAAACCCAACTACACCGAAAATATTTATTGGTGAAAGGCTCAAAAGTGCTTACGGTGTGGAAGTACTGAAACACGAGATCGCTAATTGTCCACTCGTTAGTGATTCCCAGCCAGTTGACTGATCAAATCCTAAACCGACTAATGTAGAAGGGACTAGGCAAGGGTGCCACCTAGGGTGTACGCCTTGGAACAACAGGCAGTATTTGAACCATCGGAAGAAGTAGAAGGTACGATTCCTGTTTTTTCATCGATTAGCCAAGATTTTGATAGACCCTAGTGCTACGCATTCTTTTTGTAACCATACTTTTATATATTGAATTGATGTAAAGGTCGAGAGACTACCATATGACTAGAAGTAAGAAACATCTACGAGTAATCAATCCTTACTTACCAACGAGGTGTATAGGAACTGCGATATTTGGGTTGGTGAGCGGAAATTAGTAGTTGATCTTATAAGTCTAATAATTAAGGGGTATGATATTATTATAGGAATGGATTGGCTGACACATTATCATGTTCGGGTAGATTATCGGACAAAGGTAGTTGAGTTTTGAATACCCAGAGAGGCAAGTCTAAAACTAGACGTAAGGGGTATTCTAATTTCATCTGCCCTTATTTCGAAAATTAGGGATAGAAAATTGCTTTGTAGCGGGCACGGGAGTATCTGGCTTTTCTAGTTAACATCACAGGAGAAAAAATTAAATTAGAAGATATGTCAGTGATAAATGAGTATCCAGACGTGTTTTCGGAGGAGTTGGTGTCATTGTCACCCGAAAGAGAGATTAAGTTTAACATTGATTTAGTATCTGGAACTACTCCCCATTTCAAAAATTCCTTATCGGATGGTGCCCACTGAACTTAAGGAACTAAAATTGCAATTGTAAAACTTGTTAGAACGGAGATTTATACATGACAGCGAGTCACCTTGGGGCGCTCCAGTGCTATTTGTCAAAAGAAGGACGGAAGCCTGAGGTTATGCATTGATTATCGAGGGTTAAACGCAGTAACCATTAAGAATAAATATCTTTTGCCCCACATTGATGAATTGTTTGACAAATTACAAGGAGTTATGGTGTTCTCTAAGTTGGACCTTCGACAATGATATTACCAATTGAGGATTTGGAAAGAAGATGTGCCAAAAACTGCCTTTAACACTCGATATGGGTATTTTGAATTTACAGTAATGCCTTTTGGCTTAACCCAATGCCCCAACGGCATTCATGGATTTAATGCATCGAGTCTTTAAACCCTATTTGGATAGGTTCGTGGTGGTGGTTTATCGATGATATCTTGGTGTACTCTAAACAAGGGAAGAGCATGAGCAACACTTGAAAATAGTATTGCAAATCATGAGAGAGCATTAGTTGTTTGATAAGTTTAGCAAGTCTGAATTTTGGTTTAGAAAAAGTGGTGTTCCTAAGTCATATAATTTCAAAAGATGGATTTACTGTAGACCCGGTTAAAATGGAAGTTGTTGCCAAATGGAAACGGTTGAAGAATCCTATTGAAATTCAAAACTTTTTGGGTCTAGTGGGGTACTACCGCCGGTTTATAAAGAATTTCTCAAGAATTGTGGGGCTTCCTATCAAATTTTACAAAGAAACAAGGAAAGTTTATTTGGGATGTTTAGTGTAAAAATAGTTTTCAAGAGTTTAAAAAACAATTGACCATGGCTCCGGTGTTAACTTTGCCAAATGGAAAGGATAGTTATACATTTTATACTGATACTTTGAGAGAAGGATTAGGGTGTATTTTAATGCAAAATAGGAATGTAATTGCTTATACTTCTCGGAAGTTAAAGTCTCATGAGTAAAACTATCTAACCCATGACTTAGAGCTTTCGGCCGTTGTGTTTGCTCTAAAAAAATGGCAGTGTTATTTGTATGGGGTGACATTTGAGGTATACACCGATCATAAGAGTTTTAAGTACTTATTTTCTCAGAAAGGTGCTAAATTTGAAACAACGTCAATGAGTGGAATTTTTAGAAGACTATGATTGTACTATTAATTACCATTCAGGAAAGGTCAATGCTGTAACAGATACTTTAAATCGGAAGGTTCAACTAGCAGGTTTAATGGTGGAAGAGTGGAATTTGTTAAAAAAAATATATGTGAATGGAACCCTCGTCTTGAGTCGTGGAAGGTTATTTTTGAAAATATTGAGGTGAAGTCGACATTGTTGGATCGAATTAAGATGGCCAAAAGAAAGAGCCAACGGTACAAAAGGGGGTGGAAAGAGTGAAGAAAAGAGAATTACCTGATTTTAACCTAAATTCTGATGAGATTCTAAGGTTTCGAAATCGCATCGTTGTACCCAAGGATAAAGAACTAAAGAAGGAGATTTTGGAGGAATCCCACCGCTCTAGGTACACAGTGCATCCAGGTAATGGCAAGATGTATCAAGATCTCAAAAGTCTGCATTGGTAGAATAATATGAAGGTGGAGATTGCCTAATTTGTGCAAAAGTGTCTTATGTGTCAACAAGTAAAACCTAAGCATAAAAAGCCGTCGAATCTATTACAAGATTTAGAGATACCGGAATGGAAGTGAGAGCACATAACGATGGATTTTGTATCCGGATTGCCACGAACTCAGAAAAATGATGATGCGATTTGGGTTATAATGTACCGATTAACTAAAACTGCACATTTTCTGCCAGTTAATATGAAATACTGTTTGGAGAAACTTGCCAAACTCTATATAGACGAAATTATGAGATTACACGAGGTACCCGTAAGTATAGTAACAGACAGACTCTAGATTTGTATCTCGATTCTGGCAGAAGTTACAAGAGACTCTAGGAACTAAGTTGAACTATAATACAACGTATCATCCTTAAACTGATGGACAGTCTGAAAGAACCATTCAAAACTCTTGAGGATATGTTGAGAGTCTGTATTGTAGATTTTGGAGGAAATTGGAGCCAATATCTAACCCTAGTCGAGTTCACGTATAACAATAGTTATCATTTTTCTATTCAAATGGTCCCATATGAAGCACTACATGGACGAAGATGTCGATCACCCGATCCATTGGGATGAAATAGGAGAGAAGAAGATCATAGATTCAGCAACAATACCATGGGTTGAGGAAACCTACAAAAGGATAAAAATGGTACGTCAGAGAGTTCAAACGGCCCAAAGTCGACAAAAGAGTTATGCCGTTCATCGGACGGAAGGATTTGAATTTTGAGGTAGGGGATAAGGTGTTTCTTAGGGTTACTCCATTAAAGGAAAAGACTAAAGCAGGAAAAGGGAAGAAGTTGCAATCAAGATATATAGGACCTTTCAACATATTTAGCGGGTAGAAAAAGTGGCTTATCGACTGGAGTTACCCGTCAATCTGTCTCGGATCCATGATATTTTTCATGTTTCTTTGCTTAAGAAATATCATCCCGGATCCGACTCATGTTTTGCCACCAGAAGATATTGAATTGGACAAGTCTTTAACCTTCGAAGAATGACCCATTCGAGTACTAGATCGAAATGTGAAGGACTTGAGACATAAGCAAATTCCACTAGTTAAGGTTCTATGAAAACACCATGAGGTGGAGGAAGCAATTTAGGAGTTAGAAACAGATATGCAAGAGAAGTATCCTAAACTGTTTACGAATCAAGATATGAATTTCGAGATCGAAATTCTTTTAAGGGGGAGAGAGTGTGAGGACTCGCAAAATTCTCCATATTTTCTTAAAAATTCCCTTTTGATTTTGAATAAATTACTTTTAAATATCTTTACTACTCATTTACTTCCTCAATAGTTGCAATAAATCATGAAATCAATAGTTTCATCTTTAGTTTTAAAGTTAGCGTAAATTAGGGTTTTTACGTATTTTGGTAGTGTGATTAATTGGAGAGGTGTGTGTATTAAATTTGGTGGTTAAAAGAGAGTTTTAGATAAGGGGAAGTGGGTGATTAGAAGTGCTATTAAAAAGTTGGTGAATCATAAGTTAAAATACTAATATGCGCAAGTTAAGAAAAACGGTTTGAACCGACGTACACCGTTTGCTACTGATTGAGTACACCACTTAAATACTATTTTATTACCTTAATCTCCTTGCTATTATTTCAGAAATTTCAACCCTAAATATCCCTAAAGTGGTCGAAAATCTTGACCAAAAGAAAAGAGAGAAGAAAAAAATTGATATTTAACTCTAAAGTGACATTTGGCGGAAATCCAACCAACTTTGACTAAACAAATTTCCTTCCTTCTTATCACCAAATTGGATTCATTTCTCCTTCATTGCTTTCTTGTTGGCCGAGAGTGAGAGGAGAAAAAAAAGAGAGGAAAGTTAGCAACTCCAACCTTGAATCCATCTTTGTTTGAGTGAAATCAACCAAATCAAACCGATTAAACTTACCTTTTGGTGTTTGGAAAGTTTGGTATGGTAAAATTTTGGAAGATAGTGATTTGTTTTTCATTTGTAAGAAACTTTTGAAAGGTATAAATCTTGAACTTCCTTTTCTCTTGCTTAATCTT
Organism: Coffea humblotiana; assembly: GCA_023065735.1. Lineage (NCBI taxonomy): Eukaryota > Viridiplantae > Streptophyta > Magnoliopsida > Gentianales > Rubiaceae > Coffea > Coffea humblotiana. Next base: position 25,151,585 of record CM041211.1, read on the forward strand.
GTTAATTGGTATAGAAGCTTATACTCTTAGATTGCTATGGCTAATTATTTAGTTTTGATGGTGTAGTGGAATATTTAGCTAGGGTTTACATTTTTTAGCCTTGATTATGGTTGTTTACCTAGTAAGTGATGGTATTGGATTAGGATATGAATATGGTGAAGTGCTTGGTTATGAATTTTTAGAGTAAAAGTTGAATTTCCATAATTGATAGTGATTCTGCCTTGTTTTTGGAACCCACTTGAACTACATATTCGTCCATGATAAAAGCCAAATCAGTTCTTGCTCAAACATGAAAGTTGTATGGAATTGAGTTATCTATCTACCTGCAAAATTTTAACTCAATCAGAGTACTGTAACTTGTATAATAACTAAAATACCCCTAACTGCCCAAATGCCCTGTTTAACCGACAGCTTTCTATTTTCTCTGAAATTTCAAATTTTTGACCTAGAAAATGCAAGAACTGGGTGTCGATGGCTTCATAGAAAATGTAGGTCTCTATCTTAGCTTCGAAACGCCATAAAATATGTCCCAATCCGATAAGCATAGCTTCAGTTGTGAACAAAATGCCGAGAGATGACAAACCTGCTACTTAGCCATTCGTCTTTAAAACTGGTTTCTAACTTTGATTTTGATGGTTGCATTGCTAGAATTGACTTGTATTTGGATGACATTGAACCTAGTTGAAGAGCTATTGTGTTAACCTTACTTATGTACTGAATTTGGGCTGAGTTGAGGAAAAAAAATGAAGTCATAAATAGTTGAAAAATAGCGAAATACAAAGGGCATGCCGCCTAAATTTGCACTCGAGGGTTAGGCTTATGTACTCGCGACTTGAGCGGAAATTTGGGGTCGAATTAGACTTGGATCGTCTATGGTAGTAGAGTCTCCTTTAGTCAAGATATATAAGTTGAAATTTTTTCCGGAACTCGTACCCTTGAAAAGTGAAAGTCGCGACTCTTTTAAAATACAAATTTTTTCGATTTTTTTATACTAAGTGCGACTTCCAGAGTCTAAATCACTTCCTAATCAAAACTAAACGAGCGAGTATAAATTTTCTAGAGTTTAATAAGTAACTGTAGACACCAAAATTTCAATTTTTATTCAATTTTAGTTTTATTTTTATTTTATTTCAATTGATTAAATGATAGTTAGTGTTTATTTTTGTTTATTTTTATAAATTACGTTCATTATTTTAAGGTATTTCTGCATTAAATTTCTTAAAAAGGAAAAATTTTCACAAAAATTCAAAATTTGTCTTTAACCCTTTTAGATTTAATTTCTTTAAGATAAATGAAAATTGTGAAATAAGAATTAACATTTTTTTGTTTATTTTGTTTACCTAAATTATTTTTGAAAAATATATAATAAATAAATGAAAATAAGAAGACATGTGTATTAGAGGATAATTATACAAGTGTATTAGGGGGATATTACACACGTGGAGTGAATGCAAATAGGACAAATATCCTCATTCTTGGTTGACAACACACGCAAAGGGGGGGTTAGGTGGCTAGACACTTAGAGACTTAGGATAATTTGAAAAAAAAAGAGCAAAAGGAAAAAGAAAAAGAAGGAAGCTCGGCTGTGAAAAAAAAATCAAGAAAGATCCTACGGGGAAACTAAGGGAAAAAGAGGAAAGGCAAAGCAAGAAGCTAGAAAGAAAAGGGGGCTTCAGCTGTGAGAAGGAGGAGGCTTTTGGGGGAAAAAGAGAGGACTGAACAAAAGAGGGGGAGCAAGGAAGAGAGAGGGAACAAGAAGGAGAGGAAAAACAACGGCAAGGGAAGAGGAAGCTACGGGTCTGAGGAACAAAAGAAGGAGCAGCTACAGGAGTTTCTGAGTAAACAAGGGAGAGAGCAAGAGAGAATAGGGAGATTGAGTGAGGGTTAGGAGAGAAAGAAAACAAGGAAGACAAAGAGAGCCGAGAGGGGGAAGATCTTTCGAGCAAGAAGGAAAAGAAGGAGAGGAAATCCCAGACTCGCGTTTCTTCATCAAAGTCTGCAGTGGGTCTCTTTCGATTTTTTGTGGAGTACGATCATTTTATTACGGGTTCCGGCTGAGGATTCAATCCCAAAGGTAGTGAAACAGGTAATCTTCAATCCTTGCGCTTGTTCGTCTCAATCCCAAGTGGAACCAAATTTGTTAAACTGAAATCTAGTGCTTTGTTTGTTTACTGGGTTTTTGCTCCTTCGTCTGTGAGTTAGAAAACCAAGTCTTGTGGCTGTGGGTTGGTCATGACTTAGGGGAGGGATTATAACTCCAATAGCTGTGTTTGGAACTTGCTTGATTGGAAACTTATGAACCAAAAAGCCATCAGCTTTCGCGTTTTCTTTCCTCCATGAAACTGGAATGGATGTGATCCGTGGGTTTTCTCCTTTGGTGATCTCTGATGCTCCAAAGACTTGATTTTTGATGGTTTGAGGCTTGTGTAAAAGAGTTGTAAAGATGATTAGATGTTAGGGTTGGTATTATAGCCACACTACTTTCATTTCTTGGTAGCTCTAAATCCAGTTCCATTCGAAAGCTAATATGGATATTCATGGCTGTTTTTTTTTTACCCGAGTCGTACTTTGCTATTTTTCTTTCTAGAACAGCCCACTGATTGGGTTTTTTGCCGCATGATTCGTTACCTGATGTTGTATTTGGGAACAACGTTTGATGTTTGATGTTTTGGGTTGAGGAATCATGTCCAAATCTTCGTTAGATGTTCATACGTTTGCTAGGTTAGTATTCAGGATTATGCAAGCTTTTCTCCACATTCCAAACATTCTTTTCTTTTATGTGTGCTCAATCTGGTATTTTGATGATGGGTTTTGAAAGATTAACAAGAAATTGAGGCTGTTTTCTTGTTTAAGATTGGTGTTAACAATTGACGCATGAGATTTGTGAAAATTTCAAAGATCTAGTGAAGTTGCAAAAAGTTGCAACTGGAAATTGCAGAAGCTTGTGCTGGCTCGAAGCTTTGCATGAAAAACTTTCGAAAATTACCTTTTAACCCCTCAAGTTCCCCATAATATTACTATGGTCCAGAAAATTGAAAAACTTAATCCATTTTGTCCTTTTAAAATGTTAACTTTCTTTGGCTTGCTTCAATGTGATTTTTGGACAGATTATTCATAAGTTTTAAGAAGGAATTTAAAGGCTTAATAATATTTTTATAGATTTATAGTTTTGATTTGGATTCTTGGTGAAATTTTGGGTAACTTTGTTGTTTAATTATAGCAAATGGGTTTTCATTCACTTTATGAAGTTTAGCATTTGGTTTTGGTATGCTTCATCTTAAGCCTTTAATTTTATTTTATTTTAATTTAGACTCTTAATGTTTGTAATAATGATTTGACCTCTCAAACTTCTTTAATTCTTTCAATTTAGCCCTTGCTTGTTTTAATTTGTTGAATAGGGGTTGTTTACTTCCATTTGAATGCTTTGATTCAATTTTGTGTTTATTTCCATTTCATGTGATTATTTGTTAATTAAAGTGATGCCTTGACTTTGTTTATTGTTTTGGAGGGTAAATAAGGGAAACTTCATTTCATTAGGTTACCAATTCAAGAGAGGTATACTCTACTCTTTATTTTGATTTTACTTGATCCTATGTGCCCCTATGTGACTTTATGTGCGTAATTGCATGATTTTGAATCTTTTTATTTCATTTATTTATTTAATCACTTTAATTGTTTTGATTTTGTATATTTATTTTAATTTTTAATTATTATTTGGAAGGCAATTAAATGCCAAAATTGTAATAGTTAGGTTATTATTTCATTTCATTTCATTCTTTCCCCTTTTAGATTGTAGTTAGGGCCCCCAAATGTAATAGTTAGGGATTTATTTGTTTTGTGTGTTTTGCATGCTTGTGTGTTTACGTGTTACTCGTTTTTTAGGGTTTTACATCTAGATATCATGTTTATGTGCTATGTACTATATGTAATTTATGTGTTTATTTTTTTATTATGTTTACATGATTTATTTGATTGTAATAAGTGCATGACGTCACCACACTAGTCCAACGCTAGTTTGTGACCCCCCTTTTTCTGGTTCCAAACTAGTCCAACGCTAGTTGTGACCCTCCTTTTTAATTTCTCACTAGTCCAATGCTAGTGGGAATTTGTACACATGGACTAGTCCAATACTAGACCTTTAGAGACTGTCATTGCGTTAGCTCATATTTGTGTGACGAAACATTACATTTTCATGCATATTTTCTACTTTTTAGAGTTTTTATCATTTTGCATGATATTTTCTTTTATATGTATATCTCTTATCCCATATTTCCCCTGTATATATATCCCTTATCCCTATGTGTGAGACATGACATTAGACTTGCATTTTCATTTAAAGAAAATTAGAAATAGGTTAGATCATTTGCTTGATTGGATTAGAATTAACCCCTTGAATATGGGATATAGACGAGTGTGGCTCTTAGCCTTAGCACGCTCGTATTCCTTCTATAAAAGGAAAAATTGAGTCAGGAATTTTAGTCCCCCGCACTCGTTATGATACATTCCCTTAGGCCATGCATATTTGTATATTCTTGTTTTCTTTCTTTCAAGTCTCATTGTTGCATATTCGTGACCTCTTTAAATCATTACTTTTGGGCGTCGTAATTAATGCGATTGGCATCAATTAAAATTCGAAGAGACATATTGACCCCCCGATATCCTCCTAGGTTTAGGTTTTGCATCCATATAGTGACATCCAAATGTGATAAATTTTTAAATTAAAATAAGAAAATTTTTGACTAAATCACGCAACTAACCTTGGTTAGATTGAAAGGGTGTCTTGGATCTTATCATTACCTTCCCTTTCTTCAAATGTGATTCCCGATCCCTTTTCTCTAAATTTTCGCAGATTTGGAGTCATTTAAAAAGGGTTTTCTCTACTTTTTCTTTTAAAAATTTTTTTAGATGACTTAGTACACCTAACTCAATACCAAGTGGCGACTCCTATTTTTCATTAAAAAATTCTTTTTAAACTATTATTTTAGGGGCAAAACCGTGGCACTTTTAAGTCTCATTTAGGTCCATTTTCTTTATTTATTTTCTAAAAATTAAAAAATCATTTTTTAATTAAAAATTAATCAAGACTCATTTCTCAACTAAAAAATTAATCAAGATTCATTTCTTTATTAAAAATTCATTTTTACTCAAAAATAAATCCAAAATTCATTTTTCTAAACATGTTTTTTAAATTTAAAAAATGGGGAACGACAACTTGGTGACTCCACTGGGGACTTTAGAGAGTCCGAACATTTGATTTAGTCAATTCTTTTTTTATTCTAACCTTTTTATATATCATATTTGGAGATTTTACCTTGCATTTTTCTTTTTTCTTTTTCCTCTTTTTTAGGGTTTTCTTGTATTTCACACGTGCAATTGTCTTGATATCCGTGTATGTGAATAATGTGTTTTTCTCTTTCATTTACTTATGTGTAATCGCGCTTGCATCTTAGGGGAGGGGGGTACCCACCCTAGAGTTTTCACCTACATTTTATGGTATTTAATCCCTCTCTTCAAAAGAGGCACTTCATACGTGCATACATTTTACTTTTATAACCCCTCATTTCTTTTTACTTTTAGTGGTTGTCACACCACTCCACTCGTTAGGATTAGGATCGATCTATTTGGACATGTGGCCGTGGCACCACATGCGCGTAGCAATGTCCGAAGGATCACTCGAACCACCGACTCTTAGGTTTTGGGATTGATGACCCTTCGCTTTTGGTCTGAAGGTTTGGGGACCTAAGACTTTATCAAATTTAGATGCATTAGTGAATCCAACCTCATGCATCTACATTAGATATCGCCTAAGATAGAATCGACCATACCCAACTAGGAACACTAGACACGAACGGAAGGATTTCACCTCTCTTTCCTTATTTTCCTTTTTTCATTTTCTGTATCATCTAATCGTTTAACGTGTTATATGTTATTTTGTTGAGCTAACATTTCCTTGTTTTCCCATCTTTTGCATTTACAAACATTAGGAAATAAGAGTTCTGGCATGATGTTCTTTTAGAACCTACCCTCTTAGATAGGCTATTGCACGTTTAGATTCCGATGTATTACATTCGTAGGTTAATAACCGCATATCATTTTAGGCCCACCCTGACATATGAAGGGTCCCTTAGGTCATATTTTCATTTTTAAATTGCATATTTAATGGTTTTGATAAATTGGCATCATGCATAAAATTTAGAAGAAATGTTATTTAGGGAATCCCATGTTAGGAATAAACAAACCCTATATTCCCATGGGTATTTAACCCTATTTCGAGATTTGCACGTTTAAATTCATGTTTAACCAGATAGATTTGCACGTTTAAATTAACCAAATAGCCTCTCACTTAGGACCAATTGGAGATTTCAAGGACATCAAATCCGATGGCTGCTTAGTAGAAACCTTAATACACTTGTGGAACCCTATTTACTCCACGTTTAGACTAGGCAAGAAGAAATGACCGTGACAATTGAGAAAGTTTCTGGTCTGCTCAATTTATCGATTCATAGTACTGCTGTAATATTCCCGTTTGTGTTTAACAAAACTGAGTTCTGTCATTTCACTGGGTTAAGGGAATCCGTAATATAAGGGTCTGGCCAAAGCGTCAACGTAAAGTTCTTATTCGATCGATTCGCATTGAGGGATGGTTTCGAGAGACATTTAGGAGATTTATCACTTATGTCCAAAGCAATATGAGAACGTAAAAGAATGTGGGTCTATGGATTGGTTACGATTGGGACTTACCTTTTCACAAGGAAAGACAAAAAGATAGCTTTTAAACTCACCAAAGTCATGTTTGATCTGTTTCTAGGGATAAAAGATAGGCAATACTCTATTGTTCCAACTATCTTAGCTGATATCTTTATAACTTGCACTACATGTTAGAGAGGTGAAAAAATTTTTCATGGGTCGAATTTGGTTTTGCACACATGGGTTATGGAGCATTTCATGAGACGAGCACCTATTTCTGATAGTCTGTGAGGACCCGAAAAATTTTCTTATTTTTGGTCATTATTTCATTCCGCTACATATATTTTCTATATTTTCTTTATTCTATAAATTTTCTAGATATTTTTATGAGTAAATATGATTTTCAAATCATTTTTCTAGTATAAGTTAGTCCATGAGATTTTAGGAGTGAATAGTGGACGTGGGACCCGCTAGTGCGTTAATTGAGATAAATTCGGCCAATTAGGTTAAGTTTTGTATGAAGGGATTAAATTACTAGGTGTTAGGAGATGATTAGAGGTTACATAGATGGATTAACCATGAGAGCAAGAGGATAGGTTTAAACAATAAAAAGGTGCCACGTGTCGCAACCCTATTCGATGTTGGACTTGCCTAACTTTCTTTACCTTTACTAAAAGACCAATTTTGACCCAAATCATCTCCATTTTCTTCCTCTTGGCCGAGTTCTTTGAGAGAAAAGAAGAGAGAAAGCTTCAACTTTTATCTTCCATTTCTTGCTTGTATCTTGAAATCCAACCACTAAAATCTCCAATTTGTCCACAAAGTGACTTGTTAAGGAAGTTTGAAGGTATTGGTGGAGTTGTTTTGCAAGAGAGAACCCTAAGCTACTACCTTTCTTAAGGTGTCAAGGTATTTCACTTAGAAACTTATTCTTTGTTCCTCATAATGGTGAATTAGTGACTTGAGGAGGCCATATAGTTTGTTTTATGGATGATTTCATGGATTAAAGTGGACCTAGATAAATTTCTGATTTTATTGAGTATTTTTCTGTTTTATATGGTGATTAATGGTTAGCCTCGGTATGATAGCTTGTATTGGGGGTAAAATGAAGCTTGTGTATGTTAGTTGTGGTTAATTGCGGAAAATTTCAGTTTAGGGTTTTGGAATTTAGGGCTTCACTACGGTTGGCTTTAAGGCTCTTAATGGGCTAAGGTTGAAGGGTATTGTGACCCTAATGAAGTGTATTTTTGGCCTAGCAAGTGTATGTGTAATTGTGGTGAATTTGGATTCACATTAGTATTTGGTTGTAGGGTGAAAGTGAGGTAATCCTAGGGGAAGTGCTGTCAAAATTTTAGTTCATGTGATTTCCTTAAGTTGAGATAATTGCGAGTAGAAATGAAAGACTTTGGGACTATCTAAACCTTTGGCACCAATTGTTTCTTATTCTCACTTTCAAGTTTCATTTTGGGCCTTGCATTTTAGTTATTGAATAGGTAAACGACTCGTAATCGAGTCTCAATTATTTCATGGTTGCGTGTAGGACGTACAGGTGATTCAAGGCGTACCTTAGGAGGAAACGTTTGAATTAACTGTATTTGAACTGGTGAGTGTACTCACATGTTTGTTGCTTCCTTGCTTTATGTGTACTTGAAATTGTGAATTGAATGACTGTGATTTCCGTTTGTTCTAGATGCGACGAGGGTGTACTTTACCACGCTCGTTCGCTATTGCTTAACTGAGTGATTACTGTGATACTTGGAATTTCTTGGCTGTGCCTGAATTGGTGTCGTATAGACGTGTGCCAACGACCTATACTGTTATATCTGAGTTCAACCCCATTGGTAGTCACTTGAATCGGGCCAGCGAGGGCTTGGTCGAGGAAGGTTGACAAGCCATGGGGACTGTTCTGAGGAACCTTTGGGTATTTGAGACCCTGGGTTCCGGTATACTCGAGTATTACCATTTGGTTCTGTTTGGTGTTCGGGCCCGACAAGGGGTATGTGTGGTGGACGAAATTGAGGTAAAGTGGAGTCTACGGTCATGTTTGTCCTCTAAATGTTGACGAAGAGTCAACGAGCTATGATCAAGTACGGCCAAAGAGGAAATGGGCTCTTGAGAGCCGTTTGTATCCTTTTATTTTCCCCTTCCATGTGTTGGTTATATTCGGATTGGTGATGTGTCCGATGTGCTTTCATGGCTTGCTTATATTTTAGCATGTGGTATCTCATTAAGCAAAAGCTCACCCCGTTGACTTTGTTTTCCTTACAGGGCATAATGTTTGGCACTATGGTCTTTTGAAGAAGAGTCAAGCTAGTATAGGCATTCTTTTGTATAGCTCCTCTATGGATTGGAAAACCCTAATTGCATTTTATCAAATGTTCTCTTTTGAGTTGTAAATTCACCTCTGGGTGTTTGAAAGAGGGTTAATCATGTTCATGTGGCTTATTTGAGTGGGAATGTGTATTCGCTAGTGTTATATATAATTGCTTGTATGTAATTGGGATTCGGATGAGTGCAAATTTCAAACGCGGAAAAGGATTTTTTTTGGCGGGGTTACTGTTCCTAAAATCCGGCGGTGTATCTGGCCAGAACTTGGCCGGATACCTAGCTAGATTCGCAGGGGAATTTGAAAAAAAATTCAGTTGCTCTCTGGCCTGAATCCGGCCGGCAATCCGGCCGAATAGTGACGTGGCAGTCACTGTTCATTTTCAGTTTTGCTTCCGTTCTTCGTTATTCGTTGCACGTGATTCATTGAGCACTGTGTTATCATCCTGTATGATTTGGCCTTTGTGTTTTGGTTTATTAAACTCCGAACGCGGGATTATTCGTGTTCAATCGCGCTTTTCTTTAGGGATTGCATGTTTTGTCTTCGTAGTCCTGGCGAGAGTTGGGCAGGTAGTCCGCCGAACCCTTTGGTTCGCCTTAGGAGAAGGTGGGGGCTGTCACATAGTCTGTCGGTGTCTAGGTATAATTGGATAATCACGCATCATAAGAGGGTTAATGGAAATGGTTCGCCGGGTAATGCATCTGAGTATGTGGATTTCTTGAAGAGCTTGCCTGATCAAAACGTTAGATGGGTTTTAGATAGGGCTAATTATGTTAAACTCGTACTTCATACCAAGACATCCGAGTTCATTCCATTACTGGACACCTAGGGTATCATGTCATATAATTCGAAGAGATTTCTCCAACAATTGGGCCGTATTCAAAAAGTACAGCATACATTTGATTTGACCGAGGTTATCATTGTTTTTGACAAAGGGATGTGTCCAAATGAAATCTCGAAAAAAATTCCTATCATTGAGGCCTGGGGAATGTTGTCCGATGACGAGCACGTCCAGTATATTGCGGAGTTATTCCGAAACTCAAGTAAAAGGGTTTAGTAACTCCGCAATATGAGGATTGGTTCAAGGGTTTTGGTACACAAGAATCGCAAGACGACCCGTCCGAGGAGGTCAAGAGATTGATAGCCATTATCGAAGCCAAAGACAGAGAAAATTTGCAATTGAAGGAGTCCGTCAAAACTCACCAAGAGATGGCCGAGAAACATAAGGAGGCATGTGAAAAGATGCAAGAGAAACATTAAGAATTAAAAAAAATGCGGAGAACTATACGATGAAGTGGAACGTATGAGAAATCCTTATGCTAGTGAATCCAAGAATGCCATAATAGATAAGTTAAAGAGATTTAATGACTTTGTACGTGACTACCTCCGAGGAATGAGGTAAATCATGTGTATAAATGGAAATTTGAATTTTTGAAATGACTTTTCCTTTTGTAAAATGGTGGTCAAAAGCAGGTTTGATAAACGAGTCCCACTTTGAATGTATTGCATCATATTAGGCCTACCCTTAACACAAAAGAGGCTTCCCAATAGGACATGTATCCAAATTGTTTTAATTCTTACTAACTCGTATCTTTTTCTTTTTCTTTCTCTTGTTAGCAGTTAATCCAGAGGGGAATCTAAATAGGGTTTTCCTAAATTTTCAGGTAATTGTAAATATAGCTACACGAAAGAACCTCATTATCACACGATCATGTAGCCGAACTTTGAGAAATAGTATAAACATGAGTACACACCCTGAATCATCCAATAAACCTGCAACGGCGCCATCAGTCGACTTGGCAAACTTGGGAGTTCAACTGAGCGAAGTATTAAACAAATTCAATGAGTTAAGCATGGATATGACAGCACAACGGCGTGTGATTGATCAGTTAGTCGCTGGTAGCAGCGGTGTCCAACATGAGCCCTTACCTGCTAATCAAACTGAACCGCAAACAATACTTTTGCCCTATATTCAAATTTCTTTTGCTTCACATGCCATAAATCCACCCGAGGAAGCTTTTACTTATCCCACTCATGACCTACCACACACCTATGCATCCAACATCCAAACCAATCCTCCTCATCCTCAAATTCTCTAAAATTACCCACATGTTAGTCAAAGCATGCCACTTGAATCTCAAGAACCATATTACTATTTCACCGCAGAACCATTCACGCTAGACACCGTTGCCTAAGGAAAAGTTGAAGGAGCGGAATCTTCCGCGCCGAATGACAAGAATCTACTGAAGAGGTTGGATCGATTTGACGAGTTCATAAGGAAGAGTCAAGGTTTGAACAAACAAGGGCATTTGGATTATAACGAATTGTGCCTGTTTCCTGATATGTAACTACCTGTGGATTTTAAAGCACCCAAATTTAGCAAGTATGATGGAACGGGCAACCCTAAGACGCATCTCTGAATGTTTGCCAATAAATTAAGAAAGCCAATCGATGACGAGAATTTGCCAGTTCGATTGTTCTCTGAGAGTTTAGAAGGCGATACACAGGATTGGTACTCCAATTTGAAGCCTGATGAGATGAAGACCTAGACGGAGTTGTCAACTACGTTTGTAAGACAATACGAATATAATTACGAGTTTGCTCCGACGAGGACCACACTGGAAGGGATTAAAAGAAAGCCATCTGAGGATCACAAGACATATGCAAAGCGATGGAGGAAGTTGCTGCCAAGGTGGAACCTCCTATGACCGAGGATAAAATTGTTCGAACATTTATCGAAACTCATGACCCGCCCTATTTTAAGGAAATTTTTCGCATGACTGGATGCTCCTTTGCAGAAATTGTTAATAAATTGGAAAAATATGATGAGTTCATGAGAGTAGGAAAGATTGTTAATGTGTCATCTCTAAAATCGCAATTGGAAGCGATGCAAAATCAAGATAACAGTAACAAGAAATCTCAATTCAAGAAGAGAGAAGAGGAGGCTTCATTTGTTTGGAATCAAGATTCTTCTTTCCGATCTAGATACCAACAATACCCCACTTATCCATCTCATTACCCATACCAACCAAGCTATCGACATATTTATCATACCACTATTAACCACTCTCGACCCCGACCAAATTATCCAAACACGCCCACAATACCATTTCATATCTCTCCATCTAACTTTCAAACCAGACCTCGTCCTCATTATAATCCAAGACCTGCTTCACCAGTTAACCAGAACTATAACTATCAACAACCCAATGACGCCCGAAACCCGATCCCATACAAAACTTTCACTAATTTAGGTTGGCCTCTCGATCAATTATATGAACAGCTCAAAATCGCAGGAAAATTTGGTACTATACCTCCTAAAATCTAACTAAAGGAATTCCCCCTGGTTATAAACTCCAATCTTTTTGTGTTTATTATTCTGAAGTTCCTGGACATTCTACTACCAATTATTGGGTACTTAAACATAAAATTCAAAACATGATCGAGCCCGGAGACATAATTTTGAGGAGGAGAGAAGAACAAGGACCAAGTGTTAGTAAAAACCATCTTCCTGAGTATAAAGATACTTTAGAGGCATTACCACTGAGGAGGAGTATGAGCAGCCCACCAAATACACTGTGGGGGGAGAATAAACTAATCGAAATAGTTTAGAAACCTTTTGTGCTCGAAGGAACCATTCAAAACTGGACAGCAAATTACATTCCCTCCCGAAGGGAATGTTGGTAAATCTAGAGGATTGCCTTTGGTTGTGAACCATGAAAGAAATCATTCACATTTTTCATCTTTTTGCATTTTCGTTTTGTAAATAGTTTGGACTCAAATGTCTTTTCAATACAAATCTTATGTTAAATAGCGTATTATGATGTTTTGTCTTTTATTTGAAATTCAATGAAATGCACAGTGTTCATTTTTCAATTGTTTTACTTACGCATTGATTGTATTTATCTCATTCTTTTCAGATGACCAAACAATAAAATACATTGACCCTTTGGATATCCCCATTTTGAAATTTGATGACTGCAATCTCGATATCTCTCACGAGTTTTGAAATTGAAAATTCAAGACGAGAGCGATAACGAAGGAGAATCTGACTCTTTGTTAAAGAATCTTGAACAGTATGAAAAGAAATTCAAACCGAACTTAGAAGAAACAGAAATCATTAATATTGGGCACTGGGATCAACGCCAAGGAAATAAAGATTAGCATTCATTTGAATAAAAAATAGAAAAGTGTTACACTAAGAAGAGCAAGCCACGACTATTCGAACAAGGAGATAAAAGCGTTGAGGTAACTTTTGTTGGTGCAAGATGAGATCAAGAGAAGAGTTTGCCCCAAATTGGCAAGGTTTTTCTATTATCAAAAAAAAGTATTGCCTGGTGGAGCACTTGTTCTCGCAAAATTGGATGGACAAGTTTTTCCTCAGTTGATCAATTCAAATATGTGTAAAAAAAATTTCATCTGATAAATGGAAGTCTCCTTTTAGGGTTAATGCGAAGAATGGAATGAAAGCCAGATCTTCTTCCTTTCCAATTAAACATTCTATCTCTAGTTATTCATTTTGAATTTTTAAAATAAATTATTTCGTTTGACAACCCCTGAGGATCGCAAACCCCACACTGGGACAAGTTTGAGTTGAAAGAGGAAAGAAAAGCCTCAAGAGGTGAAAAAGTGATAAAGGAACAAAAGGCAAATGAACAAAAGAAAACCTCAATTAAAAATAAATTGGAGCAAGTTTTGATAGGATTGACGCAACAATGCGATTTCAGGTGATTTAAACACTTATAAAATCTGTTTTCAAGTTTTAACTTTTTCTTAACATATCACCTGATTACATTACGAAAAAATGAAAGTCCTGACTTCCATTCTTGGCATCACCTCTTTTAGGAGATTTTCTAATCAAATGGCAAATGATGTCAATACACCTTCACTAATTTTACAAGGATTGTCATACTGATGCCATCATTTCTTATAACACATTTCTGAATTGATAAGGGCTATCGATAGGATTTGTCCATCAAGTGAAAACTTGAAAGGGCACCTTTGAAAAGAAAAAAAGGAAAAAAATAGAAGAAAAAAAGAGAAGAAAAAAGAAAAAAGAAAAAGAAAAGAAGAGAGAAAAAGAAAATAAAAAGGGTGGGGTAGCCTTAGTGAAAACCCGAAAGAGCGCTAAGGTAGGATTTTGTAAGGAAAAGTGAGTTTGGATCGGAATGGCTAGTAACTTAGTTCATTTGAATTTCTCTTCACCGTTGTGGTTCTGTTGCCAACATTGAACTCCGTAGGAACAATATCCAAAAGCTCAAACGTGGCATTTTGTTTGAGATCAAATTATTTTGGTTTCTCAAGCGTAAATTGTTGAGTTTACAAATTCATTTCTCCGAAATTAATTCTCTTTCAATAACAATAAATTATTATTTTCATGATTACTAGAATTTTCATCATTGTTGTGTAAATAAAAAATTCTTTCATGAGTTTCATGGTCTCATTTATCTCGTTAGATTTATCAAATGGCAATCTCTGTGATTTATTAAAATTGTCTGGATAACAAATGTCATATTTGATGAGCATTGGAAGTTAAGAAGATTTGATGTGGTTCGCAGAACAAAGTTGAGATTCGCTACATCGAGAATTTATCAAATGGCAATCTCCGTAATTTATTGAAATTGTCTGGATACCAAGTGTCATGTTAGCATTGGAAGTTGAGAAAGTTTAACATGGTTCTCAGAGTAAAAATTAAGTTCTCACTACATCGGAGAAAAACGTCTAAATACTCATGTTTACACATTTTTTGAAAGTAGGATTGATCGAATGATGGTGGCATTATCTATTATTATAATTATTTCTCTTTTGCAGGTCCAATGGTCCAATAGCATCACATTGAGACAATTTTTTAGAAAAAATCATCTGTTTCTATTTTCAAAAGTCTACAAAAAGTATTCTGCAAAAATTTTTTCAATTTTACGTTACGATCGGGTTTTATCCCACCAACCATGGTATGACCGGGTTTTGTCCCGCTGACCATTTATATTTCGTTGGAATCGAATTTTATCCCATCAATTTCGACGGGACCGGATGTTATCCCGCTGACCATTTATATCTCGTTGGGATCAGGTTTTATTCCACAAAATTTCGGTAGGATCAGATTTTATCTTGCTGACTGTTTATATCTCGTTGGAATCGAGTTTTATCCCACTAATCTCGGTAGGACCGGATTTTATCCCGTTGACCGTTTTATCTTGTTGGGATCGGGTTTTATTCCACCAATCTCGACAGGATCGGATTTTATCTCGCTGACCGTTTTATCCCACCAATCTTGGCATTGACTAATGTTATAGCAGGTTAGAGTTTTATCCCACTGACCTTTTCTTCTTTTTTTTTATGTTTACATGTTTCAATTCAAGACAGAATAACTACAGGTAAGTACTTGGTATCTACGTCTTTGTCTCGAATCTCTTCGAAACTCAGACAAAGAGGGGTAAGTTGTAGACACCAAAATTTCAATTTTTATTCAATTTTAGTTTTATTTTTTATTTTTTATTCTTTTATTATATTTATTTTAGTTGATTAAATGATTGTTAGTGTTTATTTTTGTTTATTTTTATAAATTAGGTTCATTATTTTAAGGTATTTTTGCATTAAATTTCTAAAAAAGCAAAAATTCTCACAAAAATTCAAAATTTGTCTTTAACCCTTTTAGATTTAATTTCTTTAACATAAATGAAAATTGTGCAATAAGAATTAACATTTTTTTTGTTTATTTTGTTTACCTAAATTATTTTTTAAAAATATATAATAAATAAATAAAAATAAGAAGACAAGTGTATTAAGGGATCATTAGACAAGTGTATTAGAGAAATATTAGATAAGTGGAGTGCATGTAAATAAGACAAATGTCCTCATTCTTAGTTGACAACACATGCAAGGGGGGTTAGGTGGCTAGACACTTGGAGGCCTAGAATAATTTGGAAAAAAAAGAGCAAAAGGAAAAAGAAACAGAAGGAAGCTCGGCTGTGAAAAAAAAACCAAGAAAGATCCTATGGGGAAACTAAGGGAAAAAGGGGAAAAGGCAAAGCAAGAAGCTAGAAAGAAAGGAGGCTTCGGCTGTGAGAAGGAGGAGGCTTTTGGGGGAAAAAGAGAGGACTGAACAAAAGAGGGGGAGCAAGAAAGAGAAGGGGAACAAGAAGGAGAGGAAAAACAACGGTAAGGGAAGAGGAAACTGCGGGTCTGAGGAACAAAAGAAAGAGCAGCTATAGGAGTTTCTGAGTAAACAAGGGAGAGAGCAAGATAGAATAGAGAGATTAAGTGAGGGTTAGGAGAGAAAGAAAACAAGAAAAAGAGAGAGAGCCGAGAGGGGGAAGATCTTTCGAGCAAGAAGGAAAAGAAGGAGAGGAAATCCAAGACTCGCGTTTCTTCATCAAAGTCTGCAGTGGGTCTCTTTCGATTTCTGTGGAGTACGATAATTTTCTTGCGAGTTCCGGCTGAGGATTCAATCCCAAAGGCAGTGAAACAGGTAATCTTCAATCCTTGCGCTTGTTCGTCTCAATCCCAAGTGGAACCAAATCTGTTAAACTGAAATCTGGTGCTTTGTTTGTTTACTGGGTTTTTGCCCCTTCGTCTGTGAGTTAGAAAACCAAGTCTTGTGGCTGTGGGTTGGTCATGACTTAGGGGAGGGATTATAACTCCAATAGCTGTGTTTGGAACTTGCTTGATTGGAAACTTATGAACCAAAAAGCCATCAGCTTTCGCGTTTTCTTTCCTCCACGAAACTGGAATGGATGTGATCCGTGGGTTTTCTCCTTTGGTGATCTCTGATGCTCCAAAGACTTGATTTTTGATGGTTTGAGGCTTGTGTAAAAGAGTTGTAAAGATGATTAGATGTTAGGGTTGGTATTATAGCCACACCACTTTCGTTTCTTGGTAGTTCTAAATCCAGTTCCATTCGAAAGCTAATATGGATATTCATGGCTATTTTTTTTTACCTGAGTCTTACTTTGCTATTTTTCTTTCTAGAACAGCCCACTGATTGGGTTTTTTGCCGCATGATTCGTTACCTGATGTTGTATTTGGGAAACAAAGTTTGATGTTTGATGTTTTAGGTTGGGGAATCCTGTCCAAATCTTTGTTATATGTTCATACGTTTGCTGGGTTAGTATTTAGGATTATGCAAGCTTTTCTCCACATTCCAGACATTCTTTTCTTTTGTGTGTGCTCAATCTGGTATTTTGATGATGGGTTTAGGAAGATTAACAAGAAATTGAGGCTGTTTTCTTGTTTAAGATTGTTGTTAACGATTGACGCATGAGATTTACGAAAATTTCAAAGAACCAGTGAAGTTGTAGAAAGCTGCGGCTGGAAATTGCAGAAGCTTGTGCTTGCTGGAAGCTTTGCATGAAAAACTTCCGAAAATTGCCTTTTAACCCCTCAAGTTCCCCATAATGTTACTATGGTCTAGAAAATTGAAAAACTTAATCCATTTTGTCCTTTTAAAATGTTAACTTTTTTGGCATGTTTCAATGTGATTTTTGGACAAATTAGTCGTAAGTTTTAGGAAGGAATTTAAAGGCTTAATAATATTTTGATAGATTTATAGTTTTGATTTGGATTCTTGGTGAAATTTTGGGTAACTTTGTTGTTTAATTATTGCAAATGGGTTTTCATTCATTTTATGAAGTTTAGCATTTGGTTTTGGTATGCTTCATCTTAAGCCTTTAATTTTATTTTATTTTAATTTAGACTCTTAATGTTTGTAATAATGATTTGACCTCTCCAACTTTTTTAATTCTTTCAATTGGGCCCTTGTTTGTTTTAATTTGTTGAATAGGGGTCGTTTACTTCCATTTGAATGCTTTAATTCAATTTTGTGTTTATTTTCATTTCATGTGATTATTTGTTAATTAAAATGATGCCTTGACTTTTTTTATTGTTTTGGAGGGTAAATAAGGGAAACTTCATTTCATTAGGTCACTAATTCAAGGGAGGTATACTCAATTCTTTATTTTGATTTTACTTGATCCTATGTGCCCCTATATGACTTTATGTGCGTAATTCCATGCTTTTTGAATGTTTTTATTTCATTTATTTATTTAGTCACTTTAATTGTTTTGATTTTGTATATTTATTTTAATTTTTAATTATTATTTGTAAGGCAATTAAATGTCAAAATTGTAATAGTTAGGTTATTATTTCATTTCATTTCATTCTTTCCCCTTTTAGATTGTAGTTAGGGTCCCGAAATGTAATAGTTAGGGATTTATTTGCTTTATTTGCTTTGTGTTTTGCATGTTTGTATGTTTACGTGTTACTCGTTTTCTTAGGGTCTTACATCTAGATATCATGTTTATGTGTTATGTGCTATATGTGATTTATGTGTTTATTTGTTTATTTGTTTTATTATGTTTTACGTGATTTATTTGATTGTAATAAATGCATGACGTCACCACACTAGTCTAACGTTAGTTGTGACCCCCTTTTTCCGGTTCCAAACTAGTCCAACGCTAGTTATGACCCTCCTTTTTAATTTCTCACTAGTCCAATGCTAGTGGAAATTTGTACACATGGGTTAGTCCAGTGCTAGACTTTTAGAGACCGTCATCGCGTTAGCTCATATTTGTGTGACGAAACACTACATTTTCATACATATTTTCTACTTATTAGGGTTTTTATCATTTTGCATGACATTTCTCTTATATGTATATCTCTTATCCCATATTTCCCCTGTATATATATCGCTTATTCCTATGTGTGAGACATGACATTAGACTTGCATTTTCATTTAAGGAAAATTAGAAATAGGTTAGATCATTTATTTGATTAGATTAGAATTAACCCCTTGAATATGGGATATGGACGAGTGTGGCTCTTTACCCTTAGCACGCTCGTATTTCTTCTAAAAAAGGGAAAATTGAATAACAAATTTTAGTCCCCCGCACTCGTTATGATGCATTCCCTTAGATCATGTATATATGTATATTCTTGTTTTCTTTCTTTCGAGTCTCATTGTTGCATATTCATGACCTCTTCAAATCATTACTTTTGGACGTCGTAATTAATGCGATTGGCACCAATTAAAATTCTAAGAGACATATTGATCCCCCGATATCCTCCTAGGTTTAGATTTTGCATCCATATAGCGACATCAAAATGTGATAAATTCTTAAATTAAAATAAGAAAATTTTTGACTAAATCACGCAACTAATTTTGGTTAGATTGAAAGGGTACCTTGGATCTTATCCTTACCTTCCCTTTCTTCAAATGTGATTCCCGATCCCTTTTCTCTTAATTTTCGCAGATTTGGAGTCATTTAAAAATGGTTTTCTCTACTTTTTCTTTTAAAAAAATTTTTAGGTGACTTAGTACACCTAACTCAATACCAAGTGGCGACTTCTATTTTTCATTAAAAAACCCTTTTTAAACTATTATTTTGGGAGCAAAACCGTCGTACTTTTAAGTCCCATTCTGGCCCATTTTCTTTATTTATTTTCTAAAAATCAAAAACTCATTTTTAATTAAAAATTAATCAAGACTCATTTCACAAATCAAAAATTAATCAAGATTCATTTCTTTATTAAAAATTCATTTTTACTCAAAAATAAATCCAAAATTCATTTTTCTAAACACGTTGTTTTTTTCATTTAAAAATGGGGCGTAACAGTAACTTGAATACTACTTAAACGAGTTCATGTACTTGATTTTCTTGAAACGAAACTCCTATGTTTCGAACCCTAATTGATTTTAAACTCTTGCATAATATTTTATTGCAGATTTGGATTCCATCCAAGGAGTTACACCAGGGCGTAACCCTGAAAAGTATTAGACTTTTGGTGAGTGCTTCCAAGTGTATGTTTGTATTTGATACTTGCTTTTATCTGTTTTACCAATGTGCTTTGACAATATTTGACTTGTTTAAATGGACAAGAGTGTACTTTATTGCACTTGTCCTAAATATGACTGTTGCTGTGCCTTGAGCACACTTGACTTGATATACCTGTCTATGCGTGAACACTCCGGAATTCCAGAAACTCTGAGACTAGTTAATCGAGTTGAGCCGGCCGGCAAGGGTCAGATCGATTAGATAACGAACCCTAGATCTCTTGTTTTGTCGAGTGGAGTGATATCTCATCGACTAATCAGTATATTTGAGTATTACCACACGTGTTTCTCGTGGTGTTCGGGTCCGGTAAAGGGGTGAATGGTGGAGGGGTTGGCGTAAAGCGGGGCACTATTGGACTGATTACTTTACTTGAAAGTTGACGGAGAGTCAACTAATATTTGATCAAGCTATGGTAGAGCTATTTTGAAATAGCGGTTGTATCCTTTCATTTGATATGTTAAATATCCATTGCTTGGCTCATTTTCTAGATTTCATATGCTCACTATTTTGATACTTATGAATTTAAATCATGGTTAACTTGTTATTTGGGTCTGCATGATGTTTTGGAACCTTATTGAGATTTAACTCACTCTATTAGATTTTGTTTTCCTTACAGGGAGTACAAGCGAGGGCGTGAAACTGGTACAGACTAGCGTAATATAGTTTTTGATTTTTTTTTTTACGATTGTATTCGGGCTAGTGTTTGATTAGGGTTGATTGTACCTGGATTGTCAACACTTTGACATATTTGGGCGTGTATGAGTCTTGGAACTGGATTCAAGTATCAATGTATATGTTAAACTTGAAAATTATTGTTTATTTTCTTTCTATGGTTGTAAGTTATTTTTTTGAGTTAAGCGTGAGTGAATTCTGACGAAAGTTAGGCAGACGGTTTGCTAAACTCTAGGGTACGCCCTAGGGGGAGGTGGGTCGTCACAAGTGGTATTAGAGCCTAGGTTTGAATTGATTTGGGTAAATTGAGTGATTTATACCTGATATAACTTGGTTATGATAGTCTAGGATTTCACACTCGAGAATAGGTGTTTAGTCTAGATTTATTTGTCTAACTTGCTCATTCTTGCAATGTTACTTGTAATGTATGTAGACACCAAATTTTTAATTTATTTTTATTCTTATTTTTATTTTATTTTATTGATAATCATTATCATTTTTACTTATTGATCCCATGATTTTGTTTTTAGACATTTTTAGCATTTTAGATACCAAATTTTTAATTTAGTTTTATTTATTATTATTATTTTCATTTTTTATGGATTAAATGATAATTATTATTCATTTGTGCTCATTAGTTTCTTAATTTTATTTTTAGCATTAAAATTCATCGGAAAAGAAAATTGTTCACAAAAATATGTTTTAATTCTTTTAGATTCAATTTATGAAAATTAGTTGTTTGTTTACCTAAAATTAAGTGAAAATTAGTCAAAAATAAAAATTATCAATCAAAATCAAAATTTTTCTAGCATTTCATTTAATTTGGTTAATTTTGTTTTCATTTTTGGTTGATAAAAAAAATAAATTAAATTATTGTCCTTCACTCACGCGTGTTTGCACGCGCTGTCCTTCATCATTTGCAGCCGTGCACCAGAAGCAGTAAAAACGCAACTTCATTTCCTATCTTTTTCCACCGTTTCTTTCCCCATTTTTTTAACACTATTTGATCACCTCAATCCAAAGCCACTCGGCTTAATCCAAGCATAAAGAAGGATCTAGAAGGAAGCCTTCTGACGGCTCTAATAATCCCACAAAAAATGGTTTTTTGATGGCCATTGAGATGAGGATTTAAGGACCCTCATCTCATTTAAATAGCAGAAGAGCGACTGAGAAAGGGGAGATTTTTTAGGGTAGCGGCTGAAAGGTAGAAGGAAAAAAGAATAGAGAGTGAGAGGGAGAGACCGAGATGGAGGGAGCTGAGCAAGAAGAAACAGCAGGAAACTGAAGAAGAAAAAGGGGACTGAGAGGAAAAGAGATAGAGGGAAAACCAGAGGGTGACGGCTGGAATGTGGAAAGGAAATCTGGGGTGAGGGCTGAACCGAGAGGGAAGTAGAAGAAAAAAATAAGGGACATTCTTGGAGTGGTGGCTGAAAGGAAAAGGCTGCGGAAAAGCTAGGAGCTTTGGGAAGAAACGAAAAAAAAACAGCAAAGGAAAAGAGCTAGGCTACAGGTAGAGAGTTTTGGGGCTGTTAAAGAAAAGAAAAGAGAGCTTGTGGGGGAGAGTGAGGAGAAGGGAATCTGGAACAAGAGTGAAAACAAGCAAGGAAGCTACGAGGAAGTGAAGAAAAAGCAAAGGAACAGAGAGCTTCACGGCGGCGGCAGCTCTAAGGATCAAGGAGGGTGCGTCCCAGCAGTAAAACAGGTAATCTCCAATCCTTTTCTTGCTCGCTTCAAGCTCTAAACAGAACCAAATCTGTTAAGCTCCAACTTGGTTTTGGTTCATTTGTTGGGTCTTTGCTAAATCAATATGCATCAACGTTGTGTCTGATTTGGTTGGAACTGAATGCTCATGGTCGCTGTTTTCTCGTTGTTTCTACCTCTTTTCCTCCCGTTCACTCTTTGACCAAGGATCCGTTCCTTTTTCTATCAAACTTGATAGCTTAGTAGAGTCTCTTTTGGGTCATTATGCTGGGGATGAGATGATTTGTTTTTTTTTTGTCAAAATGACTGCTATCCCTCGTTATTTCCCGTTCCTTTCTTCCTGGTTATTTCCCGTTCCTTTCTTCCTGTTTTATTTTGTTTAGGAGTTTGCGTCTTTATCCGTGAGTTGGAGAGCCAAGCTAATGCTTGGCAATCTTGTTAGTAGGCTGTATAGCTTGGGTTCAGTGTGTTTGCAAAAGTAGTTAATCAGAAATTTGGAAGGGACTTGGGGTCTTGACATTTTCTTTGTTGCCTTGTATTTTGTTATGCTCAAACCATCGGGCTTAATTTGATTCGAGTTAATAGCTATATGTCTTTGGTTTGTGGTCTAGATTCATTAGAATGATTGGTCGTGTGCATAACTTACTTTGCTCATGACAAAGTGAATAGCGTTAATTTTGTTGCTTGAATAAGAAACCGAGGAAGTTGCAGAAGGTATCTAACTCTGCATACTCTTTGCTTCGGATTGTTTTATGTTTAAATCTAGGAGTTTGTGTCTTCTCTAGAGTTTTATTTGGCAAATCTATGAGTTTCAGTTGAGCTTGATAGCTAGCGCTTGTAACAAGCGAACCCAACAGATGGCAGATTTTTTCTCTTCAGATTTGCATGACTTTTAGTCGATTTTCCTTGCTTTCTCTGCCTAGATTCTGTTGGAACTAAAAGATGACAAGGAAGCTGATTGGGAATACTTGTTTTGTTGTTTTTGCAAGTTCCGTAGCTTGTAATCAAAATCTTGCTTTGGGATTTCTTGTTGAGAACTTATGAATAAAAAGTTGTCTGCTTGCTTCCATCCGAGAATCTGGAGAGATGTTTGCTATGAATGTTGTGTCTCTTGTTCGTTCTTGATTGCGAGATTATGGTTTGGATCTTAGGTTCTTATCTTGTGGATTTGGGTTTGAGGTTTCAGCACAAGTTTAAGTTATTTTGGCTACGTCTTGATAAGCTGCAAATTTACAGCAAAAGCTAGCAAAAGAAAAGTGCAGAAAGTTGCATTTGGTTTTCCTTTGCTGTTCGGTGATTCTTTCTCTCATTTGCTGGATATTAGTTCACATTCTCATCTCATCTTGTTGAGATAAGTGATTTAGATCTTATGTTAAAAGGATATGGGATGCCAAGGATTTACTTTTCACGATTTTTGGATGACAAACTCTCAAACTGTAATTGAATGTTGCAACAGTTTCATTCGTAAGCCTGCACGAAAGTTTCTTAAGAGTTTGCATGGTTTCCTTCTATGTTTTTGCTTGTTTAGATTATGGTAGTTATGTAGTTGCTGCTTAGTCTAAAGCTTTGATGTTTGGTTGAAAAATACCTAACTCATTCTCGGTTGCTGAAGCTTCATAACATAGGAAAGTAATTGCAGAAACTTGTTTCATTGGTTTGCATGAAATTTGCATGGAAAATGTTCCAAGAATTGCATTTTAACCCCTTGGTTTTTGGTTACCGCGACTTTAGCTTAACTAATTGAATAATTTAATCACTATTATCCCTTTAACATGTTATTTTTCCCTGGTATGCTTTCATGTGATTTGTGGGCAGATTTTTCATGAATTTTAGGATGAAATAAGGAAAGTTTAATAATTTTGAAGAATTTATAATTTTGATTTCCATTTAATTAATATTTTAGCTAATTTTGTCGTTTGATCCTAATAAATCAGTTTCCATTCATCATTTTGTGAATTTTAGCATTTGATTGGTAGGTTTCACTTTAAGTCCGTGATTTTAATTGATTTCCTTTTAGATCCTTAATATTTGCAATAATATTGATTTTGATCCCTTAATTTCTTTAATTTTTTCAAATTGGGTCCTTATTTGTGTTAATTTGTTAAATATGGTTTGTTTACTTTCATTGGAATACCTTGATTGATTTAATTTTGTGTTTATTTCCATTTTTTGTGATTATTTGTTAATTAAAGTAATGTCTTGACTCCTTTTTATTATTTTGGAGGGTAAATAAGTAAGTACGTGTCATTAGGGCCCCAATTCAAGGGAGGTACACTCTATCCTTTATTTTTACTTTATTTGACCCTATGTGCATTTATATGATTTTATGTGTTTAATTGCATGCCTTTTGAATGTTTTATTTCATTTCTTTACTTGCTTTATTTGTTTCAATTTTTGAATATTTATTTTTGGCCAATTTTAATTATTTGAAAGGCACTTGAATGCCAAGTTGTAATAGTTAGGGGATTCAAAACTTGTATTTAGATAGGATATGTAATAGTTAGGGATTTATCTATTTATTTTACTTTATTCCTTTCCCCCCCTTAGATTGTAATTAGGGCTCCTAATGTAATAGTTAGGGGTTTGTGTGCTTTATTGGTCTTGTGTGCCTTGCATGTCTATGTGTTACGTGTTTATCGCTTTCCTAGAATTTTGCATCTAGATATCATGCTTATTTGCTTCGTGTTTATGTGAATTTAAGTGTTTATTAGCTTTTTATTAGTTTTACATGATTAGTTAGTTATAAAATAATTTATGACGTCGCCACACTAGTCCAACGCTAGTTGTGACCCCTTTTCCGATTCCACACTAGTCCAACGCTAGTTGTGGCCTTTTGTTTCGATTTTCCTACTAGTCCAACGCTAGTAAGGACTCATAAGTGTGGGTTAGTCCAATGCTAAACCCTTAGGAATTATTCTACGCGTTAGATCATGATTGTGTGATAAAATCACTTCATCTCATGCATGTTTTCACTTTTAGGGTTTTCTTATCGTTTTGCACGACATTTTTCACTATATGTATATCCCTTACCCCATATTTCCCCTATATGTATATTCCTTACCCTTTTTGTATGAAAACATGACATTAGACTTGCATTTCATTTAAGTATTAGAACTAAGTTAGATCATTTGCTTGCTTAGATAGGAAATAATCCCTTGAGTATGGGATATGGACGAGTTTGGCTTTGTAACCTTAGCACGATCATATTCCCTCTATTAAAGGAAAAATTGAGTCACGAACATTAGTTTTCCGTACCCGTTATGATGCATCCATTTAGGACATGTATATTTATACATTATTATTTTCCTTTTCTTTTTTTAGAGTCTCATATTTTTGCACAATTCGTGACTTTTTCGAAAGTTTACTTTTGGACGTCGCAATTAATGCAATTTGCATCAAATAATTTCGAAAAATATTCTGACCCCGATAATTAGGTCTAGATTTGCATTCATGTAAATACCTCCAAAATGTGATAAATTTGTAGGTTAAAATAAGAAAATTCTTGACTAAATCACGCAACTAGCTTTGGCTAGGTTGAGAGGGTACTTTGGATTTTTATCCTTGCCTTCCCTTTCTTCAAATGTGACTCCTGAATCTTTTTCTCTGATTTTCGTAGATTTAGAAGTCGTTTAAAAAGAGTTTTCCATAATTTTATTTTAAAATGTTCATTTTAGGTGACTTGGTACACCTTAACTCTATACCAAGTGGCGACTTCATTTTTCTATTCAAAAACCCTTTTTGAACTATAATTTGGGTCAAAAATCGTCGCACTATTAAACCCTATTTGGGCCATTTTTATTTTCTTATTCTAAATTCACATTTTTCAAAATTAAAAATTAATTAAATCAAAAATTCATTTTCTTATAAAACTCGTTATTTTTCATTTAAAAAATGGGATGCGACAATGTAGATTATGGAGGGTAAAGATGCGAGTGGGAGTGCCAAGTCATCTCGGCCAGTACCTACCTGTCAGAAGCACTTTGAAGGGCCTATATATCGTGTACTTATTTATCAAGAGTATCCTGGTGGACCCGTGTGTCGGTGGTTTCCGACGCGTAAGATCCGACACTGCGACTGTTGGAAGATTTATTCCTACCCTGATAGAGTAGTACTTGCTATTGCTGATAAGAGGAGACGATTGGGTAGCGCCAATCGTAGAAGTCAGATGGAGATAGAGTGTCCGCAGGCAGTCCTTCGAGTCCAGGGTGCTAGGATCCGAGACAAAGAGGTTTCAGCTCTCGAGGAGCAGAAACAGACCAATTCCTTCAGAAAACAGGCTCAGGCGGCTAATGGTCGCCTTGTTCAGGTAGTTAGAGATGTGAGAGTGCCGACCGTATTTTGACTGAGTGTGGGACCCTAGTAAAGGAGTTGGTGCAGGACTTGGCCGAGGAGAGTCAAGAGCACGTGGTCCCTAGTGATCCAGAAGAAGATCCTGAGAACGACCCAGAGGAGTAGCCGGTTGCACCTGATGAGGAGGCAGAGTCGATCGCGTCGGTTAATAGTTAAGATAGGAAATTTAGGGTTTTGAAGGATTGCGTGAGATAGTTAGGGGCATAAATGGGTAACACATCATCTTTTGTTTTTGCTATTGACGTGTTAAATTTTATGTCTATAGAACTTGCTTTTTGTTCTGTCCCTTCACTGTTATAAGCTTTTGACTGTATTAGGTTGGCCTGTATAGCACTTTCTAACTTGTTATATGACTCATTTTACTATGTATATAAAGGAAATGTTTATTTTAAATGTGTTTTATTGTCTTTGCTTTATGATTTGAAAATGTTTTATATGAGCTATACTTTATTTTATTTATATTTATATAGTCTATTTCAAGAAGTATGAAAGGTAAAAGAACTCAGGATCGTGGAACTACCCGAGGGTGTGGCTCTAACCGTGGCCGCGGGACTAGACAGGCACAGGAATCGGTGTAAGAACGGAAAGAGGAAAAAGGTGCCACGATTGGGCCGTAACCTGGACCCCGAGTTGAAGGGGGGATTAGGTGGCAACGGCAATACAGCAAATGACCAATATTCTTACTCAACTAATAGAGCAGTAGGGTCAAACCCCTATTAATCAACCTAGGGACCCTGAAATGAGGCAAGACAGGGCCCTACAGAGATTCCAAAAGTTTTCTCCTCTTAAGTTTCTTAGAAAACCAGACTCTAAGACAGATGAGAGATGGTTAGAGACGATGATCAATATTTTCGTTGTCTTTAAACTATACGGAGGATAGGCAAGTGCATTTCCCTATATTTCAGTTTGAGGGACCAGCTAGAACCTGGTGGAACGTAATTAGAGCTAAATGGGAGAGAGAGCGAACTGCATGGACCTCGTTAAATTTCGTGAGAGAGTTTAATGAGAAATATCTTCCACGATAGTCTAGGAGAAGAGAGAGGATGATTTTCTCAAGGTCCGTCAAGGAATCCTAAGTGTATCTGAGTACGAGACTCAGTTCACTAAACTATCGAAATTTGCTCCCGAATTGATAGTTACGGAGCAAATGAGGGTTAGGAGGTTTGTACATGGGTTCAATGTGAAAATACAGGAGGCCCTAGCGGCGGCGCAAATTAATACTTTTACGGAAGTTTTGGAGAAGGTCCTGAGAATAGAAATTGCTAGGGTACAAGTAAGAGTTTTTCATGCAAAAAGAAGAGGTGCGCCTGGTGGAAGTCAGGGGCAGCTACATGGTGATCGGGGCATGCCACCTCCAAAGTTGGTCGAGGAGCTGGCGGTGGAAGGTTTATGGGTACATCTAGGGGACTTCCTCCGAGAGGAGCCCCAAGGGGAAGAGGCCAGGCGAGAAATGCCTCGCAGGGAGGCCAGACATCCGCCCCTTGAGTATCTTGTGGATACTGTGGGAAACCCAACCATACCGAAGATACTTGTTGGCGAAAGGGTCGAAAGTGCTTACGGTGTGAAAGTATTAAGCACCAGATCGCTAATTGTCCACTCGTTAATGATGCTCAACCAGCTGACTGATCAAATCCTAAACCGACCAATGTAGGAGGGACTAGGTCAAGGATATCAGTTAGGGTGTACGCCTTGGACCAATAGGCAATACTTGAGCCATCGGAAGTAGTAGAAGGTACGATTCCTATTTTTCATCGATTAACCAAGATTTTGATAGACCCTGGTGCTACGCATTCTTTCGTTAATCCTACTTTTATGTATGGAATTGATGTGAAGACCGAGAGACTACCCATATGACCTAGAAGTAAGAACACCTACGGGTAATCAATCCTTACTTGCCAACGAGGTGTCTAGAAATTGCGATATTTGGATTGGTGAGCGAAAATTAGTAGTTGGCCTTATAAGTCTAGCCATTAAGGGGTACGACGTTATTATAGAAATGGATTGGCTAGCCACGTTATCATGCTCGGATAGATTGTTAGACAAAAGTGGTTGAGTTTTGCATATCCGGAAAGACAACTCTAAAAACTAGACGTAAGGGGTATTCTAGTATTATCTGCCTTTATATCGGGAGTTAGGGTTAGAAATTGCTTTGTAACGGGGCACGGGGGTGTCTAGCTTTTCTAGTTAATACTCCAGGAGAAAGATTAAATTAAAAGATACGCCCGGTGATAAATGAGTATCCAAACGTGTTCTCGGAGAAATTGGTGTCATTGCCCAACCCAAAAGAGAGATTGAATTTAAAATTGATTTAGCACTTGGAACTACTCCTATTTCAAAAATCCTTATCGGATGGCGCCCGCTGAATTTAAGGAGCTAAAATTGTAATTATAAGATTTGCTAGAACGGGGATTTATACATTAGAGCGAGTCATCTTGGGACGCCCCAGTGCTATTTGTCAAAAAGAAAGACAGAATCTTGATATTATACATTGATTATTGAGGGCTAAACGTAGTAAACCATTAAGAATAATATCTTTTACCCCACATTGATGAGTTTTTTGACTAATTACAAGGGGCTGTGGTGTGTTCTCTAAGTTGGATCTCCGACAATGATATTTACCAATTGAGAATTAGGAAAGAGGATGTGCCAAAAAACTGTCTTTAACACTCGATATGGATATTTTGATTTTGCTGTAATGCCTTCTGACTTAACCAATGCACCGGCGGCATTCATGGATTTTAATGCATCGAGTGTTTAAACCCTATTTGGATAAGTTATGGTGGTGTTTATCGATGATATATTAGTGTACTCTAAAATAAGGAAGGAGCATGAGCAATACTTGAAATAGTATTGCAAATCTTGAAAGAGCATTAGTTGTTTGATAAGTTTAGCAAGTGTGAATTTTGCCTAGAGAAAGTGACGTTCCTAGACCATATAATTTCAAAAGATGGATTACTGTAAACCCGAGTAAAATGGAAACTGTTGCCAGAATAGAAACGGCCAGAGAATCCTACTGAAATTTGAAACTTTTTTGGTCTAGTAAGGTACTACTGTCGGTTTATAAAGAATTTCTCAAGAATTGCGGGATCCCTATCAAATTTGACAAAGAAACAAGGAAAGTATAGTTGGAATACTAAGTGTGAAAATAATTTTCAAAAGTTTAAGAAACAATTGACCATGGTTTCAATGTTAATTTTGCCCAATGGGAGGGATAGCTATACAGTTTATACTGATGCTTCGAGAGAAGGATTAGGGTGTATTTTAATGCAAAATGAGAATGTAATTGCCCTATACTTCTCGGAAGTTAAAATCTCATGAGCACAACTATCTAACCCATGACTTAAAACTTGAGGCCGTTGTGTTTACTCTAAAGAAATGGCGGCATTATTTGTATGGGGCTGACATTTGAGGTATACACTAATCATAAGAATTTTAAGTACTTATTTTCTCAGAAAGAGCTAAATCTGAGATAACGTCAGTAGGTGGAGTTTTTAGAAGGCCTATGATTGTACTATTAATTATCATCCAAGAAAGGAATATTGTAGCAGATGTTTTAAGTCGGAAGGGCCTCAACTAACAGGTTTAATGGTGGAAGAGTGGAACTTGTTAGAAAATTTATGTTAATGGAACCCTCGTCCTTGAGTTGCGGAGGTTATTTTTGGAAATATTGAGGTGCAGTCGACATTGTTGGATCGAATTAAAAGGGCCAAAAGAAAAAACCAACGATACAAAAGTGGGGTGGAAAGAGTGAAGAAGGAGAATTACCTGATTTTATCCTAAATTCTGATGGGATTCTAAAGTTTTGAAATCGCGTCGTTGTACCCAAGGATGAAGAACTAAAGAAGAAGATTTTGGAGGAATCTCACCGTTTAGATACACGGTGCATCCAGGTAATGGCAAAATGTACCAGAATCTCAAAAGTCTGTATTGGTGGGATAATATGAAGGCGGAGATTACCCAATTTGTGCAAAAGTGTCTTACGTGTCAACAAGTAAAAGTTGAGTATCAAAAACAGTCGGATCTATTACAGCTTTTAGAGATACCGGAATGAAAGTGGGAGCACATAACGATGAATTTTGTATCAAAGTTGCCACGAATTCAGAAAGGTCATGATGCGAATTGGGTTATAGTGGACCGATTAACTAAAAACTGCACATTTTCTGCCAAGTTAATATAAAATACTCTTTGGGAGAAACTTGTCAAACTCTATATGAACGAAATTGTGAGATTACATGGAATACCCGTAAGTATAGTATCAGACAGAGACCCTAGGTTTGTATCTCGATTCTGGCAGAAGTTTACAAGAAACTCTAGGAACTAAGTTGAACTATAGTACAGCGTATCATCTCAAACTGATGGACAGTCTGAGAGAACTATTCAAAATCTTGAGGATATGCTGAGAGCCTGTATTGTAGATTTTGGAGAAAGTTGGAACCAATATCTAACCTTGGTTGAATTCACGTATAACAATAGTTATCATTTTTCTATTCAAATGGCCCCATATGAAGCACTGTATGGACGAAGATGTCGATCACCGATCCATTGGATGAAATAGGAGAGAGGAAGATCATAGATCCAGCAACAATATCATGTGTTGAGGAAGCCTACGAAAGGGTAAAAGTGATACGTCAGAGATTTCAAACGGCTCAAAGTCGACAAAAGAATTATGCCCGATGAATCGGAGAAAGAATTTAGAGTTTGAGGTAGGGATAAGGTGTTTCTTAGGGTTACTCCATTAAAGGGAAAGATTAAAGTAGGGAAAGGGAAGAAGTTGCAACCAAAATACATAGGAACCTTTCAGCATACTTCGGCGGGTAGGAAAAATGGCTTATCAACTGGAGTTACCTCTGTCAATCTATCTCGGGATCCATGATATTTTTCATGTTTCTTTGCCTTAAAAAAATATCACTCGGATCCGACTCATGTTTTCGTCACCAGAAAATATTGAACTGAACAAGTCTTTAACCTACGAAGAATGACCCATTCGAGTACTAGATCGGAAGGTGAAATGACTTGAGAAATAAGCAAATTTCACTGATTAAGGTTCTATGGAAAACATCATGAGGTGGAGGAAGCAACTTGGGAGTTAGAAACAGACATGCAAGAGAAGTATCCTGAACTGTTTACGAATCAAGGTATGAATTTCGAGATCGAAATTCTTTTAAGGGGGAGAAAGTGTGAGGACTCGTAAAATTCTCTATATTTTTCTTAAAATTCCCTTTCATTTCGAATAAAATTACTTTTAAATATCTTTACTGACTCATTTACTGTCTCAATAGTTGTAATAAATCATGGAATCAAGAGTTTCAATCTTTAGTTTTATAGTTAGCCATAAATTAGGATTTTTGCGTATTTTGGTAGTGTGATTAATTGGTGAGATGTGTATATTAAATTTGGTGGTTAAAAGCGAATTTTAGATAGGGGAAGTGTGTGATTAGAAGTTATATTAATAAGTTGATGAATCATAAGTTAAAATACTGATACGCGCGAGTTAAGGAAAAACAGCTTGAACCGACGTGCACCGTTTGCTACCGATTGAATATCACCACTTGAACACTATTTTATTACCTTAATCTCCTTGCTATTATTTCAGAAATATCAACCCTTAAAATATCTCTAAAGTGGCCGAAAATCTTGACCAAAAGATAAAGAGAGAAAAGAAAAAAATTGAGATTTAATCCTAAGTGAGACTTGGCGGAAATCCAACCAATTTTGACTAAACAAATTTCCTTCCTTCTTATCATCAAATTGGCTTCATTTCTCCTTCATTTCTTTCTTGTTGGCCGAGAGTGAGAGGAGAAAAAAGAGAGAGAAAAGTTAGCAACTCCAACCTTGAATCCATATTTGTTTGAGTGAAATCAACCAAACCAAACCGATTAAACTTATCTTTTGATGTTTGGAAAACTTGGTGTGGTGAAATTTTAGAAAGATAGTGGTTTGTTTTTCATTTGCAAGAAACTTTGGAAGGTATAAATCTTGAATTTCCTTTTCTCTTGTTTAATCTTGTTAATTTGGTATAGGAAACTTATACTCTTTGATTGTTATGGCTAATTATTTAGTTTGATGGTGTAGTGAATGTTTAGTTAGGCGTTTACATTTTTTCAGCTTTGATTATGGTTGTTTACCTAATAAGTGATGGTATTGAGTTAGGATATGAATGTGGTGAAGTGCTTGTTGTGAATTTTTAGAAGTAAAAGTTGAATTTCTAGCATTGATAGTGATTCTGCCCTGTTTTTAGAACCTACTTGAACTGCATATTCGTCCATGATAAAGGCCAAATCAATTCTTGCTCAAAATATGAAAGTTGCAGGGAATTGAGTTAATTATCTACCTGCAAATTTAAGCTCAATCGGAACACTGTAACTTGTGAAATGACTAAAATACCCCTGACTGCCCAAATGCCCTGTTTAACCGACAGTTTTCTGTTTTCTCTGA
This sequence comes from Coffea humblotiana, assembly GCA_023065735.1. Lineage (NCBI taxonomy): Eukaryota > Viridiplantae > Streptophyta > Magnoliopsida > Gentianales > Rubiaceae > Coffea > Coffea humblotiana. Next base: position 25,184,585 of record CM041211.1, read on the forward strand.
GATTTCAAATTTTGATCTTGAAATGCAAGAATTGGGTGTTAATGTTTTCATAGGAAATGTAGATCTCTGTCTTAGTTTCGAAATGCCATAAAATATGCCCCAATCCGATAAGCGTGGTTTCAGTTGTAACCAAACGTCGAGAATGACAAACCTGCTACTTAGCCATTTGTCTTTAAAACTGGTTTTCCAACTTTGATTTTGATGGTTGCATTGCTAGAATTGATTTGTATTTGGATGAAATTGAGCCTAGTTGAAGAGCTATTGTGTTAAGCTAACTTATATGTTGAATTTGGACTGAGTTGAGGGAAAAAAATGAAGCCATAAATGACTGAAAAATAGCGAAATACAAAGGGTATGCCGCCCAAATTTGCACTCAAGGGTTAGACTTACGTACTCGCAACTTGCGCGGAGATTTGAGGTCGAATTAGATTTGGATCGTCTATGGCAGTCGAGTCTCCTTTAGTCAAGGTATATAAGTTAAAATTTTTGCGGAACTCGTACCCTTGAAAAGTGAAAGTTGCGACCCTTTTAAAATACAATTTTTTTCAGTCTTTGATATTAAGTGCGTGCGACTTCCAAAGTCTAAATCACTTCTTGATCAAAACTAAACGAGCGAGCATGAATTTTCTAGAATTTGATAAGTAACTTGAATACTACTGAAACGAGTTCATGTACTTGATTTTCTTAAAGTGAAACTCCTGTGTTTCGAACCCTAGTTGATTTTAAACTCTTGCATAATATTTTATCGCAGATTTGGACTCCATCCAAGGAATTACACCTGGACATGACCTGAAAAGTACTAGACCTTTGGTGAGTGCATCCAAATGCATGTTTGTATTTGATACTTGTTTTTACCTGTTTTACCAATGTGCTTAGACAATATTTGACTTGTTTGAATGGACAAAGGTGTACTTTATTGCACTTATCCTAAACATGACTTGTTTGCTGTGCCTTGAGCGCACATGATTTGATATACCTGTCTATGCGTGAACACTCTGGAATTCCAGAAACCCTGAGACTAGTTAATCGAGTCGAGCCGGCAGGGTCTGGTCATTAGATAACGAACCCTGGGTCTCTTGTTTTGTCGAGTGGAGTGATACCTCCTCGACTAATCAGTATACTCGAGTATTACCACACGTGTTTCTCGTGGTGTTCGGGCCTGGTAAGGGGGTGAATGGTGGACGGGTTGGCATAAAGCGGAGCACTACTGGATTTGGTTACTTTATTTGAAAGTTGACAGAAAGTCAACTAATACTTGATCAATCTATGGTTGAGCTATTTTGAAATAGCGATTGTATCCTTTCACTTGATATGTTAAATATCCATTGTTTGACTCATTTTCTAGATTCATATGCTCACTATTTTGATACTTATGAATTTAAATCATGGTTAACTTGCTATTTGGGTCTGCATGATGTTTTGGAACATTTACTTGAATTTTAACTCACTCTATTAGCTTTTGTTTTCCTTACAGGGGGTAAGAGCGAGGACGTGAGACTGGTACAGACTAGCGTAATCTAGTTTTTGGATTTTTTTTTTTTTTGCAATTGTACTCGCTCTAGTGCTCGACTAGACTTGATTGTACATGGATTGTAAAAAGTTTGACATAATTGGGCGTGTATGAGTCTTGGAGCTGGATTCAAACATCAATGTATATGTTAAGCTTGAAATTGTTATTTTATTTCTTTCTATGTTTGTAAGTTATTTTCTTGAGTTAATCGTGAGTGAGTCCTGACGAGAGTTGAACAGGCGGCTCATTAAACCCTAGGGTACGCCCTAAGGGGAGGTGGGATCGTCACAATTAGTCTGTGTAATTTTGTTAATAAATTCTGTCAAGGATTCTAGCAGATCGGCTTGTAGGCTTGCTCCACAGCAGAGTGGATTTGTCTGAGATCAACATATTGCGGACAATGTTTTGCTGGCGCAGGAACTGATGTCCAAGATTGGTTGGCAGACGATGGTGGAAATGTGGTCTCTGAAACTTGACATGCCAAGACGTATGAGCAGTGTTGTGATTTTTTTTCACTAGAGTGTTGTGGGCATTTGGATTTTGGTGAAAAGTGGATTGACATGGTCTGGAGGTTGATATCTAACACATGGTTTTCAGTCATCATCAATGGAGGAGGGATGGGTTTTCTTTAAAATTACTTGGAGGCTCCGCCAAGGAGACCCTCTGTCACCGACTTTGTTTATTATTGGTGCGAACAGTTTATCCCTTTCTTTGAACAAGATATTAGAAAATCGATATTTAAATGCTTTGCGGTGCCTAGGGGATGCCCCAGGATTTCTCACCTGAGTTACACTAATGACATTCTTATCTTTTCAATTGTGCATTCTGCCTCGTTACAGATGATTATGCAGACACTTGAGGAGTACGAGACTATATCAGGGGCAAACAATTAACGTGCAGAAGAGTTGTTTCTTGGTAACATGAGCAGCTTCCACTGTGTCAGAAGGCGTGTGTGCAACAAATAACTGGTTCTGTGTAAAGGTCATTTCCAGTGCAATACTTGGGTTTGCCCGTTGTTTCCTGGGAGCGTAAAAGGGCCTACTTCATGGGAATGGTGCAATCGGTGGCTAATAGGTGACTTCATGGAAACATTGGCTTTTGTCTTTTGGCGGAAGGATCACATTGATTAACATGTTTTAGCTGCCATGCCTTCCCATCTTCTCATGGCTTCATGCCCTCCAAAGGGAGTCCTCTCATGGTAGAATGAGTGATGGTGAACTTTCTCTAGGAGGGGAAAGGGAAGGTGGATTTAAGCATCATTGGATTAAGTGGTAGCACCTCTGTGCAGATACGTCGCAAGGCGGAATAAGAGTGTGCTCGATGGCAGAGATATATGATGCATTCCTCACTAAAAGCTATGGTGGCGGTTCCGAACGAGTGGGTATCTTTGGTCAGAATTCATGAGGGCGAACTATTGTCGCTGAACCATCCATCGTATGGTGGGTGTTACTAGGTCTAGCTCGTTTATCTGGAGGAGAATGGTACAGGTTAGGGAGATAGCAGAAACTAATATCTACTGGTTGCTACGGTCTGGACAGTGTAATTTCCGGTTCGATAATTGGCTGGGTTTTGGGTCACTATCTCAGGGGCTACAAAGTGTTTCAGACCACTTGGTGTCGAACTTTGTCACTGATTGGAAGGTGGAACATCCAACGATTGGGTCAGTGGGTGCCAAGGGATATTGTTTCTGAGATTTTTGAGTAAAGCTCCACCTGTTCTGGAGGGACAAGACTGTGCATTTTGGTGTTTAACGAAATCAGGGGACTTCTCGGTTGCTTCTTCTTACTAGGTGATCCGAGCCTCATCGTTTCTCTTCATTTAGGTTTTCTAAGGCTTGGAGCAGTCGGTTGCCGATAAAAATGTCCTTTTTTTATGGTTCGACTATTTTTAGCACAGCTGCCAGTTGCCTCCGCGCTACGCAGATTTGGATTCCATGATCCCTCGAAATGCTTTTGCTGTTTGGAGCCCCAGATTGAATCCCTTGAGCATGTGTTTATAGATGGAGATGTAGTTGGGTTTCTCTGGTCCTATTTTGGAAATGTTGCGGAGGTGTCCTATAGAGGAGTTGGGGTCCGCGCCAGGTTGACTAGTTGGTGGTGTCTACCTATGAAAAATCATTTTTTGGACTCCGTTTGTGATACCTTACCGATCCTAATTTGCTGGCATATCTGGAATGCACGGAACTTTTGCTGTTTTTGAAGGAAGACGTGTCCAGACTCATACAATCTGCGAGAGGGTGGTAAAGGACCTAGTCAGGATGTTTCATGCAAAACTAGTGCAAAACATCGTGGGTTGTGTTTCATGGCAAGGCTTGTATTCATATCTTGCAATCTTAGCAAGCTCGGTACTCCCTTCAGAGTAATTTCTTGAGTGAAGCCTGAGTAGGGACAAGTGAAGTTGAATACCGATGGATGTTTTTTGGGTAATCCAGGAGCTAGTGGTGGTGGTGGGGTAAATGCAAGATTCTAATAGCTGCCTACTATTTGGGTTTTCCATTCCGTTCAGGTATCTGACAAGTATCCAAGCAGAAATCAAATCGCTCCTATTTGGGGTTGAGCTGTGTCTACTAAGGGGTTACTCGAATGTACAGGTGGAGGTGGACTCACTGATTATACAATGGGTCTTTCAAGGTACCTGTGCTTGCCCCTGGCTAATTCGGTCGACATAGAAGGCATTGAAGAGGTTACGGGGGTTTGGACATGTTGGTAGTTCACGGTTTGAGGGAAACGAATCAGGTAACGGGATGTTCTATCGAAGGTTGGTGTGCAATCCTCTTACCGTCATGATTTATAATTCTTATACAGATCTTACCTAGACAAGCGTGGGGAGCGTTGGCTCTTGACAAAGAGGGGACTCCACACATTAGGAGAAGAGTTATTAAGTGATGTTTAATTGTTTGCTTTCTTGTAAAAAAAAGCCTATTACACATTAAAAAAAAACCCAACCTTGTTGTTCAAATTTGTACCACTATCCGCTCTAGCCAATGTTCCAAGGTCACAAATTACTTTTTTTTTTTGTATAAGTGGGAGATTTCGAACCCAAAACCTCTCACGTACATTTCCTTCTCCCATATCACTCAATCCAATCCATCCCCCTCCTGCCCCCACCATTTAAAACACCACACTTAGATTGACGATGCTATAAATTGAAAATACTTGAATGAATACCTACACTGGCATTAAAACTTTCTTGAAAGTGAGTTTTGATATTTTCCTTTGGAAGGAGGGGAATGTATAGAAGTCACTAGCATCATTCTAGCATGAATATATACTATTAGTTACATTATCCTCTATGTTGTCTATTTTTCTAATGAGAATCCTAAATAAAAAAAAATTAACTAAATATCCATTAATTCTGTCTTACTCTTGCCAAAGAAATGGCTTCAACCATAATGGAGATTTGATGCCTTCTATTGGTTTGAATACTTTGAATGTCTCACCATTCACCAACCATAAACACCATCTCACCATTACCTTTCTTTCTCACCCTCCTTCCTCCAAACCATCATCCAATTTCGTTACAAAATGCTCAAGGTAAATTTTCCAGCTTTGCTTAAAATTATAACTTATTAATCCCATTGAAAAAAAAATCAATGTTTATGCCTATGCATGTTCTTGAACCTAGACATGTAATCCTTATTTTGTTGTTTTTACATTAATTTGGCATATGTTTTCTGAGATTCTTTTTAATATATTTATAATAAGTTTTTGTGTTAAGATACTCTCTCCTGTAGAGCAATATTCTATCATTCTGTATTTTATGCATACAAATGCGTACATATATGCTCACCAATGCAAAGTTTCTTCTATAATTAATTGGGGTTTTGCAGGTAAAGGGTTTGCCAAGAAAAAATAACATCAAAATGGTTTCTTGGGGTGCCAGTATTGTCTTATTTAGTGGGATATAATGCTGGTGTATACTAGAATTAGGGGAAGCCTCAAATTCAAGTGATTCTCTAGAGGTATTTGAATACTTTTTTTTTTTGCCTTTTTGCAATGAGTGTATTTATAATGTCTATCATTATCACAATATCATCTTACTTTTTCTTGGTTTCTCTCTTTCTCATTTCTGTGTGTTAGAGAAATTTATGTTTGAACAATTGTAAAATATTTCTCATATGATTTACAAGAGATTATACCTATATTTATAGGAGAGCAAATTATCCGGTTGGCCACTAAACTTTTGCCATCATCGAGTTTTGGTCACTCAACTATTAAAAGTCTGGTTTTGGCCACTAAAATGTATAAAATTGAGAAGCGAAGCCATTCTGTTAGATTTAGCCGTTAAGTTCGCCGATCTGTTTGTCCGCGCGATTTCCAAGACAAAAGGCAGGGTCAATTTAGGAACACTTCGCCAATCAGCATTTCCATCTGGATAATTCTCATTTCGATCCCCTTTGCTGTTGTTCCTTTTCACATCCCAATTCTTCAGCGAATCTCCTCCGTCACCCACATCGTAGCGGTCATCGTCTTCTTCGTCCACGTCTTGTTCTTTATCTTCTTGAGTTTTGAAGTTGTCGTTGTCGGAGTCGTCGGGGGAGTGAAGAACAGAGGCATCTTCGGCGTGACGGATGGAGCCGAGAGGGTTGAGTAAGCAGTTGGCAGTGGACGCGTTGGATCAGATCGGAGAAGTTGGAGACCTTGGTTATGGTGGCAGACATTTTGATCCTGACTGAGTTTGTGCGAGTAGTAGACTAGTAAGATTGTAGGATTAGTCACTCAAGAGTGGGCAGTGGCATCAGTAAAATGTGTGAGTAGTAGTAGACTAGTAAGATTGTAGGATTAGTGAACGAGTCAAGCATTGCTTGGTATAGAAACTTTTTTTTTTCTTCTCTTCCCGGTAGAGGCTCGGTTTAGATTTATGGTTATTTTGTCTGTTATATATTTTTTTTAAGAGATTCTCTTGGTTTACCACTCTCTAGGATTCAGTTAGCAAATATACGAGTGTTACCATGCCAAAGTGGAGTCTTGCAAAAAATATTTTTGAGGGAAGCACTCACTGCTGCCCGGTAACGGTGGAGTTGAGGGGTGAACATAGTGAGACTGGGATGTACCAATCGGATAATTTAGTGGCCAAAACTCGATGATGGCAAAAGTTTAGTGGCCAATCGGATAATTTGCCTCTTATAGGATTGTACAAAGTGAATGTGAGACAATGAATCTAGACTGGTCTATACAGAGTAAATCCCTAATTGATGCTAATTAACTAATTGATACTCCAACTTAATTAATAGAATACACTAACTGATACAATATCTTAATTACATTAAGATTATGGTTGCAAAGAAACCAACTTAAGTTTGCTCTTGAGATCATGAAAACCATCACGAGATAGTGTTTTGATGTAGAGATAAGTAATAAAACAACAATTAAGCTTAAATTGAAGAACCACGTGTGAAAATAAAAGAACAGGGAAAGAGAGATGAAACATAAGGGATTAACAGTGGTTCAACCACTCTCCTTGGTGCCCACAAGCACTCGAGTTTCTTCTAGGTCTTAACATTTCTTCACTGAGTGTCACTTCAAAAATTGGGTGAATTAATGACCCCAAGTATATTAGAGATTCAATCTAGCTCACGCTATGCTCACTAGTCCTAGTTGAATCTCGACTTTTACTCCTAACAAATAAGGGATGATTTCAGAAACCTCCCCTGAGGCTTCTGATAATTACACATAAATATCTTCCAATATTAAAAATTACACTCCCTCCCCTTTCATTTTGATGTGACCAAATGTCATCTTCAACAACAATAAAGTGATCGATATACCCTGACCAAAATTAGTCCCTAGAATACTAGAAATATGGGAAAAAATAAGTCTTCCAAATATAATATTTTTTATGTAATTTACCAGCTATACTACTCATAAAACTTGTAGAGAAATAAAGGATGGTAATGGAAGAATAAAGGATAGTTTAGATTGTTTCGAGATAATAAAGCTATCTAATATGGGTAAATGAAAAAAAATTATAATGGTTTTAAGGAGTTTTTGTATTCTGAAAGGTGCTTTTAGATATTATTACATGATAAAAAAGTTTTAGTTTATTATTCAAGTTCTAATTTTAGTAAGTAGTAACTATGATACTAATGATTAATTGTATAAAGTAGGATGTCACCTATGGTTGCACCCATGACATTGTAGTTCACTACAATGGGAAGAGAATCAGGGTTCTTAATGTTAATCTTGATAAGTATTCTTATATAGAACTATTGAATGATATTTGTGAGAAAGCACTTCATGAATTACCCTGAAAATCTTAATTATTTGCTACATATGAGATGTGGGATTCTAAGAAGTGTTGCAATGATGGATGCCAACATTGGTGTGGCAACCATTGGAAAGGTTTAAGCTGCATGAAAATGAGCTGGCAGTCAACTCGTTTGTGGACCATATGGATGTAATTCCTTCTAATATGCTTGAATTGAACAGCATAACAACTTTGGGAGGGTATTCAATAAAGTTGAAGTGTATGATCTTGTTATTTATTAAATTAAGACTTGTTTTAGTTTATTTAGTTTATAGTGCTTTGTACATCTAGAATCTTTGATTTTAAAGCTTGGTAGATAAATTCCTACTAAATATAGAAAATGAATTTAAATCCACCATTTCATGGCCTTGTGGTTCTACCATTATATAACTACCAAGGCTCAACTTTTGGGGGTACATTTTTTACAATTATATCCATATTTTAAATGGATTTTATAACCTGAATGAATAATATAGCAAGTAAACTCAAGTTGATCATTATCAGTATTTGGGTACTGTTGCACTTCTAACTGTTCTTGTAGGACTTTACTATCCAAAATGCTGATTTGTTTAATGTTATTTTCATGTCCCAATGGGATCAACTTGGTGTCAATTTTTCTTTTTTTTTATTGCCATTTTTCTTGCCCAAATTTAACTCATTTTCTTGTAGGGTCTATAAGGACAAACTTGGAATATAATTGTTTGACAAGACTGATTCATCACTTTTAAGATTATTTTTCTCACATGGGCATAATTTGTCATCCAATATGTCAATCAAGGGGAGGGTAGTGTAATTTTTCATATTAGAGGGTATTTATGTGTAATTATCAGAAACCTCAGGGAAGGTTTCTGAAATTATCCCAACAAATAAATCCTTCAACTACTGGTGCATTTCTCCCAATTTTGAAACCACACACTAGTGTAAAAGTGAAAGTCATCTTCTCCAAAGTTTTACTTCTCCACAAGGAGTAATTTCACACAGAATGCTCAATCCATTTTTGGTACAACAATGTTTATGCAAATGAAAGCTCGATAACACCTTCTATGGTGTGGATTTACAAAGTTAAACTCATAAACTAATGGTAGGAATGAAAGGATTTGACATGTAGGTTCTTAGATATGTTCCCTCCACTTGTTGAGACTGAATGCTAAATATTTAACCTTTTATAGAGGCTCAAAATTTGCTCCCAATGGTCAAAAGTATTGTTGTTAAAAACTTGCTATTAGTGCAATCGAATAGCCGATTGAAATGCACTGCTTCCAATCCATGCTTTCAAACATGGATTGGACGGTCGAACCAAGCAACACTGTTCAAACAATGTGTCAGACCAAGGCAACCAACTCTATGTCTTTGTTTCGATGGTTGAACCTAAGGAGTTGCATCCGAAGGCTGCATTCAAAGATCATTTTCCAGGTTTTCACTCCTTTTCCATTTTCTCCTTGTTCCAATGATGCATTCTTGTTTCCTTGAGTGTAATATATCATAAAACTCATTTAAACCATAAGTCACTTCATCATTTGTGTTTTCAATCATCAAAACTAAAGGATTAAGGACCTTGAGATCTTTACAAACAAATGTAACATTTGCACTCCCCTTAATGAGTATTTGTGGAGTACCAGTTAGCCAAACCATTTATAGTTTTATATCCAAATTGTTAAAATATAATACTAAGTACTAGTTAAACAAATGAGCCGTAAGTACACAAATATAAGTCAATCTTAAATGTATATCAATCTTACCCAATGATTGATTTTAGATCCTTACTTTCTTTCTTACCATCTTCAAAAAAAAATTATTTTAGCAATGAAACAAATATTTACAAGATAGAAGGTTAAATTGCAAAATAAGCGATCTTTTGTAATTAATTCGACCAAAAAATTGTACGAGTGTAATATACTCTTTCACATAGACTATTAATTTCTACAGCACACCATATAGAAAGCTGCGCCATCCTACCAAATCATATGCCTTGAAACAAAGTTTCTCTCTCTATATAGTCCTAATATGCCTTGCTAGTAGCATACATCAACTAGGCTATAAAAAAAATAAAGAAAAAGGAAGCCCTATTCCAATCCCCATTCTTGGTTCGTTATTATTACAATATCATCTGCTTTTTATTGGTTTCTTTTTCTCATTTCTTTGTGTTAGAGAAATTTAGGTTTGGAAAATAGTAAAATATTCTCATATAATGTACAAGAGATTATGTCTGTATTTATAGGTTTGTACAAAGTGAATATGATGCAATGAATCTAGATTAATCTATACAAAGTAAATCCCTAATTGATGCTAACTGAATAATTGATACCCTAATTTAATTAATAGAATACACTAACTGATACAATATCTTACTTATATTAACATCTCTCAGCAAACTTAAGATGATTGCAAAGAAAATGACTTATGTTTGCCCTTGATATCATGAAAACCACCAAGAGATAGTGCTTTGATGTAAAGATTAGCAATAAAACAATAATTAAGCTCAAATTAAAGAACCACGTGTGAAAATAAAAGAACATGGAAAGAAAGATCATATACAAGGGATTTATAGTGGTTCACCACCATTCTTGGTGCCTACATCTATTCTTGAGTTTTTTCTAAGTCTCAACATTTTTTCACTAAATGTAACTTTACAAATTGGGTGAGATAATGACCCAAGTACATTAGAAACTCAATCTAGGCCATACCATATTCGCTAACCCTAGTTGAGTTTCAACTTTTACTCTTAGCTAATTTACCCCTCAACTACTTGTGTATTTCTTTTAATTTTGAAGATTACATGTTAGTGTATAAGTGGACACTCCTCTTCTCCAAGATTTTATTTATCCATAATGAGAAATTTCACACAGAATGCTCAGTCCATTTTTTGTACAAAATGGTTATGAAAATGAAACTTAATAACACTCTTTGGTGTGGATTTACAAAGTTAAACTTTTGAACTAGTGGTAGGAATGAAAGGATTTGACATATAAAGTCTTAGATATGTTCCTTTACTTATTGAATCATAATGCTAAATAATTGATCTTTTATAGAGGCTCAAAATTTGCTCCTAATGGTCAAAAGTATTCTTGTTAAAAAACTAGCTATTAGTGTAGTCGAACGGCCGATTGAAATGCATTGTGTCCAATCCATGCATTTGAAGGTAGATTGGATGGTTGAACCAAGCAATACTATCCGAACCGTGCATCCAACCAAGGCAGCCAACTCTGTGCCTTCGTTTGGGCAGGCGAACCTAAGGAGTTGTGTCCTAAGGCTGCGATCAAAGATCATTTTCTAGCTTTTGACTCTTTTTCCTTTTTCTTCTTTTTTCAATGATGCATTCTTTTTTTCTTGAGTGTAATCCATCATAAAACTCATTTAAACCATTAGTCACTTCATCAGGTATTTTCTTAACCATCAAAACTAAAGGATCAAGGACCTTGAGATCTTCACAAACAAATGTAACATTTGTGCTCCCTCTTAACGAATATTCGTGGAGTACCAATTAGCCAAAACCATTTATATTTTTAGATCTAAATGATTAAAATATAATAATAAGCACTAGTTAAACGAAATAAGTCGTAATTACACAAATAAAAGTCATTCTTAAATGTACATCGATCTTACCCAATGACTAATTTTATATTTTTATTTTTCTATCTTACATCTTCAGAAAAAATTTATTTTTAGTAATGAAACAAATATTTACAAGATAGAGGTTTAAATTGTAATTTAGGAAATTTCTTGTAATTAATCCTACGAAAAAGGTTGTACAAGTACAATGTATTCATCCACATAGTCTATTTATCCTGCAGTATGCCATATGGGAAGTTACACCATCCTATTGAGTCATATACTTTGAAATGGAGTTCCTCTCTCCATACAGTCACAATATTCCCTATCAGTAGCTCACATTTTTCTAGCCTATAAAAAGATAAAAAAAAATTGGAAACCCTATCCTAATCCCCGTTCTAAGTCTATCGTTATCTCAATATCATTTTGCTTTTTCTTAGTTTCTCTCTCTTATTGCTTTGTGTTAGAGAAATTAGATTTGAAAAATTGTAAATATTTCTCATATGATTTACAAAATATTATACCTATGTCTATAGGCTATATAAAATGAATGTGATACAATGAATCTAAACTAGCTATATAAAGTAAATGTCTAATTGATGCTAGCTGAACAATTGATGCTCTAATTTAATCAATGGAATACACTAACTGATGCGATATGTTACTTATATCAACATTACCCTCGAACTTAATATGGTTATAAACAAACCAATTTAAGTTTGCACTTATGAACACAACCAGAAAATAGTACTTTAGTATAATCTGATCCAATGAGAAAATGAAAGAGAGGCATAAGATGCTATGAAGATGATATTTCCGCAAAAAATGATAGTCAATCTCAATATCTTTTGTATGCTCATGAAAACCATCATCATGTGCTATCTGGCTAGCACTATAATTATCAAAATGGATAGCAACAAGACATGAGTGAATAGCACCCATATCTTTAAATAAACAACGAAGGCATGAGATGTATCAGTTACAAATCACTATTCAGCTTTAGGATTAGATTGGACTATTTCTTGCTATACAAAACTTTAGGACTAGATTGGGACAGTGACTGTCTATTTCTTGCTATACAAAAAAAAATCAAAGAATCACCAAGAAAAAAGTAAAATTTGGTAGTAGAACGATGATTAATAGGATCACCAAGAAAGAAATAAAAAATCACCAAGAAAGTAGCAAAATTCGGTAGTAGAACGATGATCATTAGGGTCACCAGCCCAATCAATATTAGAGTAAGCATGAAGTTTAAAGAGAAGAATATGCTAAGAAATGGAGACTATGAAAAAGCATACCTTTGACATGGTAAAGAATTCTCAAAACAACAGCATAATCAATAAAACGAGGAGCACTCAGGAACTAACTCACGATATGAATAGCATAAGCAATATCAAATTGTGCAATAGTTAAATAGACAAGGCTACCAACTAACTGATAGTATCGTGTAGGATTATCCAATTAAGTGCAATCTAGATAAAATGAATATCTGCCTCAATTGGAATAGAAATAGTTTTTAGAGTGCGTTTGACAAAATTGAAATCTGAAAATTTGAAATTTGAAGTCTAAATCTAAGTTACTAAATTGTTAAGTACTTAATATGATACATTTGAGTGTATATCACATTAAGTAATAAGTGAATAGCTTATCACTTATTTTTAAGATCAAGTTTTGCCTAGGAATTAATTCCACTTAATTGATTTAGATATTCTATTTTTTTATTATCAAACACGTCTAAACATGTTAAGATTTGAGCTCATTAAATTTAAGTACTGAGTTGAATCATTAAACAGGGCCTTACTACCTGTTAAGTAGCTTGAAGCCAAGAGATTAGAAGCATATTTAACCTAAGTAATAACTAGTGGCATCTGAAAATACCTCAAGACCCAAAAAATAATTAAGAAATTCAAAATCCTTCATTTCAAACTGTTGATTGTGCAATTGATTAAGTTGTTGAATACCATCCAAATCATCACCTGTAATGACCATGTCATTAATATAAACAAATAAAGATGGTATTAGTTGTTTTTGTTGAAGAAAAGTGCAAAATCATGGGAACAAACCTTTAGAATAGGATGAGAAAAATGAGGAGGCAATTGCATATAAATTTCATCAACAAGATCACTATTAGAAATGCATTTATCATATCCATTTGAAAAAAAAGACCAATGACAAAGAGTAGCAACAATAATCAAAGTAAGAACACTAGTGAAATGAGCAACTAGAGCAGAAGTCTCCTCGTGAACAATACTATTCTCTTAGGTGTAACCTTTAGTAACAAGGAAAGCTTTTGTAATACTCAACAGGCTCATCAAAATGAAGTCTTGATTCTATAAATTCATTTGCAACTAATAGCAATTTTGTCAGGAGGCAAATCAACTAAATCCCAAGTACGAATTTTGAACAAAACATCTAACTCTTGTTGTATAGCTTTCTACCTCAATAGGTTAGAAGAAGTTTTGTGAATAAAAATAGGCTTGTTAAGCAGATAAAGCAGAAAAACAGTGATAGTCACAAAGATAGACTAGTTGGATTCTTACACGTGTAGGATAACAAGGTGGAGCAAGAACTGGTGGGTCCGCTAGTGAAAGTAACTTGTCATGAGTCGCAGAGGACTATTTTGAAGCTAGAGATGAATATTCATTAGCGGGACATTCAGGAAAAAGTTTATATAAAATATTTGTAAAATGAGATAATAGAGAAGAGAAATAAATTAGTTTTAGATATACTAGAGAAGAATTTGTGTTCCAAAAAAATGACATTGCAAGAAATATGTAACCTATGGGAAATGTAATCATAAAACCTATAACCTTTACGAACTATCCTATACCTAAGAACACAACAAAGACAAGCACAAGGCTCTAACTTGGACCGGTCATGAGGTTGAAGAAGGACAAAAAATGCACATCCAAAAATTCTGGACTATGAGTAATCAAAGATAGTATCGAATAATGCCTCATATGGAGATTTATTTTGGGGAATAGAAGAGACATGATTAATAGTATATACAACAGTAAGAGCAGACTCTTTCCAAAATGGTTCAAATAGTGATACAGAAATGAGGAGAGATCGAACAATATCTAGAGTGTGACAATGTTTTCATTCTACTATCTATTTCCTTGTGAATTACCTGAATAAGATAAATGTAGTAATGTACCTTGAAAGGTTAGTATAGCCTTAAAATCACTAGTGAGCATTATCAGATCTAAATAACTTAATAATTTTGCATCATTGCATTAAATTCACGAAAAATGAAGAGAAAGTCAAAATGAGATTTTAAGATATAAATACATACATATAAAAATAAAGTCATAAAATAATAAAATAAGGAGAACCACTATAGTTGGAGATAGAGTAGGACCCCAAACATCAGAATGAACTAAATCAAAAGATGCAAAAATATGAGAATTACTTTTATTAAAGGATAAAGCAAGTTCTTTTGCCAATTGACATGGCATACAAGCAAAAGAGTCAAATTTAACAATCCTTAATTTGCCATCAAAAATTAAAAATTTTAATTTAATATGAGAGGGGTTAGCTAATTAGAAGTTATAAAAACATTGTAAAAGTAGCAAGTGCACGGGAAGATGAAAGATGAAGAGAAATTAATTCGAATAGTTGCCCAATTTTACACCCTATTCTAACAGTTATTTTCATTTGTGGATCTTGAATAAGACAACTTGCACCAAAAAAAAGAATAAATAGAGATCAAGGTCACATAATTGACCAATAGACATAAGGTTTAAGAATAATTGAGAAACAGAATAAACATCAGATAGACAAATATTGTTGGATGAGATGGTACCAATATGTGTAACAGGCATAATAAAACCATCAGTTGTGGAAAAGAAATAGTTTGTGAAACTAAAGATTTTAATAAGAAAATGCTAGAATTATATGCCATATGGCTACAACATATATATATGTGTGTATGTGTGTGTATGTGTTGTTGAATATATTGAATCCTAGACTCTATTACATTATTTTATCAAAACAGAATTCCATGGATTTTTGCTGAAATTTTAACAAAATTAATTATCAATGAATATCCTATTTCAACAGATAGTATAAAATCAAATTGTGGGTAAACATAAAAGAGATTAAATTTGCAAATGCCCCAAGAAATGTCAAAACAAAATATTAAAGAAAACCAAACCTTTCTCTAAAAGAAAATTGCAGCTCAATGTCTCATGGCTATATTCTTCTAATAAGAAAGTTTTTTTCAAAAATACCAAATCTTGTAGAACTATTAAGAGTAGTTCCAGGTGTAAAAACTCAAGTCTCCTCTCAAGTTTCTTTAGATGTCTATTTTAAATGGGGTAAACTAGGTTATATAGCTAGATATTGCAAGGTTAGAGAAAAGATATCTAATTTACAAGTTAATGACCAGTTTAAAAACCAAGTACTTGGTTTAATAAATCAAGAGTTAGAATTCAAGTCTGAACAAGATAAAATCTTCCAAGTCTAAGAAAGCTTTGAATCTAATCATTCATCTCTAAATACTAGTTGTGAATGCATAGGAGTCTATGATTGTGGATATTCAAGTTTAAATATAATTACTAGTCAATATAAACAATTCTTTTATAAATTAATAGACAAATTAATAATAATGATGTCAAATGAGAGCATTTACTAAAGTTAAAGGATATAGTTATATAAGAAGAATAATTTGAAAACACAGAACCTTTTAAGATAAAAGAAGTTTTAATGGATTTAAAAAGTTACAGGTTAACACTAATATTCAAGATTTATAAGCAAAGGTCAATAGATTTAAAGAAGAATTAAAAACCCTAAAGATTGAAAATTGTGATATTAAATATCAACTATTAGCTTTACAAATAGAAATTCAAGTATTAAAAGAAAATAGAGAAAAGGAGGATAATATAAAATTTAAGGAAACTAATCCAAATATTCAAATTGAAAAACAAGATAATGAATATCTAATAGCTTTTATTTCATAAATTAGATTTCAAAGATGGTATATTTCAGTTAAGATAGTTATTAATAAAGAAATTAATTTAGATATAATAGATTTATTAGATACCGGAGCAAATCATAATTGTATACAAGAAGGATTAGTACCAATTCAATATTATGAAAAAACAAAAGAAAAATTACATAGAGAAATAATATTGAGCCAATTTTTCTTTTGACAGAGGTCATTAATTTGTAATAGATATATCTAATGATATATTTGATATTTTACATTAAAAATCTTGTTTCTCAATGTCATAGTATCTATTATGTTTATTCATACATACACACAACTTTTGCTAAATATCTACTAATTTGTAATACATAAATCTATTAAATGCACAAACATTTATACATCTTTATACATACATACATACATACATATATTCAACACTTCACCGTCCTGGATCTCGGACTACAGGAACCTTAACATCCCTACAGTGCCAAATCTCATGGCTTTACCTAGACCGGATGCTAGCAATTACAGGCTCCATGTCCCTCGGACAAATCCAAAGTCATAAATCAATACTATCAATACTAGAATAAGCTTGAATACATTAGATAGTAATCACAAAGTTAACCAGTCTCATCAGACAGATCCATATATATATGTATGTATAAAATATGTAAATGTACATATAAATAATATATATATTACAAATATATAATTTCAAAAGAAAAACTTACAAAATATTGTTTCAAAGTTTGATATTTTCTTGAAATAATCCTATCTATTACTAAGGAGTTGAAGATTTAGCAGGACTAAGAGTTTGGGAGAGAGGAATTTGGGATAGTAATTTAAAAAAGAGCTTTTCTCTACTTGCTCCGTTTGGCTTTGCTTCTCTTCTTTATATAGAGCTGATAAGAGAGATATGCTTGAAAATATCCTCCAATGATGTTAGTACTTGAGTCATCTTACCTCTTATTGTCTGGAAATCTAAAATTTCATTGGCTACTTGGATTTCTTCTTTATCCGACAATTTGAGTGGTTGGGTCCCACTTTCATTGAATTGGACTAAAAATTCTGTAGCAATCAACTTCATTTTATTGAGCAGGATCCTGAGAAATTTCTACTTTTTCATTTTCATCATTTGTGATAAGGCGTTGATTAATTTTTTCTTGAAGTCTTCTTTGTTGGTACTTGCTGCAGTGAGGCATTGAAATCTATTTTTTGTAGTAAAAACATTCCTGATTTTGTTTGTTCTACTTTGGAAATCTTCAGTGTTATCTTTATTTAGGTTAATATTTCTAGGTCCGTGTCCTTCAAAACTTAGTTTGGTGTTATAGTTGATCAGCCTAGTAATTGTTCAGTGACAGTAGAGAGTGTAAAGCCATGGGTGCCGAAGGTGGTTCCTGTAATACAAAAATTTAATTTAAGACTTAAACAGATTATCATGGCTAGTTTATTAACAAGGATAAATTCAGCAAGAAGAATGGGCAATGAAATTAGCAACCAAACCTTAGAAGAAATGGAAGAAAATCAGAATAATATAGTCAATGACGTAGAAATAAATATAGAAAAATTGGAAAAAGACTTAATATTGGAATATTCCAAAGTTAAAAATGCACAAAGTATATCAAAAGGAAACTTTAGAATTTTTTCAAAACTATTCAATAAAACTAACAAAACAAACTATTTCTCGTAAAAAGAATCATGAATTAACTAAATTACTAAATAAAAAAGCAATTGTTAATCATTCTACAAAATATAGATTTTTACATATAGGAATGGTTCAAATAGCAGTTAAACCTTTACATCGATTAGGATTAGATTCTCCAATTTTACTAGTGGAACCCAACTAGTCAAATGTGTCATATATATATATATATATATATATATATATATATATATCCCAAGATGAAAATGAAAGATAATCCAAATTATTTTTGGGAAATAATATAACATGATATATATTTGCAAAAATTAAAGCAGGCGGCTTGGCTAGCCATATGCATGAAACGGGAGGTAGTACTAGCCATATGCAAGATGCATGAATGCATGAATTTGGAATATAAATTTAGAATATTATTTAAAATATAATTTCAAAAGAAAACTTACAACATATTACTTCAAAGCTTGATCTTTTCTTGAAATAATCCTATCTATTACAAAGAAATTGAAGTTTGTAAAGATATAAGAGTTTGGGAGACTAATTTCATAAAGAGATTTGCTTCCCTTGATCCGTTTGGTTTTATTTCTCTTCTTTATATAGAGCGGGTAAGAGAGATATGCTTGAGAATATTCCTTCAATTACGTCATTGCTTGAGTCATCTTATCTTCTTTTGTTTGGTAATCTGAAATTTCATTGGTTGTTTAGATTTCTTCTTTATCCGACATTTTGAATGGCTGGGTCCCACTTTTATTAAATTGGGCTAAAAATTCCATAGCAATCATCTTTATTTTCCTGAGTAGGATCTTGAGAAAATTCCACTTTTTATTCTTGATCAATTTGGTATAGAGTATCGATCAATTTTTTCTTGAAATTTTCTTTATTGGTACTGGTTGCCATAAGGCATTGAAACCTATTTTTTGTAGTCATAAATTCTTGATTTTGTGTTTGTTCTAGTTTGGAAATCTCTCGTTGTCACGCCCCATTTTTCGCGATGGAAAAAAAGTTGGTTTATAAAAGATGTGATTAAAAATAAATGAAAAAGGACCTAAAATGGGACTTTAAAAATGCGACAATTTGGGTCCAAAATTTAGTCTAAAAGGGTTTTTAAGAAAAATTAGGAGTCGCCACTTGGTATTGAGTTTTGGTGTACCAAGTCACCCAAAAGTACTTTTTTGACAAAAATAAAATAAAATAAAACCCTTTTCGACAACTCCAGATCTTTGAAAAATAAGAGTAAATGGATTCGGGAGTCACGGTTGAAAAAAAGGAAGGCAAAGGTTCGATTAACTTAAACCTAAGGCACCCTTTCAATCTAGTCTAAACTAGTTTGCGAGATTTAGTCAAAATTTTCTTAATCTAACACTTAATTTTATCACATTTGGATGTTTCCTACATGGATGCAAATCTAAATTTATAAAATATCGAAAGAGGCAAAATATCCATTCAAGGGTTTAATTGGTACCAATCGCATTAATTGCGAAGGCCAAAATAATTTCTTGAAAGGGTCACGAGCATGCATAAATGAAATTCAAAGAAAAGCAAAGAAAAGAAAATTATATATTTAGATATAAGTGGCCAAAAAATAGGAATGCAACATAATGGGTGCGGGAGACAAAAATCTCGTGACATAATTTTCTTATACAGGGATCGATGTGGTATTTAAACTAAAGAATTATAATCACTCATTTCCCATATTTGAAGAATAATTCTCCTAACATAGACAAGCAAATGAACTAGCTTAAATGAGATGCAATTCTAAATGACATGATTAACGCACATAGAGGATAGGGGGTAGAGGATAATATAATAGGAAATATCATGTAAATGAGAAAAATCCTAAAAATAAAAATATGCATGAAAATATAATGAATGTCACACAAAATGAATCTAACGCACGAACAACCTAAGAGTCTAGCATTGGACTAGCCCATTTCTAAAAATCCTTACTAGCGTTGGACTGGCAAGTAAACGGAGGGAGAAGCCACAACTAGCGTTGGACTAGTGTGGTGACGTCATGCATTCCTTAATACATAATAAGACAAATAAAGCATAAATTAAAGCAAATAAACACATAAGAGCACGTAGCACATAACACGTAAGCATAATATCTATATGCAAAAATCCTAAAAAAAAAGCGGATCAAGCATATAACACATAAATCACATAAACACGCAAAACCTATATATTACATCGGGGAGCCTAACTACAATCTAAATGGGGAAAGTATGTTAAAATAAATCTAGTTATCCTATCTATTATATTTTTGAGGTATCTAAATGCCTCTCAAATTAAATATAAAAATTAACTAAACAAATATAAGAAAATTTTGAATGAACATTTAAATCAAATAAATAAAGCATGTAAAAATATATAAACACATAGGAATACGTAGGAGCACATAAAAGCACGTAATTGACATTTAAATAATAATAGGGGTACCTCTCTTTTGAGGTGGTGACTAAATGGAAGTCAAATTGCCTTATTTATACTCAAAATGAACAAAGGAATCAAGGCACCAATTTAATTGAAAATAATAATAATGAGAAAACACTAAATTCACCTTAACATGTCAAATGCAAAGAAATTTAATAACATCTAGAAATTACAAGTTAAATATACTCAAAAGTATCATAATTAACTATTAAAGAAAAGAAACAATCATAATAAAAAGAGTCAAAATTCACTAGGGACTAAATTGCAAAATTGAAAAACTTTTAGGGTCAAAAATGTAATTTTTCCAAAGTTTAGGGGCCAAAATTAACTGAAAGATAAAGTTTAGGGACCAAAGTGAAATTAATTTAGGGACCCAAGTGAAAGAAATTTAAAATGTTTTGGGCCACAGTAAAACTACTCCAAAGATCAGGGGTTAAAGTGAAAATTTCGATTTCTGATTGGGGCAAGAAAAAGGCTATCGGGCTTCCTTTTGTTTATTTGGGCCGAAACTACCTAAGTCCAGCCGAAAGTCTAAGCCAAAACACACAGGCCAGCCCGTCTTTTATCCCTCAAACCCAACCAAAATAAAGCATGGGCCGACCTTCTAGCCCAACCAAAACCCAAAAGAAATAAACAAAGATCCATTCTCAAAACCCAACCGAAAATAACGACAAGCCCACCTAAAAAAAAAATTAGCCCAAACCCCTTTTTTTCTCTTCTTTTCTTTCCTTTCTTTTTCCTTCTCTTTCTTCCCTTCCGTTTCTTTTTCTTCTTCTTCGGCCAGCTGAAGCCTCTTCAGCTGGTGGCCATGGTGGCCGCCGGTGGCGCTGCCGCCACCGGACCGCCACCGGCAAAATTTTTCCGGTCACCAAATTTTCTCAAAATACATCTCCCCATTCCATTTTTCGTGTAGATTCCATTTCCGGAGTTAGTTTTTACAAAAATGACCCGAAAGTGGCCAAAATGTTACAAAACAGCCCAGTTTTTATTTTTTTAAAAACACCATAAACCTTCACCAAAAATCATAAAAATTATACCAAAACCCTCCTTATAACCTCTACATTACAACTATAATTTTAGTTTGACAAGTAAACAACAACAAAATGATGCATTAAGTCAAAACAGCCCCAAAAAATGAAGAAAATTATTTTAATGCTTATAAGGCTCAAAAAACTCCAAAATTTTGGATAACTAAGCATTTGCAGGCTTTTGTACTAGTCGATGGTCATCCATTTTAGCAAAACATACACACCAAATTCACTCATTTAATTCGTTTTTCATTTAGACATTTTTTCAAACATTTGGCATGTATTTACAAAAATTATTTCCTTTTCCTTAATCTAGCTCAAGCCATTTCCCAAATTTTCACCAATACAACACCAACAAAAAACCAGTAAAATAAAGCAACAAAAAAAGTAACCACACATACATTCAATCTAGTTAATTGAAAAAAGAAAAACTGGAAAAAAAGGGATAGAAATACCTCAATGAAGAGTTTTGGTCCCTTGGCCAAAGTTTTTGATAAATTGTCAAGCTCCAATAGCCTAACCGATCGCTGCCTCCCTTATTTGACTTGCCAGTAGTGTGTGAAATTGAGAGGGGGAAAGGGAGAGGAGAAACCGAGAGGGAGAGGGAGTTTTTTCCCTCTTCTTTTTTTTTTTGTCTCCAGAGGCAGAGGCCGAGAGATGTGAGGTTGGAGTTGTTTTCTCTTTTTGTGGCTTGTCTATTGAGAGTGCCGTGAGGGAGAGAGTTTTCTGTTTCTTTTTTTTTTTGTGTTTTTCCAGTTGAGAGCCCAGAGAGAGCCGAGAGAGGCAATTGAGGGGAGTTGGTTTTCTTCTTTTCTCTTGTCTTGTCAGGGAGAGAGCCGAGAGACGTATGTTTGAGCAAAAAAAGTGGAGTGTTTCTTGTCTCTTGGAAGCAAAAGAAAAGGCCGAGAGATGTAGTGGGAGAAAGAGTGTTAGGTTGGTCAAAAATCATGATTTACCAAATGACAAGAAAGGTGAAGAAAATTGAGTGTAGGAATGGGTTAAGTGTATTTGGTAGGGAAAATGATTAGAATGATTTTCATTTTTTTTTGATTTTTTTGTTTCGTTTTTCTTTCTAAAATAAACCTGTAAAAAATGAGAAAAATACACATTAAAATGTAAGAAAATAAATAACTCATTAAATAGAAAAAATTCACGAAAATATTAAAAATTGACAAAAATTTGGTGTCTACAGTTTGCCCTTCTTTGTCTAGAGTTTCAAAAAAAAACTCAAGACAAAAACGTAGACACCAAATTGCTTACCTGTCTCTTTTAACTACACCTGAGTTAAAATAAACAAGCCAACACTTGGCTGAAATTATTGGACAAAATGATGCAATAACATTGCAAAACAGGTGACCGAACTCTTGTGGAGTTGCCTACGTATCCCACCATGGGAAATCAGGTCAAACGTAGTTCGAATACAAGTGAGCCACAATGAAACAAGTGCATTGACCATCTGTGATCTTTGCAAAGTCGGAGAAGTCTGAACTCTCAGAATTTCTAAACATGAACACAAAAATGAATGAGAAAGCACAATTGTTAATCAAAACAATCAAGAAAACTAACTTGCCATAACTAGAAAAAGATGCGCGGAGGGACGCGGTTACGCTCCAAGAAGGGGGGTAGAAGGGTGCGTGGCGGACGCTGAGACTTACCAACAGAAAATTAAATTTGTCAAGAAGAAAAGATAGAAGAGTGCGCGGTGGACGCTGAAACTCACCAACAGGAAATTAAAATTTGATCTTTTGATGACTCACCAACAGGAAATTAAATTGTCAAGAAAGGGGGTAGAAGGGTGCGTGGTGGACGCTGAGACTCACTAACAGGAAATTAAATTGTCAAGAGAAGGGTGCGCGGTGGACGCTGAGACTCACCAACAGAAAATTAAATTTGTCAAAAAGGAAGGTAGAAGGGTGCGCGGTGGACGCTGAGACTCACCAACAGAAAATTAAATTTGATTTTTGATTTGTGAAGAAGGGAGGTAGAAGGGTGCGCAGTGGACGCTGAGACTCACCAACATGAAATTAAATTTGATCTTTTGATCTGATTTAATCTTGTGATCTGTCAAGAAGGATGGTAGAAGGGTGGACGCTGAGACTCACCAACGTAAAATTAAATTTGATTTTTTTTTATCTGTCAAGAAGGGAGGTAGAAGGGTGCGCGGTGGACACTGAGACTCACCAACAGAAAATTAAAATTTTTTTTTATTTGTCCAAGAAGGGAGGTAGAAGGGTGCGCGGTGGACGCTGAGACTCACCAATAGGAAATTAAATTTGATCTATCGATCTCTTGATCTTTTGATCTGCCAAAAAGAGGGGTAGAAGGGTTGCGCGGTAGACGCTAAGACTCACCAACAGAAAATTAAATTTGTCAAGAAGGGGAGTAGAAGGATGCGCGGCGGACGCTGAGATTTCAACCAATAGAAAATTAAATTTGATTTTTTTTTTCTTTTTTTTTTTTTTTGAAATAACAGATTGGTGGGATAGACCCGAACCCAATTAAATACTGAAATAAATGAAAACGCAAGTCCAATACTATCAAACTGAAAGATTAAAATGCATTTTGCTCAAGTTGGTGGATTTGCAATCTTTTTTTTTTCAAACATTAGAAGAAATGAAAGAAACACACTTTTTCTTTTTGTTTTTTTGGAAAAGTCAAAAGTGACGAATTTTAAAACTTAAAAAATACCAATGACAACTCTTCCTTCAAGAAATTTGAGAGGTACATACATATGTCACTATCCCTCTCGATTTTAAAAGATTTTTTTTTTTTTTTTTTACAAAGCCGATTTAGAAATGCATTACCAAAATTGGAGTTCACTCCTTTTGATATTTGCCCCAGTGTAAATCATGTTTAACAAAGACACACTTTTTCATGGCTTTCGAGAAGCGCAGAAAGAGTGATCACATAATACCACCACCCATGGTGATCCCTTTGGCCTTGAGAACCATGCAAGCATAATCTTTTCGATGTCAAAACTGCTCCTTAAGAGTTGTGCTGCAACTTGTCTTGAAATCTTCTCAATTTTCTAGCATTAGTCAACCATACTCCACTATGTATCAACAAAAACATCTATTTCTAATGACCAGATTTGAATGAGTGGCCCTTGAAAAAGAAAGATGTCACATTTGATCCCTTTGGATGTCGTCTATCTTGATGACCTTAACCTTTCGGATTTTCACTGAGGTCAAACTCCTTTTTCTTTTCCTTTTCCTTCTTTTTTTTTTCCTTTTCTTTTGCCTTTCATTTCTATTTTTTCTTTCTTCTCTTTTTTTTTCTTCTTTTTTTTTTTGAAAAGACGCCCTTTCGGATTTTCCACTTAATAAACAAATCTTGTCGACAACCTTTATCAACTCAAAAATGTGTTTTAAGAAATGATGGCATCAGTGCGACAATCCCTTCTCATGCAAAATTGGCGAAGGTGTATTGACATCATTTGCCATTTGATTAAGTGATTTTTAGTAGAAATACTACTAAGACGGAGGTCGGGACTTTATGATTTTTATGATGGGGTCAGGTGGGGGTGTAGAAGAAATGTTAAGGCTTGAAAGCAAATGTTCAAAGAGGTTTCAAAAAACCCTAAAACCGCGTTCTATCAATATTTGCCCCGAGGGTATTAAAACTGAAAAAATTGCTGCCAACTTGGCTTTTGACTCTTTTTTTTTTATAACAAATAGGAAATAAAATTTGCCCCAGTGTGGGGTTTGCGATCTTTAGGGGGGCTATCAAATGAAGAATTAAACTATTCTAGAGGTTCAAAGGGAAAAACTAGGGGTAAGATGTTCAAAAAGAAAAGAAGAAGACCCGCCTTTAATTCACCCAAGATGGTATCTCAAAAGGAAAAATCACATAATCAGATAAAGAATTTCTTACACATATCTGAATTGATTGGCAGAGGAAAAATTTGTCCGTCCAGTTCTGTGAGAATGGGCGTTCCTCCGGATAGCACTGTTTGAACAATAAATGGTCCTTGCCAAGTTGGGGCAAACATTTCCTTTAACCTCCTCTTGAATCGGAAGAATTCGCTTCAAAACTTTATCCCTTACTTCAAATAAGCGAGATTTGTCTTTCTTGTCATAACCAACGAACCATCCTTTGTTGATAGCATTGTCCATGGCAGGTAAGATTCAATCTCTTTTTAATCCATTGGAGATAGCAACTCATTGTGCTCCTTGATCCATTTAATTTCTTCTACCTGAACCTTCGTCAAAATGTACAAGGACGGGATTTCAATTTTGGCAGATATTACCACTTCTATTAGAAGCATAAGAGGATAAGGTGTTGCCCCAACTTAGAATGTAATCTCCAAGTGAAATGCTCCCCAAGTTCAATAGCAAAAATTTGCAAAATTGAAGGAAAAACTTTTTTCTTTTTCCACTCCCCCTTTTTCTTTTCTCTTTTTTTTCATTCCCCTTTTTTCTTTCTCTCTTTTTCCATTCCCCCTTTTTTCTCTTCTTTTTTTTTCTTTTTTTTATTCCCTTTGTTTTTTCTCGTCTTTTTTTTTATTTCAAGTTGGCTGCCGAAGTATGTACTCCTTTTGAACAAATAGCCAATCCTCTACTTTGCAATGTAGCATTATTGCCCCCTTTTTTCGTGATTGACCTCCAAACTTTCAAGTTTTGAGTTGCGCTTTTCCTCGATCTTAACCATAAACACCCTGCACAATTGGGGATTTTGCTAAACGCTTGAATTTTTCAGAATTCTTTTTCTTTCCTTTTTCTTTTTTTTAGCAATGATGTAACAATTAAGGTTCATGCAAAGTGTTGACTTATCAAAAATTTGAAAAATATACTTGATCTTGGACATACCCCACAAATGTATTTGAACTTATTTGGTGAAATGTCACAAATATACTACAAAAAATTTGCCCTAGTTTGGGCTTATTTTAGTTGCAAAATAATCACATGCAATGTGAATAGAAACTACATTTTTCAAATGAAAAATTTAAATGCCATATCCAAACTCATATAGAAGATTCCATGATAAATCTCTCAAAATAAAATCAAATTACAAAAGATCTCTTCCTCATTTTGGGATCGGTGTTGAGAAAAAAGGGACCAATCAAATGGGTATTATTCATTGATTTTGAGATGGCTCAGGGAGATGGTATGTCAGGATCTGTCTTGTTTTTGTGCCCAAATTGTGTCTAAACTCATTCAATATCACATCTCGGTGAAAGCAAAATAGTTTATCACCCTTATTTCTTGAGAATGCTCAGTCAACATATAAGCTCTAAGGCTTTGTAATGTATGGGTAGAAACGATAGCTAAACATATGAAAACAAATTATGGCCTTATGATCACGAGTGAATGGTAGGTTCCTCAGAGGGCAAGAATTTCCACTTCAAATTTGTCATGAAAGATAAGTCACAATGGACTTTATGAGCTTGTAATGTGGCTTGACAACGATAGTTTAAAAGAAATAAAATTTTCAAGAACAACGCACTTAAAAATCGCATTCCTTCCAAAAAATTGCCCCAGTTTTGGATTTAAAATTCGGAGCCCCATTTTGACTCTCTTTATCAATCACTAGAGGGAATTCAGCATTGAATGTCTTTGCATTTTTTCTTTTCATTTCATCATTTTTTTCGTTTTTCTTTGTTTCTTTTTTTTTTTTAACAAATACTGAGATCCCAAATGTCAATGATAGAATTGACAACTCCCTAGTTTTGGAGTATAGATGCCCCCTCTTTCTTTCCAATATTGAAGACCTAAAATCAATGGTAGAATCCAATTCCCCCAACTTATAATTTTTCTCTCTTCTTTTTTTTTTTCAATCTACTTTCCCAGTGTGGGGGTGCGATCATAAGTGCTTTTGAAGCGAACCACCAATTTAGGTTCAAATGAGGATGCAAAGATAAAAGTGTTTAGATGGTAGAAACGATGCCACAGCATCATTCTTATTCTCATGACAACCAAAATAAAGAATAGCCCGTTGGGAAAATCAATTCCTTTTTAACATTTGAAAATTTCTCCAAGGAGGGTTCATGATCATTAAGACTTTTATTTGAAGGGAAATTCTATTTTTTAAAGTCTCAAATGGGAAAGAAATGATAAAATCTGTATAGATAGGAGAAACGAAAGCTAAAGTATCATTCCAAATTTTCAAAACAAATAAGAAGTAATGTACATTTTTGCTTTCACTCAAATGTCGATTGAATTTGAATAGACACACCGAACATTTTCACAGTAAAAATTGTCTCATTTTGAAGCCAGTCAATCAATGCGACTGACCTTGGAGGTTCATAGAAGTGGACAAAAATGAAAAAGAAAAGTGTTGGGGTTGATCGTTTATAATAAACTATCAAATTTGTGTGATCTCTTTTGTTTTTCGACTACTCTCATTGAATGGTTTAGACCACAAATTTAGTATATACAAAGATTTTGGGAATTGGGCATACACTCATGAATTTTCAGACAAGAGGTCGAAAAAATCTCAATTTAATCTTATTTCTTAGAATTCATCATGAAATCTCCAATGAGCAAATTAAAGAATGAATATATACAAAACAATAATTATCTAAAATAAAAACTTTATTATTCAAATGTTTCCATTTTTTTTTCAAATATTAATCCATATGAGAAAATAAAAATCTCTAAAGAATACACCTTTCAAATATATTACTTTCTCTTTCTATCTTTTGAGACAAAATATATTAGAAACAATGAAATCAAGAGATTTTTTAGATGCTTTTAAACTGGCATTTTCAAAATGAATTTTTCATTTTTTGTTGTTTTTTTTTTCTTTTCTACATTGTAGGATCTGTCCAAAAGTCAAGTAATACTTGTAATTTCAAAACTTATAGGACCAAAAATATTATCAGATATAGGAAACATATATATATATATATATATATTTTTACCCTATCGAAATATCTTTTATAATGTGGAGGAGGGAAAAAATAAAATAAAAAATACCTAGAGTTAGTAAGCAAAACTGTGAAATTTGGTATGCATGTCCTATGGGGGAGCCCTTTTATGCCAAGGGTTGGCCTAGTATGAAAAATGCAATCCTCTGGGGTAAGCACCATACAATACCACGATGGATCCGATCGACTTATTGAGATTCCGAATAAAAGACAATTTTGAAAATTTTGGCCAATTGGAGTGACACAAAGAAAATTTGTCCTAACAAAATGAGGACAAAGTCCGAATGAATTTGATTGCCTTGATTGGCACAAGAAGAGATGTTAAAAATCAATTTAGTGTGAAAAACTTATTTTTGAAAAGATTGGCAATGTCTCAACTAGTTTTTTCGGTGAACCATAGATCGAAATTTTAAAAGAGAATAAACGAATTAAATGGATCGAATGGAATTAATGGTTGGTTCAAAAATTGATTGGATTATCCTAAAAATGAAAAAAACTGATCAAATGGATGGGATGAAATTAAGGATTTATTCAAAAATTGACTGAAATTGTCCTAAAAAGAATATACGAAATTGGATGGAATTGATGATTGATGCACAATTGATTTGAATTGTCCTAAAAAAGAATAAAACTGATAAAACGGATTAGATGAAATTGACGATTTATTCAAAATTGACTGAATTGACCTAAAGTGAATAAATTGGTCAAAATGGATTCGAAAATCAACTGGATTGTCCTAAAAATGAATATATCAGTCAAATGGATTGGATGGAATTGACGATTTATTAAAAATTGCCTGGATTATCCTAAAGATGAATAAAAAGGGCCAAATGGATTGGATAGAATTGACGATCTATTCAAAAATTGAGCTGAATTGTCTGCTCATTGGTAGTTTCAAATTCCACAAATTCTGTTACAATTTATTAATTTATGAGTTTTCTAAAATCAAAATTTGGCCACGATATAATTTATCATCTCAACAATGAAGAAATTTATTTGTGAATTTCTTCAATTTAATGTCCTTTATGCAAGGGATTTTACCAACTTTGGACAAAATGGCCAAATATGATTATTAGATACTCATATTCTAATGTGCAAAAAACTATTCCATCATTCTCAAAGTCGTCATTTGTGGAAGGGATCGAATCCTACCTTACCTTATGCACTACCCCTTTGGATGATACAAAAAAATATAAACGTGCAAGTCTTATTGGATTATATATCCGAAACAAAAGGTGACTTTTCCTAACGTGGGATTCCCTATGCAGCATTCCCTCTATGGTTAATGCATGATGACAATTTATTAAAGCGTTATGAAATAATTGAAATATGATCTAAAGGTGCCCTATTTTAAATGTCGGGGTAAACTTAAAATGATATGCAATACATATGCGTATGCCAATTTAAACGTGTTTGATATAAAAAGGCGGTCTTATCCTACAACGAGTACCAGGCCAGAACTCTATTTCTAAAGTTTGTGTATGCAGAAAAGGAGAAAACAAGAAGAGGTTAGTTCAACAAATAACACATAGCACGTTGGGACAATAATTATACAAGAATGGAAAGTAAAGAAGCGAAGAAAGAGGGGTGAATCCCTCCTCTCGTGTCTAGTGTCACTAATTGTGTAAAGTTGACTT
Source organism: Coffea humblotiana (assembly GCA_023065735.1). Classification (NCBI taxonomy): domain Eukaryota; kingdom Viridiplantae; phylum Streptophyta; class Magnoliopsida; order Gentianales; family Rubiaceae; genus Coffea; species Coffea humblotiana. The sequence continues at coordinate 25,214,443 of CM041211.1, forward strand.
TATCCTAGGTAATTTCTAATATGGATGCATGAGGTTTGCTCACTAATGCATCTAGATTCAATAAAGGTTTCAGGCTCCCAATCCTTCAGACCAAGAGGCGAAGGGTCATCAATCTCAAGACCTTCAGTCGGTTTGGCTTGAGTGATCCCTTAGGCCATCGTTTATCGGGGCGCATGGCACACCATCCGCATACCTAAGGAAATCGATCCTAATCTGCAAGAAAATGTGGGATGGCGCCCACGAGAAAAATAAAAATATTGTGAATTAATGCATGGCACGTATGAAGTGCTTCCTTTTGAGGGGAGGGATTATAATTAAAACACGCATAAAGTCTCTAAGGTGATATTCCCCACCCCAAATGAAAAGCGCGACACGAATAAGTAAATAAAAAAAGTAAATAAATAAACCATTTCATCACATACACGAAAGACGAGGGCAAATACGAGTGTGAAATGCACAAACACCCTAAAAAGAAAAATGCAATCTAAAACATCCCAACTATGATAAATAAAAGGGTTAAAAAAGAGAAAAGACAACTAAACCAAGTGCTTGGACTCTCTAGCGTCCCCAGTGGAGTCGCCAAGTTGTCGCGCCCCCATTTTTCGCGATGGAAAAAAGTTGGTTTATAAAAGATGTGATTAAAAATAAATGAAAAAGGACCTAAAATGGGACTTTAAAAAATGCGACAATTTGAGTTCCAAAATTTAGTCTAAAAGGGTTTTAAGAAATTAGGAGTCGCCACTTGTATTGAGTTTTGGTGTACCAATCACCCAAAAGTACTTTTTTGACAAAAATAAAATAAAATAAAACCCTTTTCGACAACTCCAGGTCTTTTGAAAAATAAGAGAGTAAATGGATTCGGGAGTCACGGTTTGAAAAAGGGAAGGCAAAGGTTCGATTAACTCAAACCTAAGGCACCCTTCCAATCTAGTCTAAGCTAGTTGCGGGATGTTAGTCAAAATTTTCTTAATCTAACACTTAATTTATCACATTTGGATGCTTCCTACATGGATGCAAATCTAAATTTTATAAAATATCGAAAGAGGCAAAATATATATTCAAGGGTTTAATTGGTACCAATCGCATTAATTGCGAAAGCCAAAATAATTTCTTGAAAGGGTCACGAGCATGCATAAATGAAATTCAAAGAAAAGCAAAGAAAAGAAAATTATATATTTAGATATAAGTGGCCAAAGAATAGGAATGCAACATAATGGGGTGCGGGAGACAAAAATCTCGTGACATAATTTCTTATACAGGGATCGATGTGGTATTTAAACTAAAGAGTTATAATCAACCATTTCCCATATTTGAAGAATAATTTCTCCTAACATAGACAAGCAAATGAACTAGCTTAAATGAGATGCAATTCTAAATGACATGATTAACGCACATAGAGGATAGGGGGTAGAGGATAATATAATAGGAAATATCATGCAAATGAGAAAAATCCTAAAAAAATAAAAATATGCATGAAAATATAATGAATGTCACACAAAATGAATCTAACGCACGAACAACCTAAGGATCTAGCATTGGACTAGCCCATTTCTAAAAATCCTTACTAGCGTTGGACTAGCAAGTAAACGGAGGGAGAAGCCACAACTAGCGTTGGACTAGTGTGGTGACGTATGAGCACATAAAAGTATGTAAAATAAAATACATAGGAACACGTATGAGCACATAAAAGGCACGTAATTTGACATTTAAATAATAATAAGGGTACCTCCCTTTTGAGGTGGTGACTAAATGGAAGTCAAATTGCCCTATTTATACTCAAAATGACAAAAGGAATCAAGGTACCAAATTTAATTGAAAATAATAATAATGATAAACACTAAAATTCACCTTAACATGTCCAAAATGCAAAGAAATTAATAACATCTAAAAATTAGCAAGTTAAATATACTCAAAAGTATCATAATTAGCTATTAAAGAAAGAAACAATCATAATAAAAAGAGTCAAAATTCATAGGGACCAAATTGCAAAATTGAAAAACTTTTAGGGTCAAAAATGTAATTTTCCCAAAAGTTTAGGGGCCAAAAATTAACTGAAAGATAAAGTTCAGGGACCAAAGTGAAATTAATTTTAGGGACCCAAGTGAAAGAAATTTAAAATGTTTTGGGCCACAGTAAAACTACTCCAAAGATCAGGGGTTAAAGTGAAAATTTCGATTTTTGATTCGGGCAAGAAAAAGGCCATCGGGCTTCCTTTTGTTTATTTGGGCCGAAACTACCTACAACCCAGCCAAAAGTCTAAGCCAAAACACACAAGCCAGCCCGTCTTTTATCCCTCAAACCCAACCAAAATAAAGCATGGGTCTGACCTTCTAGTCCAACGAAACCCAAAAGAAATAAACAAAGATCCATTCCCAAAAGCCAACCGAAAATAACCACAGCCCACCTAAAAAAAAATTAGCCCAAAACCCCTTTTTTTCTCTTCTTTTCTTTCCTTTCTTTTTCCTTCTCTTCTTCCCTTCCGTTTCTTTCTTCTTCTTCTTCGGGCCAGTTGAAGCCTCTTCAACTGGTGGCCATGGTGGCCGCGCCACCGGCAAAATTTTTCTGGTCACCAAATTTTCTCAAAATACACCTCCCCACTGCTCCATTTTTCGCGTAGATTCCATTTCCGGAGTTAAGTTTTTACAAAAATGACCCAAAAGTGGCCAAAATGCTACAAAACAACCAGTTTTATTTTTTTAAAACACCATAAACCTTCACCAAAAATCATAAAAATTATGCCAAAACCCTCCTTATAACCTCTACATTACAACTATAATCTTAGTTTGACAAGTAAACAACAACAAAATGATGCATTAAGTCAAAACAGCCCCCAAAATGAAGAAAATTATTTTAATGCTTATAAGGCTCAAAAAAACTCCCAAAATTTTGGATAACTAAGCATTTGCAGGCTTTGTACTAGCCGATGGTCATCCATTTTAGCAAAACATACACACCAAATTCACTCCTTTAATTCGTTTTTCATTTAGACATTTTTTCAACATTTGGCATGTATTTACAAAAATTATTTCCTTTTCCTTAATCTAGCTCAAGCCATTTCCCAAATTTTCACCAATACAACACCAACAAAAAACCAGTAAAATAAAGCAACAAAAAAGGTAACCACACATACATTCAATCTAGTTAATTGAAAAAAGAAAAACCGGAAAAAAAAGGGATAGAAATACCTCAATGAAGAGTTTGGTCCCTTGGCCAAAAGTTTTTGATGAAATTGTCAAGCTCCAATAGCCTAACCGATCGCTGCCTCCCTTGTTTGACTTGCCGGTAGTGTGTGAAATTGAGAGGGGGAAAGGGAGAGGGAGTTTTTTCCACTCTTCTTTTTTTTTTTGTCTCCAGAGGCAGAGGGCGAGAGATGTGAGGTTGGAGTTGTTTTCTCTTTTGTGGCTTGTCTATTGAGAGTGCCGTGAGGGAGAGAGTTTTCTGTTTCTTTTTTTTTTGTGTTTTTCTAGTTGAGAGCCCAGAGAGAAGCCGAGAGAGGCAATTGAGGGGAGTTGGTTTCTTCTTTTCTCTTGTCTTGTCAGGGAGAGAGTCGAGAGACGTATGTTTGAGCAAAAAAAGTGGAGTGTTTCTTGTCTCTTGGAAGCAAAAGAAAAGGCCGAGAGATGTAGTGGGAGAAAGAGTGTTAGGTTGGTCAAAAATCATGATTTACCAAATGACAAGAAAGGTGAAGAAAATTGAGTGTAGGAATGGGTTAAGTTGGTATTTGGTAGGGAAAATGATTAGAATGATTTTCATTTTTTTTGATTTTTTGTTTTGTTTTTCTTTCTAAAAATAACCTGTAAAAAATGAGAAAAATACACATTAAAATGTAAGAAAATAAATAACTCAATTAAATAGAAAAAATTCACGAAAATATTAAAAATTGGACAAAAAATTTGTGTCTACACTCGTGCATAGGATATTTTATTTCTTTCAATGAGTCCCACCATTTAATTTTGAATTTCTAGTAAACATATTAATCCCTTGGTAAATAACCTATTAAAATTCCAACAAAATATTTATGGAATCCTGTTTAAAATTGGATCCTTTTCAAAGAGTTTGAAGTCCTCATGGAAGTTAATTGGCATAATCTCTAGATTTCCACCAAAATCTTTCCCACCATGTATAGAACCATCATGGAAATCATGGGTGGTAGTTGGAAGTAATCGTATGAACCATGGATGAAAAATGGACTAAAATAAAATATATGACACCAGGTTTTGATATAATCATGTAAATATAAACAATTGGCTTGAAACAAATTTTAGATTGGATTTGACTTTCATATCCTGTAAGAGGCCACTCCTTTCGATTTATAATTTTCTTAATTTTATTTTGTGGCATTTGGCTTGATCTTCTAGGGTTCTTTTGGAAACTATTTCAAAGGTTCAATAGAAATCAATTTCTAGTAAAATTTGTTCAAAGAATTTTCGGGTTTGAAATGGGTATTGGAAAAGTTAGAGTGGGTTTCGATGAAAATCGGTTTGAGTCAATTCAATATAAGTTTTATTGCAAAAGAGGGTTCAATTTCTCCAATATATGCCTCATCTTGTTTGGAGAAATAATTTTGGCAATAAAGGGGTTTAATAGCTTAAACTAGATAGAAAATGAGGAGAAGATGTATCTGGACTAGATACTTTAGGAGAATTAATTGTTTTTGGTAATGGCGCTTGGTTGGGACTTGGCCTTGAAGTACTTGGACTAGATGGAGTTTGAGTAATAGGGTTTTTAATAGCACTAATATAGGTGTTTGGAGTCTATTAAGTTGGGGCTAAAAACTTTTGAGACGTGGGCCTTTGTCTTGTTACTGAGTCGGAATTGAAGTAGGAGTGTTTGAATAGGCTAAAAGGGGCCTTGAAGACTTGTATTTAGATCTTCTGGACATTTCCTTGTAAAATTTCTTTAGTTAGAAAATCCAGTAAAGAAATTTGTTCTCTTTGATAAATTCGATTTCGAAGACGAAATTTGAAAGTACAGCTTGCCATCTTGCAAAAATTTGTTTGAAACTAAATTTTTAACATCCTTTTGTAGAACATCTTTTGCTACCTTACAATCAATTCATAATAAAACTTTTAATTTATAATTTAATTTAGTACATAAAATGATTGATAAAATTTCTTTTTAATTGTGAATAATTCTTTTAAGCTCCAATCCAGATACCAAAATGATATCGGACTAATTCCTCATTTGTTTCAAGTCAGTCTAGAATTAGACGTATGTTCATATGATGTAACATGTTTGTTTTGTTTGAAAATGCCTCCGTATCCTACATCTGATGCATCCAATTTTCAACTATCATGATGCATGGGGATGAAAAATTCCTAAAAATGGAAGATGCATAACAAATTTGCTTAACCTTTTGGACTGCTTTAGTATGATCTTTGGTCCAAGTTGGAGGATTTTTCTTAAATCCTTTATATAGTGGTTCCCAAATTGTCTTAAATTCTTAATAAAATCATAAACATAATTTAAGACATCCCAAAATCTTTGTAATTGATTTTGTCTTTAAATTTCATCTTAAAAATTTATTAGCAACTTCTTGAGATCTACCAATTGGCTTGTAATTTCCTTGATAAATATCATGTCCTAAAAATCTTATTTTTTCTTGGAATAATTTCATTTTTGCTTCTGAAACAACTAATCCATTTTCCTTAATGGTGTTAAAAAATATTTTCAAGTGTTTAAAATGTTTTTCTATTGAATCTGAGAATATTAGTACATCATTTATGTAGACAATAGCAAAAGTAGAATAAGGATTAAAAATATCATTCATAATTTTTTGGAATTCATATAGTGCAGTTTTTAGTTCAAGTAGCATGATTTTCCATTGATATTGTCCAAAACGAACATTAAAAGTGGTTTTATACCTATCTTCTATAGCAATTTGTATTTGCCATATCAAATTTTGAATAGATCACAAAACTATAATTTTTTTTAATAAATCTCTTTTATTTGGAATTGGGTACCTAATCCATAATAAAACTTTATTTAATGGTTTATAATTAATAACCAGGTTTGGAGCACCTCGTTCAATTTCTGCACTATTATTTACATAAAAAGCTAAACAACTCCAGGGAGATTTGGAGGGTTCTATTATATCTTTTTCTAATAATATTTGTATTTCTTTTTTGCAATATTCTAATAATTCCAGATTCATTTGAATTAGCCTGGTTTTAGTTCGAATATCATTTTCCATTAAATTCTAGGATATATGGTAAATGAACAATATGTTTTTTCCTTTCCTAAAAATCATTTGGTAAGTTTGAACAAATTTCTTTTAAAAATTTTTCTTATACGTCTATTTTTTTTTTGCATTATTTTGGTTTGTAATCTCTCTTCTATTTTATTAGCTTTTATTTCTTCTTTTAAATAATTTATTTGTTTTGTAATATTATTTGTTGCCTTTTGTACTAGTTTCTTAGTAGTTTGAATAAAATTTACTTCTTTAACTAATGGAGAAGTCATAAAAGGAAAATAAATTTCTTGATCTAAGACTTTTGTAGTAATTCCTTTATCACTTACATAAAATGGAAAAATTTGGGATAATAATGAAGTTCATGAAATTATGTCTTGATGTAAATATTTTACTAAAACAAAATTGTTTTAAAAGCAAAACCCATGTCTACAAACATGTACATTTGAACATTTATAATTAACTTATAATCTTTTCCCACTTGCTCCACCTAATTTTTCTTTAGTTTTTTCATAATATTGAGTAGGAACTAATCCTTCTAAAATACAATTATGATCTGCTCCAGAGTCTAATAATGCTATTATATCTAAATATATTTCTTTATTTATAACAATTTTAACTATAATATACCATCTTTAAAACTTCATTTCTGAAATAAAGGCAATCAAATATCCTTTGCTATTTTCTCAACTTGTATATTATTATTTGTTTTTGAAAAATGTAATTGTTCTTCTTTTTGTGTAGATTCTTTTATGATTTGAATTTTTGTTTGTAACGCCAAGAGTTGATACATTACATCATAATTTTTAGTTTTTAACAATTTTAATTCTCCCTTATATATCTTGAGTACTAATACTGACTTGTGGTTTTTTAAATCTATTGAAAACTTCCTTTAAATTAAAAGGTTCTATATTTTTAAAATTTTCATCTTGAATTACTATGTCTTTTAATTTTAGTAGATAATCTTGTTTTACGTTGTTATCATTTAGTTTATCAATTAATTTTAGAAAGAATTGGTTTTGACTTCTGGAAGTAACATTTATATTTGAATACCCATATTCACAAATTCCTATACATTCACAACTATTTGTTGAAAGCTTATATTCTTTGTCAGAATTTTCTTGTATATGAAAAATTTCATCTTGTTTAGATTCTGATTTAGAAATTTGGTTAATAATATTTAATATTTGAGTTTTAACATCTTCTTCTAATTCTAAAATTGAAATTTTATCTCTAACTTTACAATATCTAGCAATGTGTCGTGGTTTACAACCTTTAAAACGGACATCTGAAGAAACTTGAGAAGATGCTTGGGACTCAAACTTGGTTTTAGTTCCAGTTTTGCTATTTTTAGATGTTTTAGAGAAACTTACCCTTTTATTTGCTGAATAAGATCTAGATGGAGTAGAAGTTCTTATCCTAATTTGATTAGATTTTGGATAAGATTTGGGTTTAGAGGATTTTGAAAACTTTATTTCTTTTGTAGAAGGGGCTTTTATTTTTCATAACCATATTGCTAACAAAATGATCCTAATTCCTCTTCTTGTTTCTAGTCCTCTTGCTTTTGATTTTTTAGTTTAATTTTAAATCGATACACAACTTAATCCCTTTAGAATTAATAAACGTTTATCAAATCACCATAAGTTAAATTTGAATAAGTATATCTCCATTATGTAACCCTCTAATTCTTTGCCTTACCTTTTCAGCAAATAATTTTGGTAATCCTACTAAAAAATCTTTCTTTTCAATAAGAATAATTACAATATGTTCTCAGGAATACTTGTTTGAAAACATATCTTTCTACCATCGGAAATCATGTAAAGTTTGGGGCAAGTTAAATTAATTAATATTTATGAACTTCTTTCTTGTAATTTATTAGGATCTCCTATAAAACGTTTACAAACGGCATAAATTAGAGTTTGCAATAGAGTCTAGTTCACTAGTAGTCATAACTACTTCTTGACCAGTTACTTGAGTAGTAGTACTACTACTTGCAGAATCAGTTGTTGCTTGTTTAGTGACGGTTAAAATATAATTTCTATCATCTTGACTTAGATAATTATCTCATCAATTTTTTAACATTCCTGAGAAATCCAAATATTAATAATTGAGCACCCCCATGACCTTTTTTCTTTTGAAAGAACTTACTGCCATACTTATATTTTGAATAATTTGTAAAATTTGACGTTCTGTTAATGGCATCCATGTTTCCACTCGTATATTGATTCCCCTGAATAATAATACTTTGATTAGATGAGTTTCTTAAATTGCATGTCTGGAAAAGAAGGTCTTGGATAAAAAATTCTACCATGATATGCCCTGGACGAAAAAAAATTAGGTTAGGAATATCTTATTTATTAATGTTGAGTAATTATCTTGAAATTGGGAAAAGTTCATTAGAATTAGAATCTTCGGGTTGAGATATAATAAAATTTGTTTTGAATTATTTGATCCATTTATTTCTAAATGTAGCTAATTTATCTAAAATTTGTTTTTATTAAATTAGAATTATTATTCAATTTGATAGTATTGGGTAACCCAAAAGGTTTGAAAAATGGTATAGAAGGATCTACCTATGGGGGCTTACTCATTAGTATTATAGGTTTTATATTATTTAATTTTTCTAATTGATTAACTATAGTATCTAGAGGCTTGATTATTATAATTATTTGTTGAATTATTTTATTTATATCTTTATTTGTTGGCATAGTTTTTCTTTAGAAGTATTTTTAAATGGAGAAAGCTATAATAGTTTGATTTCTAATGTTGTATTTTTATTTCTTCTAAAAGAGAGTGAACCTATGTGACGGAATTTCCCAAAACTAGTTTGCCAACTTTTATATAAATACTGGATAGATTCTGAAAAATTGTGAGGACTCCAAAATTTATTTTCATATTGCCTTTTATTTTTAACTTACTTGCCCCTAACTTCTTAGTTGATTTAATGGTTGAGTCATGCTTTTTGTAGTGCATGTTGAGTCTTGATTTTATCCTTTTGCCTTAATTAACTTCGTGCAAGTTGAGTTTTGTAGAGCATTATACTAGTGTGACCAACTAGTGATGTGTGTGCTATAAATTTGATGGATTAGAGAGAGTTTTGTGTAAAAGGGAATTGTTGGAAATAGAGGTGTTAAAAGGTAATTGGATGAAGAGAGATATTTAGGAATATAAATAGACATTAGTTGTTTGGTTGCCATTTGTCAACCATCCTTCAAACATTGACCAAAATCAAGACAACTTATTTCACCATTAAGGCTTCCATTTCACTAAAATTTCTCTTCATTCTTGGGCTTAGCCTTGGCCGAAATTATTGAGAGAGAAAGGGAGAGAAAAAAAACCAACTTCTAACCTTGAGTTCTTGTCTACTTAGTGAGCAAACAAGATAGAAATCCTAATCCACTCCATAAATCCTTGAGTCAAATTTGGAAGGAAGCTCTTGGAGGAGTTCTTGGAGGATGGAAGTTTTGCAACTTTCTTGATTTGCTTTTCATATTAGGTTTTAGAGCTACAGAGGTAAATTTGCTAGAAAACCTATTGTTTTTTCCTTTATCTTTGAATTTAGTTTGATGTATAATGTTATAGAAGTTTAAGGAAGGACTTTTATGGAGGCTTTTATGTTTATCAAGTTATGTTGTGAATTTTCCAGTTTTGGTGTATACTAGATTTAGCTTAGGTTATAGTTTTATATATGTGAAATTTTGAATGGATTTCTTGCTAAAAGTAGGTACCATACACCTCATGACATATTAGCTTGATTGATAGTGTATTTGCCATGGAAATAAGGTTAAAAGTTGAAGGGTTAACTAGAGGAACTTGGGGACAAGTTGCTGCAAAATTTTTCCTTATTGGCCAAGTGAGAGATGGAGAGTTTAAGGTGTAAATTTAGGGTGATTTTGACATACTTTTGCTCAGAACACTTGATAAAACCATGGTCTTCATATATATGTTGGATTTGAGCTAAAACAAAGGGGTTTAAGAGGAAGAGAATGAATTTTCTCCAAACCATTTCATTGTTTGGTAATTTTTAGCTTTGAAAATCCGAGAATCTTGTCGCTTTTCTTCAAAAATTTGTGCCTATACTTAACATAGTTTTCCTCCATACTATGCTTGAATCATTGAGCTACCATTTACGTGATTTTTCATTTGATTTTCACAAGTCCAAGCTGTAATTGTTTTAAAAAGCTATGTTGGAAGTTTGATGGTTTCTTGCTATACTATATCTAATTGCAAACTTCAAGAGTGACCAAGAAACAGAGTCTGAGTTTGACATTAATAGACTTTGATCAGTTGGTGAGTGTTCTAACTGTATGTTAGGACTCGATACTTGATTGACGTGTGATTTTGACGAGATTGTGCATACTTGACATGCTATCTTGAATTGATTGACTGGTTGACTTGTTAAGTTTGCTTTACTTATTATTGGTTGAGCGAGTGTGTACTTTATCACACTCACGCCGAACTTGATACTGTTTACAAGTGAAATGATATTCATGTGCTTGATTTGAAAGTCTGTTGGGTTTGTTATCCCACCATCTATATGAAGTGTTTGGGATCCCAAACCCCATTGATTAGTTAGTCAAATCGAGCCAATAAGGGCTTAGTCGAGGAGATTGATGAACCATGGATAGTGTTTATTATTTATTCCGCTAGATTCGATCCACTAGATTCAGTATACTCGAGTATTACCCTTACTATTATATTTGGAGTTCGGATCCAGTAAGAAGGATGATCGGTGGACGGAAACTGGAGTTAAATGATAATCTACAGACATTGTTTATTACTGTATTTTCAAGGTTGACAGAGTATCAACGGATTTGAGACAAACTACCAATGAAATGATGCACGTGAGCAAAATTGTATCCTTTTATTTGAAAGTGTTACTTATTATTTTCTTGTCATGCTAATGACGTGCCTTGTTGACGTTTTACTTTCTTCATGTTGAGGATCTCTTGCCACTTTTGCCTGCAGTTTCTTGGAACCTCATTGGGTTAATAGCTCATTCCATTAGTTTGTTTTTCTTACAGAGGGTGAGAACGTAGGCATGTGAAGTTGGAAAAGACTGGAGTTTTGTCTAGATCTTTTGTCAATTGTTCTAGTGTACTTCTTAATTTTTGTTGATTTCAACTTGAACTTGAATCTTTTATTACCTTCTGGGTTTGTATGGATATTCGATGTCAATGAATATATATATATGTGTGTGTGTGTGTGTATATATATCATTAAGTTTGGATATTGCTGCTGCTTTTGTTATTGAGGTATATATATATAATTAAGTTTGGATATTGCTGCTGCTTTTGTTATTGAGGTTGTTGTTTTTACTTTTGAACTTTGTGAGTGAGTCCTGACGAGAGTTAAGCAGGTAGTCCGCCAAACTTTGGGGTATGCTCTAGGGAAAGGTGCGGTCATCACAAAAATGGATTTTCAATTTTATTTCTTTGGCAAAAAAATTCAAACCGTTTAAACAAAATCTAAATGAGTTTCAAGTTTGATTAATTCCTGAAAGTAGTCTTTTTTACACTACTTTGTTTTTTTCTTTAGAAAACGTTTTAAAATACCATTTTCTTTTCTCTTTATTTTTATCCGAGGAGAATAATCTTTGTAAGTATTGTTTATCTAATTCAAACTCTTTTGAAATAACATTGAGTTGACTATCAACATGCATTTGAGATAGTATAAGAGAATACTCAGATTCTTCATCTTCACGTTTATATTTTGTTTTTGAAATATTTTATCTAAAATCAACTTCTTCTAAATTTAATTTAGTATTAATAGAGGAAGTAGAAGGTCTTGAAATAGAAAATACTTTTTTCTTTGAAAACTCTATTTCTACTGTTTAGTCAGGTAACTCTATAATATTACCGACACTACTATTTTCTCTTTCTACCTATTTAGCAGTGATTATATTTTCTAAATTCCATTTAGATCTATTTGTAATAGATTCCAAAGATAATCTTTTTGGAATAAAAGTACTAGAATGTTCTAGATTTGCTTCTAATAACATAGTTTCTCCTTGAACTTGCATATTTAGAGCTTTTGGATTAATGGTTGTTTTCATGACTTTGTAATCAATTTTGTAAATAATAGCTAACGATCTTCAATCTTCTAAAAATTCTGTATTTTTGGTTTAAACATTTAAAGTTAAGGAAGCTAAAATGTTTGGATCTAATAAATCTACTGTAAAATTTGAATAACAATTGAAATAAACAGGACTAGTTTCTAAGTTTGATTCAAGTAACCCTAATAACGAATTTTGGAAAGAAATATGTCTTGCATCATTTAAACAAAATAAAATTGGAGAATCTAATGCTAATTGATGTAAAGGTTTAACTGCAACTTGAACCATTCCTATATGTAAAAATCTATATTTGGTAGTGTGACGCCCCCACCTCTCCTTAGGGTGAACCTTAGGGTATCAGCGGAACGCCTGTCTAACTCTCGTCAGGACTCAAGCACTCATTCAAACTTAATAAATGATCACAATTTAACCATCGACTTAATTAAGAATTACTTTGAATATACAAGCTCGAAACTCCCAAATATACCATTTATGATTACAAACCACAAAACCCGAGTATACAAAATTTACACTTTAATGGTCTCCAACAATATACAAAAGTAAACTAGCTCCAACCGAAGTCGCTAGTGAAGGATCTCCAATTTCCACCTCCAAAACCTATTAAGGAAGAACAAAATTAAAAGGATGAGCTAACGCTCAGTTGAGCCCAAGGGAAACAAGCAAGCAAGCACGTAGAACCAATTAATCGAATAATATGCTTAAAAGCAACTTAAACATGACATTTTATTTAAGTGCACAAGTAGGAATTAACACACAAGAAAGGATACAGGAACTCTCAAGAGCTATTTTCACGTCTCGACCGCTTTAACCCATCTGGGGTTGACTCTCCGTCAACTCAAGTAATAACACGACCGTAGTGCTCCATTTATTCCCCCATCCAACATAACACCCTCTTGGATCCGGAACCAAACACGCATGAGGTGGCGATACTATTCAAGTATGCCAAGCGAGATCTTAAAAGATCAAACTATAATATTTTCTAAGGTTCACCAAACTTCTCAACCAAACTCTTGCCGGCTCCAATTACAAGGTTAGTCAATGGGTTGGGGCGTCCCCACAAATATAAGGGGTCGATGAGACAACGCTCCAATCGACTTAAAATCGATCATAACACTGAGTCGGGGTGAGCGGTACCTCCTACCCGAATAGGACGTGATACTTCTAGCCGTTCAATGCTCACGAGTTAAAACATGTTCATGTACAAGTGCAAATCACATATATTCATCTAACAAGTATCATGTAATCAGAAGAGAGAGAGAGAGAGAGAGAGAGAGGGGGAGAGAGAGGACAAGGACGGTAAAGTACACCCTCGTCTTGGTAAATTCACGTATCATATAGCACTTATACAAATCTCAATTTAATCATATTAACATCGAACATGCACTTGGCACTCACCAAAAGTCAAGGCAAAACAAGAGCAAAGCGAGAGTCAGATGAGCTCTTCGGCGTTTTTGTGACCACATGAGACATGTACAATCATAATTATCTAGGTGCTCGACCAAGGTTAAAAAGAAAGACATTTTCTCGCTACCCACTCTCAAGGTCACAAGTTCGAGTCAAGTTAAAGAAGTTTTTTCTCATTAGATCATCGAAATAATGCTCAAAGAGAACTCGAAAGTCGTTTTTTATTCAAGTCGTGGTACGAAATCTCAATTCCAAAAGAAAGTACCACTTCCACTTTCGGTATGAAAATCGAGAAAAAGATAGATAGTTTTCATCTCCCAAAACTTCTAATCTCATGCCCCAAAAGTTAAAATATAAAGAACGTTCACATTTTCAAACTAATGGAGTCAAAATCCATTCCAAAACTCCACTCATTTTCATCGTAAATGTCAAAGCCAAAGGTTCCAAATTTTGAGTAGAAAACTAGTGAAATTCTCCAAGATTAACTCTAGTTAAAATGCTCCCTTTTTAGAGTTCAAACTCATGGAAATCGAGGGCATAAGAATAGGGATTGAAGTCCATAACTCAAGTATGAAAAAAGGTGCTATTAGCCAAGAAAGTTAGGCAACCAAAAAGAATCATCAAAAGAGGTTTAATTCTTTGGAAACCAAGATTCAAAATGAAGGTTCAAAGTTCGAAAGTGACCTTGTATCCAACCATGAAATTAAACTTAAAACGGACAACAATTTCAAAGGAAGGCTAAGAGTGCTTAAGAGAGTGCTTTGTTTAAAATCAGAAAATTTCCAGCTTGGTGCGACACTATTTGGAAAAATCGTATCTCGAGTTCTGGAAGTCCAAAAATTGAAAACTTTATACCGTTAGAAATTAGACTCAACGCACTAAAACTCTCTAGAAGACACTTCTCTCAGACTCCTATCCGAAATCATTCAAATTTTAGCTCAAAGTCACTGTTCTAGATAGGACAGAGCAAAACAGGCTTGCAATTTCAGTAAAGTTTGGAAATTCGACAAAATTCGTAGAAGTGGAACCAGACCTTGAAATTTATACTACCAATAGAGTTCTAAATCTAGTTTCAAATGCAATAAACGGAACTCAATTCGGACCTTTCTACATCAAGATACAATGGTTTTAAGAAAACTGAATTTTGGAACCTGTTTACGAAATTTCCAGTTTTGAAGGCTTGATAGAGTTTCAAAATCTGATCATAACTAAAGCTACATAACTCAAAATTTAGCGTGGTTTATGGTGTTAAAAACTAGATTCAAAATGCTATAAATCACTAGAAGGAACTGTCTTAAAATTTGTTTTCCAAGATAGGTAAAATTGAGCTACAAACTGCAGCTAGGACTGTTTCTCGGATAAAAAGAGTGAGGAAATTCAGTCATTTTTACCGGATCACTACGACTCATAGGAAACAAGTTAGGAGGTGCATTTTATACCGACGGAAAGCTCTTGGAGTCTAGTTTCGGATGCCACAAATGGCACTCGATTTCAACTCCCAGACAGAAAGTTATGACCAAAAACGTGAACACTGATTGAGGTCTCCTAATCAGAAAATTTCCAGAATTCATCCTCACTTTAACCCTACTTGAACACAACCAATTGGAACGCTTTTTGGAAGATATTCAACACACATAACCATCATCATACATCAAGCATTATTGCACCAAAATAACATCAAAATTCGAAATTAACAAGAGAGGAACAACCAGCAAATTTCGGCCAGCAAGCATCTCTCATTCCTCTAACTTTCTTTTTCAACTTTCCAACTAGAACTAAACCATATCTTCTCAAAATAAGTATCAGACAAGCAATTAAACATACAAAATTCTCAAGACCTCTACCTATAAAGCCACCTCAAGTCCACTACCTAATGTCAAGGTTCTTGGGAACCCATCAACAACCCAACAACTAAACTAACTTACTACTAAGATTTGAGAGGAAAAGTTGAGGGTTTCTTGGATGATTACCTTGCTGCCAAAATGAAGACTAAACACTAGGGTTTGACCTCTTAAATCACCAAAGTTTCTTCCTTGTTCAGGTTACCTTCCAAGCTTCTATGAAGAACCAAGACAAGAAACAAATTTGGAGTGTCTTTGTGGAGCAAAATAGAAGACAAGAGCTGAAATTTTTGAGGGGAAATGAGGGAGGGGAGAGTCGGCCAAAGCAAGAGGAAGAAGAAAGGTTTTGGGTGGTAGTTGGGTGATGTGATGGTGTGTAAGAAGAATTGACATGAAGGTGTTCTTGGTGCCCAAAAGTCAACAATCGATTAGGGAGCAATTAGTGCTCCTAATTGAATTTAACTTAACTCACTCACATCTAATCACTCAATGACTTTTCTTAGTCTACTATTATCATCTTTAATTTTCCAAGATTAATGTACTCTCGGTTCGAATTTGTTTCGAAAAATGAGCATTCGCTATTTCTCGCTAAACGAGCCGCAGAAAAATTAAATTCGCTAACGAAACATTTTAAAAATATAAATGAGACATTGTTCCATGCAAATGGATTTAAAATGGATGAAATAAATTATTCGGAGTAAACGGATAAATAAATGGTTAAATAAACTAGTAAAATAAAATAAAAGTAAGTAAAATAAAAATTCGGATCCTCACAGGTGGAATGATTAACAATTGTTTCTTTATTTAATAATCTAATAACTTCAAGATTTCTTTGAAGAGAAATAGTTTGTTCAGTTAATTTTATTCAATAATCTTTGAAAAATTCTAAAGTTCATTTTTGATATACTTTGTGTATTTTTAAATCTGGAATAGTGCAATTATTAAGCTTTTGCTCAATTTTTTCTATACTTATTTCTATATTACTAATTATATTTGATTTTCTTCCATTTCCCCTAAGGTTTAGTTACTGATTTCATTACCAGATCTTCCTAATTCTTGTTAATAGACTAGCCATGAAATTCTATTTAAGTCTTGACTTAAATTTGTATTACAGGGACCACCATCAGAACCATCGTTATATAATCCTATTGCCGCTAACTAACAACTATCAGACTAACCAATTCTAACAATTAGCTCTAGACAAGACACAGATTAATCAACTACTGAGCTAAGCTCAGTGGCCACCGAAGTGGGTTTTAAAACCCTGCTTGGGTTATAGGTGGGGATTCAAATTCCATCTGCAGCAAAAAAAAATTCAAAAGTTGTACCATAACATTCTCTCGGTCTAATAAGGTCTGGCTACCTACTAGTCCCTAACACAAATCCTCTTTAAGCTCCCCATCTCTAATAGTTTAGAATAGATAGATTATATAATAGTTATTTTTTTCGAAAATAAAAACAAGGCACAGATTAATCAAAGCTAGAATATTAATTTTGAAGAAAACAATAAGACGGCATCTGGCTCTGATACCAGAACCGGAACCCATGATGAAATTGAAAGATAATCCAAATTAATTTGTGGAAATAACATGACATGATATATGCGTGTGCGTGTATACATTATTATTTCTTGTTTTTGTTGTTTTTCAGCTATAGGTGCATGATGAGCTCAATCAATATCACAAATCTGATGCACATTTGGACACCAAAATGTTATTAATTCTGAAAGGGGAGGACATATCTGTCAGATAAAATCATTCTCTACTTTTCTCCCTCCCACTCCTCCTTTCCTCAGTCTCCCATCATTGGAAATTTTGCACTTATCATTCTCATCACGTTCTCTTTTTCTTTCACCCTTTTGCCTCACTTATTCTTACCTCTACATAGCCCAGAAAATGTTTTGGTTATACCCTTTTAAAAAGTTTCTGCAAATTTACTCACAAAATCCAATTAAAAGTCCCACCCTTTAAAACATGTAATCCCAAGATTTTTCTGGGAAAAACCTCCCATGTGTTCAAATTCACAGCTTGTTCTTTAAAACCCATTTGTCCGATCATCATTTTGTTGTAATTGTGATCATCGAATTGTTGTAAACTGTGTAAAATGCCACCAGATTGATTTCTTTAATTTTAATTTTTTGAATTGCTTTAGGAAGGAATAATTTGACTTCCATGTAATGTACTGTACTTTTTATGATGTTTTGGTGAGAGGAATAAATTTTTTTTTCTCCGTTTTGGGTTTTCTGTTGTTGCTGTAATTTAGAGATTTTTTATGGAGAGCAGCGAAGGAGGGGATGATCAAGGTTCTGGATGGTTGCAAGTTAAAAAGGTTTGATTTTTTTTTTCATACGCTTTTCTGAATAATCAAGAACATTATAATTGTACTTTTTTGGATTGGAATATATTATATTTCACTATATTTTGCCGAAGGATTAATAGGGAATGGCTTTGGAAATACACTTAATACACTTAAACAATCGATCATATGCATTTAGAAGAATTACTCCAGTTCTTTTTTTTTTGGGTTTGAAAAAGGAGGTAGTGTATTTTCTGGGTAATACAGGAAGCTTTCTGAAGCAAGACTTATCAAATGAGATATCTTAAGTGTTTAGATATAATTAGATGTTATTGTAATAGTTTCTTTGTCTTGGATGATTACTTCAGTACATAGGAGGGAGGAGAGGGAATGAGGATAGTTTATTTTTGTTTAGCCTATGGGAAAGTTTGAAGTTTTGATGTTAGAAATCACATCTGGGATGGTGATACGTTTGACCGTAAACCGTTTAAGAAAAAGAATTCTTTTTGCTTCCACTGGAATGGAATGCACCTGCTTCACTTCAAAAATTTGTATAGGATCTGGCTGGATACTCCAGTTTTTGACTCTCAATCTAGAAAGCATTCTATTCTCACATTTTGCAGCTATCTCTGAATAATGTTATGTTATGCGGCATGTCTGGTGGGAATAATATGCTGGTAAAAGAAACAGAAATTGTGAGCCCAAGATTCTTTTTTTTTTTTTGGGCCTTGAGTTACACAAATAAATTAGTCTTAATATTACCTTCTGTTTGGCTTGCAGCTTTAAAAGCTAATCTAAAGTTTATCATGGTTGTTTAGTTATTGTAAGCCCGTGGAGCTTTCATGTTTGTGCACTAGTTTATAAAGTTATTCCAATCTTACCTAGATAGCAGATTATCACGAAGTGGAACAAAATCAGGAATGTAGGGCGCTTCCCGTCATAATTGCAGAATGCTAGGGGTGGGATTCTTCAAATGTCTAGAAGAAATAGACTGGGAGCATGATCCTTTTTTCTCGAATGTTTCTAAGATACAGTCTTTCTCCGTATGTGGAGATAAACTCTTCATATATGATGGAGTAGATAAAATGAATTACTCATTTCTAGGTTTACGTATAATTATCTAGTTCAAACAATACTCTTAAAACATAAGATTTATACTCAAAATTTGCTTAAATTTTAGAAGCCCAAACAAAGTGCTGATATTTTGCTGATTATCTATGTTGACAAAATAGGATGCTATGATCTAATTGTTCTCATAACATGGATTTATTCTAATATTTGCAATGGTTTACTTCATTTCTTGCCCCTGATAAATATCAACAAGTGCCAATTGACTATGAGGGTAAAGAGCTATTCAGCATAGAATTGTACCAGCCTTTTGCCTCTACAAAATTTAGATGCCTATATTATTCTGCTTAATTTGATGTTTCTGATTATTGAATCTGTCTTTTGTAGTCAGATGTAGACCTTGTTAGCAGCTACTAATTCCAAACCTGTTTAGGCTTCTCAGATAACTAGCTTCAGTTAACTTGCACCTCGGAAGTGCTGAAATTATGTGTTGGAATTCTAAATCTGCTGTATTAACATTGAATATAAAAAAAAATTGGGAATGAAATGTAAAAATTGGCGTTTTATGGTCTAAGTTCCTTCCTTTCACATCTAATATGAGATGCATTGGGTCATGCTTGGTACACAGTTTCTTACCATGTTTGTTGAATAAAGAATCCTTTCTTCTACTTTTGTTCATTTTAGGTGGTTGTTCTTTGTACTTCTTCCTGTCCATTTCTTCCTGTTCTTTGTAGAAGCATCCTTTCTTCTACTTTTGTTCATTTTAGGTGGTTGTTCTTTGTACTTCTTCCTGTCCATTTCTATTACTTTTCCTTTTAATGAAACAAGGGCAAGCACTGGCCTGCTAGTCGTATGACGAGATGCTATTGGATATTTTGGTTCCTTTTGTTCCTAAATTTTAAAAGTTTGCTAGGCATGATTGTATTCTTCTATGGTTTCTCATTGTGAACCACCCACTTGAGGAGCTGAGATCAGTAGATATTGGAAATCTCCTTAGGGCATGATTTTGTCTTTTTCTTAATAATATATGATATTGTGTGCAGAAGCATAGAGGCAGTTCAAAGTTCTCTGTACATGGTTGGGTTGGAGGACTCTCTGCCAAACAAAGTTCTCATAATCCAGAGGGTCATTCATTGAAGGTAAAATTTGACAATCGTAGAAATGGTGGCCAGTCTTCAAAAGCAAGTACACATAATTTTATTCTTGACCCAGGTATGCTATTGATTCTACTAATGTGTTATAGATGGAGGTCATATATGCGATACAATCGAAACTGCATTTCTTTTGTGATAATAGTTTGTGACTTCACTGCTCTTGGTAGGTTTAAGGGACAAAAATTCTTGTCTTAAAGCTGGAGTTGTTCAGAGGCGGTCTCAAGGAGCTGATTGTAATGATTCTCTGACAAGGAATTCTGATGTTCTTCCAAAAATCAAGTGGGGAGATTTGGATGAAAAAGCTTTGCTCTTGCACCAGGAAAAGGCTGTTGGATCTGAGATGAAGTTTGGTAGGACTGAATGTCTAACAATAGATCGTACAGAATTTCAGAAAGTTGATAATTCCATTCCATGCTCTTCTTCTGATCAGAAGGAAAATAATCTTGTCGCAATAAATTTAGATGAAAATCATCTTGTTGTGGCACCTGATGCATTGTTGCCTAGGACAAAGTCTCTGGGAAACAACTGTAAAGAGGTGAATGAATTGAAAGTGACTTCAGAAGATGTGAGATCGTTATTAAATACTGAAAGTGTAATCGACCCAAATGGTTCCGCCCCAGATTCCAAGGATAACACTGGACTTAAGCTGGTGAAAAGTCTTGACACCCATTTTCAGTCAAATGAAAATCCTTCATCTGTTTGCAACTGATGTGCATTTGACACCTGCTTTTGGACGTGAAGCTGGATGTTCTAAAGTTACTGAACTACCTCTTGTTGATGTGAGTTCAAAATTGTTAGTGACTGTGCTGGATTCTACTTCACTGAGAGTGGGTGGTCCTGGAGTGTTCACCACTCAAAGTCTCTCTGCAGATTAAGAATTTGTGTTCACGTACTGAAGAGACTCTCATGAGTCCTGCACTTGGCATCACACAGGAAGCAGGTTGTTCTAATGTTTCTGAAGATAGCGTTATTGACATCATGCCGGACATGGTATCTCGCAAATATTCACAGACAACATCATTTGAAAATACTCAGCCTGAAACAACTGCAGAATCTATTGCTCTAAGCTCTTTTGGAAACTCAGAGTCTCAAACAGTTGATGGTGTTCTTGTTGACTTAGATAAAACTGAAATCTTGGACTTTTCTGATGCAAATGGAGATGAAAGCAAAGAACGGTTCAGGGAACGCCTTTGGTGCTTTCTCTTTGAGAATCTTAATAGGGCCATAGATGAACTCTATCTTCTTTGTGAATTAGAGTGTGATTTGGAGCAGATGAAAGAGGCCATTCTCGTTCTTGAAGAAGCCGCATCTGATTTTAGAGAACTGAACTCTAGGGTGGAGGAATTTGAGAAAGTAAAGAAATCCTCATCTCATATACTTGATGGGGCACCATTAAACATGAAGTCTGATCATCGCAGGCCACATGCGCTTTCATGGGAGGTCAGAACTCTTCTTTTCTTTGTTCTTTTTCCCAACATCAAGTTAATTGTACATGAGGGACAGTCGCAATTAAAAACTTTAAGGGTCTCATATTGTAAACTTGTGTTCATGCTTTTAACTATAACTTAGTTTGCTGTGTCTTTTATGCTCTCAATTGTTCAACATGCTACATACTGGAAATCCTCTTGGATGATGTTACAGGATAAAGAACCTTAAATCTTCCCTTTCTGGTCTGTTAGTAACTAGTCTAAGTCTCTCTCTCTCTCTCTGTATGTGTGTTTGTTGATTCTGTATATAGATTTCCTTATTGTGATTCCATTGGACAGTATTTCGGTAGTGAATGAGTAGTAGTCACCAAGCATGCAATTATTGAGATTTTGAGACATACTTGACTATATCTTTGAGCACTGCAAATAACTTCTGTTATGAATTTGGCCACCATTGTCACAGCAGAACTAATTCATGGCATTTGCATTTGTCACCTCAAGATAGTTCCATATTGCATTCAATGTAACAATTACTAGAAAATTGTTAAGAATTTAATGGATTAGCTTTGGTGGAGTTTTATCAAGATTGTTGATGTGTTTTTCTATTTTTTGGTATGATCTAATTTTATTGAAACTAGTCTTCAGGTACGTCGAATGACAACTTCCCCAAGGAGGGCAGAGATACTTTCT